>JANRMT010027041.1:118431706-118503312 GCA_026402145.1 Polypterus bichir lapradei | reverse complement strand
TATATATATATATATATATATATATATATATATATATATATATACAGTGATCCCTCGCTATATTGCGCTTCGACTTTCGCGGCTTCACTCCATCGCGGATTTTAAATGTAAGCCTATCTAAATATATATCACGGATTTTTCGCTGGTTCGCGGATTTCTGCAGACAATGGGTCTTTTAATTTATGGTACATGCTTCCTCAGTTTGATTTCCCAGTTGATTTCATACAAGGGACGCTATTGGCGGATGGCTTAGAAGCTACCCAATCAGAGCACGTATTACGTATTAACTAAAACTCCTCAATGATATACGA
This sequence comes from Polypterus bichir lapradei, assembly GCA_026402145.1. Lineage (NCBI taxonomy): Eukaryota > Metazoa > Chordata > Cladistia > Polypteriformes > Polypteridae > Polypterus > Polypterus bichir. Next base: position 118,503,001 of record JANRMT010027041.1, on the reverse strand, counting down.
TATGCTTTCCGCACGGTGCTTGATTGTTTGCTTTTCTCTGTCTCTCTCACTCTCTCTGACATTCTCTGCACCTGACGAAGGGGGTGTGAGCAGAGGGGCCGTTTGTACAGAGGCTGTTTGCTTAGAAGATACAGACGCTCCTCTAAAAAATGCCGCTTTATCGTGGTGCTTCGGCATACTTAAAAGCCCAAAAGCACGTATTGATTTTTTGATTGTTTGCTTTTCTCTCGCTCTCTCTCTCTCTGACATTCTCTGCTCCTGACACACATTCCTTTGAAAAGAAGATATATTTGCATTCTTTTAATTGTGAGAAAGAACTGTCATCTCTGTCTTGTCATGGAGCACAGTTTAAACTTTTGACTAAAGGGTGTTATTTCATGTCTAGAGGGCTCTAATAATGTTAACAGTGTGGGAGAGTTTATAAGGGCTTAAAATATATCAAAATAACCATACAAACATGGTTTCTACTTCGCGGATTTTTGTCTATCGCGGGGGGTTCTGGAATGCAACCCCCGCGATCGAGGAGGGATTACTGTATATATACTAGGGGGCTTTGCCCCTACTCGCTTTGCTTGCCCACCCCCCAATGCCCCCACTGTGGGCGCATTTCACGCTCGCCATTTCGCATCTCTGCCACTCATGTTGTGAAGGGGGGGGCTGAGCGCATGCTAAGAAGATGCAGACGGATCAGCTGCTGCTACCAAGCTGCATGTTCTGCATGTCGCGCTGTGCGACGATCATTTAAAAGCCTGTACAGAAGCTGCTGCTGCCGTGCTGTGTGATCTGCATGTCGCACTGTGCGACAATCATTTAAAAGCCTGTACAGAAGCTGCTGCTGCCATGCTGCGTGATCTGCATGTTGTGCTGCATGACGATTATTTAAAAGCTTGTACAGCAACTGCTGCTGTTGTGGTGCGTGATCTGCATGTTGCGCTGTGCAACAATCATTTAAAAGCCTGTACAGCAGCTGTCCTGTTGTCTCACTTCCTTGACTCATGGGACGTTATAGTGTCTCCGAGAAATTCTTTGTGAGTAGGGCGTGATGTGCAAGTAGTCTCACGGGACTTCAAAGTGTATCTCCGAGATGATCACATCTCAACCTAAGATTTTTTTATATAATAGATAGATATATATATATGTAGCAGTGCCTCGGACTCTAACAGGGCTCCATGGGAGCTGGAGTTTTGTGCAGCTGTGTTGGGTTCCATGGGCGCTGCCAAGGGGTGCTGCCGCTACTACTGAGCCCTTAATTGCAGCATTTTTGCCACACCTGAAGTGCTGCCAGAACTAGCTCAATGAGCACCTGGAGTACTTCCGGGTGCCTTATAAAAGAAGCCAGCAACTTCTACTCTGAGGGCCAGAGTCGGGCCTGTATGGAGTACTGGAGGCAAAGGGACTGTGCTGTATTTGTTGGCTCTGTATGTCTGTATGTACTGTGCTGAAAAGTGGGGAGCAATAGAAAGTGCTTCCCCAAAGAGGAATAAAACGTGTGTTGTTTGCTGAACCTGTGTCTTACCGGTCTGTGTCGGATTAGGGTGGCTGTACGTGCTAGGGGCTTCACAAGTGGTATCCCAGATGGGACTTCCTGGCCGTCTACTTTTAAGGAGACCCATTTTAAAAAATAGCCAACTCCGACACACAGTGCAAAAACACACACACACCTCAAAAAATTATGAAAGACGCCTGAAGTACCATCCTGTCCAGTATGGGCAAAAATAAAACCAGGCAGACCGGGAAGGCAGCAAGGGGCCAAGAGCTAACGGCAAGGAAGCTGGCCCAGGAGGAAAGGAGGACAACCGGGGAAAATGAATTTCGCTGGATGAACACCAGCAGGAGGGTGTCAAAGATCTCTGCTGAGGGCTTGAGCAAGGAGGAATCTGGAATCCAGGGGCTAGCTCCATCTCCCATAAGCTGCTGCAGGCTTACCGGCTCACAGCTAGCAGACAGGGCTCACGAAAGCCCAATCTCATCGCTGGCCGAAACCGATTAATGATCTTACACTGCGGGAACTGGAGAGAGTCCTGCAGCCCATACATGTTTTGTTGGAGATCGCCAAAAATATTAAAAAGGTGATGGAGGAACTGGAGAAGACCACCAGTGCACCATTGAAGAAGGACGAATTGAATCTGTGGCTACTCAAATAACTGATGGAAAAAAATACCAACAAAATCTCAATTAAGTCTTTTCAGACTGCAGTCTAAATGACAAAAAAATTGGTGGCAAAGTCCTTAAGAGGAAGCCCAATTGGAAGGGGTGTGGACAGGAAACTGTGACTGGGAAGTGGCATCACTGGAACTGCCGATCATCTGATCTGTAGAGGAAAAAGAAAGAGAAGCATTAGGCAACAGTGGCAATCCTTGACTTGGGGTGTAATTACCATTAGCTAAGCTTTCAAGATGTCTCTCCTAAGAGAGTCAGCTACCCCCGCCTGTTCATTGTGTAATCTACTTTTATTTTGAAATTGCTGTCTTATCAAGTGATTTACTTGCCACGGACATTTACTGTTATTATATTGCTGGCTCTCTGTGTCCTACTGGGGGTTAATACTAAAAAAGCAGAACTGTTACAGAGCTGCAAACTGTGCATCCTGTGCTGTTGTTATTGGTTAGAGAATTTAATCACTTAAACATGAAGACTGTACATCCCAGCTTTTGCAACTTATTTTTGCAAACTCTCAAGATGTCTACCATACCATACCCCACCCACATCTCAGTTTCCATTACTCCTTACAGAACACAGCTTAAATGGTCTAAACCAAATCTCAAACAGATCACAGTGTGGCCAGAGGGAGCTGTTTAAGCTCTGTGGAACGGTTTTGAACAAACAGATTCTGTCATGTTTAAAGGAGCTGCCAGCAATGGCTATGAGATCAACTTACAGGAGTATGTATCATTAGTCACTGGCTACATTAACAAGTGCATAGACAATGCAACTGTTTCAAAAACCATCAGAACATGTGCAAATCAAAAACTGTGTGTGACATTGCAGATACATACTGTGTTAAAATCCCGTAATGCTGCATTTAGTTCAGGTGAAAAAGTAGCACTCAGAATAGCAAGGGCAATCCTATCTTGGGGCATCAAAGCAGCTAAAAAAGAGAATGACAAGAAAACTCAGGACACCATAGACACACAGCATATGTGGAAGAAAATCAAAGCCATCACAGACTCTAATACTATCAGCAATGGTGATGCCTCTCTTCCAAATGTTCTAAATAACTTCTACATTCAGTGTGCTTCACTGAACAACATACCTTTGAGGAAGTCCATTCCTCCACAGGAAGAACAGGTGCTGTGTTTGTCTACAGCTAAAGTGACAAGAACTTTGCTGAATGTGAACCCATGAAAAACTTCTGGGGCCTCATGTATAAATGGTGCATACACAGAAAAATGTTGCATACTCCCGTTTCCATGCTCACATCTCGATATATAAAAAATGAACTTGATGTAAAGCCGCGCACATTCTCACGCCAGCTCATACACAAGTTTTCGGCTTGGTTTTGCAAACTGGCAGCACCCTGCATCAAAGTAGCGCTACTGTTCCTGGGTAGCTTTCTTTTATTTTTTAGATTCACATCCATGAGGCGGCTTTATCAAATACATTGACATTAACTGCATATCATTTTTTAGTTTAAGGCATTTAATTGTAATCAACCTGTAACTATATAATGGTATAAGGAATAGCCAAACGATTCCAAATACTATATCTGCTTTAGCGTTGTTACTCTCAGTGCACCACTGAGTATTTTAACCCAACGTATCTCAGTGTGTACAGCAGCTGATCGGAAAGCTCTACCGCAGATTGTGTCATGACCAGAGAGAATTCTTGGGGTACAGCTTCTAGCACACCCTGCCTCAGCCACGCGCACAGTCTATTTGAACGGCTTCCATTCAGCAAATGCTTCAGAGCCTTTCCTGCTCAAACCCCGCGGTTCAGAAACAGTTTCATCCCAGAGATATAAATGCAATCAATCAGTCCATCAAGTGCTCCTGGTAGAACTATTTCTACTTATAAGTACAATTACCTCACTGTAAACTTGCATTACAGTTGTAATATTGGACAACCTGAGCCACTTATGTTTCATATTTTTTATTGTTTTTTCTCATGTTATTATTATTGTTTTTGTTGTTCTACCATTTTATAGGAAAATAAGTTTATGGAGGATTTACATATTGAATCTCATTGTATAATACAATAACAATAAGGGAATTCAATTCAATAGAAGAGAGCACATATTTACAGATGATGACGACTGGCTTCTATGTTGAATTAGATGTCCAGGTGCTATCTTCTTGGAGTTCTTGATATAATTTTTTCAGATGAAATGCAGTAAAGTATATATATTACATTATACAGATACATTTTTAACTTCATTTAAATAATGTTTACTGTTATTAAACGTGTGGACACGGTGGACAGAGGTAGTGATGAACTGGTGCCCCATTCAAGGATTGTTCCTGCCTCACGCTGTATGCTTGCTGGGTCTGGCGCGACCCTGGATGGATAAATGGATGGAATAATTAAACATGTTCTACAAAGATATTTCAATGTTCCTTAAACGTTTTGAAGAATCGGGGTTCTAATCTTAAAGATGGCTTGATATTTATTAAAGAGGTGATTGTGTGACGATTGGTTACTTGGAGAAAGAAAAGGAAAGACAAGAATTGGGGTTTGTTCATTTGAAACAGTACTGCTGCAATAAATTATTTCATTGAGGGTTGCACATGAACCAGCAAGCACCTTGTAGGAGGCAGGAACAATCTCTGAACGGGGCACCAGCTCGTCACTACCTTGCGTCACTGTGGTCCCATGTTTAATATATGCTTTAATTCATTTCATCATGATATCCAGCATACATCTTAGTATTTAAATTGTTCAGAGACCTGTAACATCATGAATGTAATCTATTCTGTGTCCTGTCGGCGTAAGAGAAAGCCCGTTTAAGAAGCAAGTAGTGATTCACGCACATGGAGCACATAGAAGAACACATAGAATACGAAGCATTTAACGTGGTACTTGAGTTACGATGGGATTTGAGGAACTATTAAATTAAAAGATTTTAAGATGAAGTTTATGAGGTTCTACTTTAATGACAAAATAAACTACGTGATTAAAGTGGAAATTTTGAGATTAAAGTTGACATTTCAAGCTTTTTTTCCACTTTTTTTTTTCTTTTCTCTGTAACCTAATAAGCTTCCATACGACACTCAGACGGTGGGCTACGACTCGCCTTTTCATTCCGACTTTGATATCTGACCACTTCTTTTTTATTTCGGGCACTGTGCAACTTTCTGAACTTGAACTTTTGATCAGCTTATTTTTGTTGTTTATACAACTACTTAAACTAACAAATAGTAAGTTTTTCCTTGCCTCCACTTGGCATTCTTTTTTTCCCCAGTGCTTTTGCCATTGTCTTTTCACAAAACACTGAACTTAAGGGAATATTTACATTGATTTGCATATTCGAAGAGGTGTAATTCTGGGAGGAGTTTGGGAGGGGCAGCAGGTGCGTGGACAAGTGTTACATTTCACACAGACTGGGATTTATGTAGCGGAAGTGCGTGGAAGTTGGCTTACTCATGGTTTTCTGCATCTGAATTTTTTTGTGCATACCCACATTTCAACTTTTGTCCATACTCCATGTTTTAGTGTGAATTTTACGCATGCCGTTTTATGCATGAGGCCCCTGGACTAGACTGTAACAATCGACTGCAAGGGAAGTGGAGGGTGTCCAAAAGATACAGTATACTTGCATTAAAATATTCAGTCCTAGATCCCTCTTCCCTCTTCCTGCTTCCTCCAATACTCAAAAAGAAAGCTGATGATAGGTGCAGTTGGTTAAATATAAAAGTGTATTGTAATCAAGGAAAATAGTATTTTCACATTCCCATAAAAAGGTGAAAAGGTGCTGGTTTAGTGATCCCATTTCCAATGGGTGCACAACAACCAAAAACCTTATCCCTTCCCTCCCCAGTACAGTATACAAACACCAAGAGATTCAAATATTCAAAACAGTACAAAAAAGAAGGGGAATGTTTAAATACAGTTAGTATGAAATGACAATAAATATCATTAACACCTTTGTTAAGTGTTTTAATTGTATATCAAGTGATGGTTCAGTGGAATGTAAGAATGTATTATGAGTATCATGTGATTCAACAGACAGAATTGGAATTAGTTCATATGATGTGGCTAAGTTTTTTAAAAAAGTTACATACTAAAGAGTCCAGTGGGCCAGCATTTGCTGATGGATTGACCCCAACCTGAAGTGTTTTATTCCATCTTTCTGTTGACACATGTATTATTCCTACAAAATGGTAAAAAGCCATCATTATCCCAGTTCCAAAAAAAAAACTTTTTCAAAGAACAATAATGATTTTAGACCTGTAACACTAACATCCATAGTGATGAAGGCATTTGATCGCATAATGGTAGGGAACCTGCAGCAGAAAGTACATCTTTTAGATCCCTGTCCTTTTGCATATAAGGGTGGTAGGGGTACTGATGATGCTTGAAGTACTACAACACATCTTATTCCTGAAAATCCCATTGCTATAATTTTGTTTATGGGGTTTAATTCGGCATTTAATACGATGTTGCCTCAGATTCTGGTAAATAAGCTGATAGAAATCCTTATATAATTAAATGGTACTTTGCATTTCTCATAGGCAGGGCAGCAACAGGTGAAAGTTAACTGAACCATCTCTGACATACAGGAAATACATACTGGGGCTATTGAGAGTTGTGTAAGCTCCCCTATTCTTTTTACACTATATACAAATAATGGTAGACATCAGTACTCAAACAATTATATTATTACATTTTCTGATGATACGGCCATTCTGAGTCTGCTGACAACAGATTCAGATATTGCAGTATACAACTTGGAGATACAGGAAGTTGTGCAATGGTGTAGGGATCATAATTTGATTTTAAATGTTAATAAGACTAACAAAATAGTCTTTGATCCAAGGTCCATTGGTGATCAAATTTCAGTTTTCATTAATGGAGAGAGGTAACAAAATACATATATTTGGGTATTTACTTCGATCATCAGCTGCATTGGGTTCATCATGTGGAATATGCTTGTTCTAGGGTTGGTCAATGCCTGCACTTCTTTCAAAAGCTTAGGATCCATTGAGTGGACAAAATATTATTTTGTTATTTTACAGAGTAGGTATTAAATCGCTTATTCATTATGATATTATAATATGGTTTGGTAATTTGACTGTGAAACTTGAATCACAACTCCAAAATTTGATCAGAAGAGCAGGTAAAATAATTGGAATACTGCCCCCATCCCCTCTCCAACAGATTTTTCAGGAGACATAGAGAAGGCAGGGCCTTAAACTAATTGGTTACCCAACTCGTATTCTTTATGAGGAGTATGAGCTAATGCCTTCAGGTATAGGATACTGGTTATCAGCCTGTAAGTTGAACAGGTACAAATTTTAATTGGTTCAATTAAATTATTAAATAACTAGCAGAATACCCGCGCTTCGCAGCGGAGAAGTAGTGTGTTAAAGAAAAAGAAAAGGAAATATTTTAAAAATAACGTAACATGATTGTTAATGTAATTGTTTTGTCATCGATATGAGTGTTGTTGTCATATCTTTCTCTCTCTCTATATATATACAGGTATATATATAGCAAAATACCCACGCTTCGCAGCGGCGAAGTACTGCCTTAAAATTTTTATTAAGAAGACAATTAAACCTTTTTAAAACTGAGGGAAAATATACCAATAATTATTTGTTAAGGATCTCTTTGTATGCCACGTTGTCAGTTCGGCCCTCCAGTTGTAATATGACCAAGCTGTAGCTGTGCGCTGAGCTTACTCTTGAGCATGCAACTTACAGTTGGCCATGTGAACAGTAATCTTGTTTCAAATCTCACAGCTTGCTGCTGTCATAATCAGTTTGAGTTTCATGGTTTGTTTCAATTACGACAGTATTTGTAGGACTTGTGTTGAAGAGACATTCGGCATCTGTCAAGCGTTGTAAGTATACAACCAGTTTGATTGATAACTTCACATCCAGCTTTTGAGAGTTTAAACATTTCTAAACATCAAAGTGTCCACTACTGAAATTGTCACCTGTGAATCTAAGATGTTTAAGAGGCATTGGCGGTTGTCCAAAGGTGTAAAATATTTGGCCATTTCGGTACACTTAAGCATTTCACTCTTCTAGTGCTCCTGTGTAGTATAATTATCTCCTGTACCGTCATCAGTCCACACCTTGAACCTGTCCTAGTCATTCAATACATAAGACACAATGTTCCTCCGGATATCAAGAGTGAGCCTGATATGGCCGTGCAATATGTAACAAAGAGAATGGAAAAGGCAGGTGCCATCTCCAGCAATGGAAACCACTTGGTAAGTGACAGTTCTTTGATCGATGGTGATCACCTTGATAGACATGTTAATGGGGGTACGGTTGGAATGATAAAGGAAATGGGTACCTGAACAATGTAAAGTAAGTCTAAAATACCTACACAATAACTATAATCGTAATAAATGAACAATAAAACATCGGAGAAGCCGTGTATTAAATAAAAAGGCTGTAGTTATCAGCAGGGAGACGTGAATACCGTGGCGAAGCAAGGAAGGGAATGTAGAGACTGGAGCGACAGACGGCCTTATATAGGCAGGCAGCCAACAACGTGGGAGGCGTTGGGATGGGGGACCCAACGCCGCCTCACGCGGTGACCGAGCTGCAGGCTATGGACGTATATATGTACGTAAGTAGGATTCAGTTAGCGTTGGGAACCCGTGTACCAAATTTCTTGAAGATGGGCCCATAAGTAACAAAGACCGTTGAAAAGTTCAATATGACGGCCGACAGTGGCATCATATCACTGAAATAAGTACCAAATTTCAGCCTTCTACCTACACGGGAAGGTGGAGAATTAGTGACGTTGGAAAGTTCAATATGGCAGCTGACAGTGGCGTCACACCACCGAAATAAGTACGTACATTGGTTTCGTTTAGCGCAGGGGAGCCGCCTACCAAATTTCGTGAAGATGGGGCTATGAATAAGAAAGTTCAACATGGCGGACATTGTGAAAATTAGTGACGTTGGAAAGTTCAATATGGCGGCCGACAGTGGCGTCATACCATTGAAATAAGTACATACGTCAGTTTCGGTTAGCGCAGGGAATCCGCCTACCAAATTTCGTGAAGATGGGGCAATAAATAAGAAAGTTCAACATGGCTGACGTTGTCGACCGTTATCAACCGTTATGACCGTTACGTGTAGAATTTCGAAATGAAACCTGCTTAACTTTTGTAAGTAAGCTGTAAGGAATGAGCCTGCCAAATTTCAGCCTTCTACATAGATGGGAAGTTGGAGAATTAGTGACATTGGAAAGTTCAATATGGCGGCTGACAGTGGCGTCATACCACCGAAATAAGTACTGTATGTACATTGGTTTCGGTTAGTGCAGGGAAGCCACCTACCAAATTTCGTGAAGATGGGGCCATAAATAAGAAAGTTCAACATGGCAGACGTTGTCAACCGTTATGACCGTTACGCGTAGAATTTCGAAATTAAACCTGCTTAACTTTTGTAAGTAAGCTGTAAGGAATGACCCTGCCAAATTTTAGCCTTCTACCTACACGGGAAGTTGGAGAATTAGTGATGTTTGGAAAATTCAATATGGCGGCCGACAGTGGCGTCATACCACCGAAATAAGTACGTACATCGGTTTTGGTTAGCGCAGGGAAGCCACCTACCAAATTTCGTGAAGATGGGGTCAGCCTTCTACCTACACGGCAAGTTGGAAAATTAGTGACGTTGGAAAGTTCAATATGGCGGCCGACAGTGGCGTCATACCATCGAAATAAGTACATACATCGGTTTCGGTTAGTGCAGGGAAGCCGCCTACCAAATGTCGTGAAGATGGTGCCATAAATAAGAAAGTTCAACATGGCGGACGTTGTCGACTGTTATCGACCGTTATGACCGTTACGTGTAGAATTTCGAAATGAAACCTGCTTAACTTTTGTAAGTGAGCTGTAAGGAATAAGCCTGCCAAATTTCAGCCTTCTATCTACACGGGAAGTTGGAGAATTAGTGATGAGTCAGTCAGTGAGTGAGTGAGTGAGTGAGTGAGTGAGTCAGTGAGGGCTTTGCCTTTTATTAGTATAGATAAAAGATGAGTTTTGTTTTTTTTGAAAGGCAAAGTGTAATATTTTTGGTGTAGGGCAGTTGTGTAATATTCTGTGCTCTATGTAATGTATTTAGTGTAAATGATATGTATGTGACTGGTATGCTTGTGTTCTCTTGAATTTCCAGGACAAATTTCTCTTAAAAGAGACAATAAAGGCTGACCTAACCATTCTCTTTTGAAGTTTCTCGCAGAATGATGAAAAAAAACAATCAGCAGATAGATATGGCTGATTTCATGCTATTCCAAGGAATAGAGAGCGAGTCCGACTCACCAACGGGATCAACCAGAGAACCATTGGGCTGTATACCGAAATCCCCACATCTTCTTGGGTATTCTCCTCACCATTTCTTTCTTCTGGGTGGCCACTCCACAAAGAATGGATGTCCTTATGTGATGTACGCCTCCACCCTCTTCATAGGCTTAGATAGCCGAGCCCTTTGCTTTGTTGCTACCTGTCTCCCTCCTCCTCTTGGTTAGAGGTCCCCTTTAAAAAAAGTTTCACACTAAAAGGTCCCATTTCTTGCCCTGGTAATTTTAGTAATATGAGGCCTGCTCTAGGCAGCTGGAAATCCTACCAATCAGGATCCTCCAAAATGACTACTATGCCTGAATGTATTCTTCTTCAGCATTCTCAAGTTTCTGTAATATAGTGCCAGCAGCCAGAAGGAAGCAAACCAGATTGTAATTCTATGTAGCCTTGCTACAAGAAAACATACATTATGTATCTTTATGGACTTCTTCAAAATTTTACTGAGGTAGGCAGTGCTTCAGAACCACTACCATCATATCTGTGTTGAAAAAGCCCTCATTCTCTTGCCTCAATGACTATTGCCCTATAGCATTCACACCAGTTATCATTAAGTGCTTCGAGTGGCTAGCCTTAACTTCACACTTCACATGAACCTGTCCAGTTTGGCTGCTGCCCAAACCATTCCACTGAGGATGCTGTATCATCTGTTCTTCATCTTGCCCTATCCCATCTGGACAAGATACATATGCTAGAATGCTATTCATAGACTTCAGTTCAGCATTCAACATCATTATCTCTTGGAATCTCACAGAGAAGATGAGTCTGTTATTCTAAAACATTTTCCTATGCAACTGGATCCTGGACTTTTTGATAGAGAGACCCCAGACACTCTGCATTGAAAAAGTCTTCTCTAGCTCCATCACGTTGAGCACTGGTGCCGTTCAGAGCTGTGTTCCTAGCCCACTTATGTTCATTGGGCTGACTTATAACCATACGGCTGTATAAAGCTCTAACTCCATCATTACATTTGCTGACGACACAACTGTTGTGGATCTCATCAGTAATGGAGATTAGTACTCTTACAGAATGGAGATACAATGATTGGCAGACTAGTGCAAGTGCAACAATTTGCCTTTTAACATGGACATGACCAAAGAGATGATTACTGACTTCAGGAAGGTCCATGTTGTCTACACCCCATTTCACACATCAAGGACTTTACGATTTAATTATTTAAGAACATCAAATTCCTTGATGTGCACCAGGCAGTTGACTTTACTTGGTCAATTAACACTACCTCCACAGCCAAGAAGCCAATTCCTTTGGCTGCTGAAGAAGGCAAGCCCACACCGCCAACTACATTCTACTGGGGCACTATTGAGAGCATTCTGACCAGCTGCACCACTGTCTGGTTTGGGAACTGACTGCAAGGTGCTATAATGGAAAGTCACACAACAGAAAAGATCATTTGGACCTCTCTGTCTTCTAATAAACACAGCAAACGGCATAACAGCAGAAAGCAAGCTGAGAAAGAAGCAACGCAGCATTGATAATAATTGTGCAGCAAAGAGAAAGCACTCCAACTAATGAAGAATACTAAACTTGAACCTGGGCCAACAACAAAGCAACAACTTTACACAACATTCAACATCATCCATAAAGACTTGGTATTGTAAAACTATTTATCTGTTCCAAGATAAAGATGAAATAGATCTCTAAATAACCATTAAACAGCCAGCCTATATATTATATGTTTGTTTGTCTAGCTTGTCTGTGTCCAGTCTAATATGTCAATATATATGTTATTTATTATATTTCTATAATCCTAATGTTTATCAATAAATTGGATTATTCTGTTTCTTAAAAAAAATGTATGCTTCATGTACCTTGTTATAAGTCTAAAGGCCAGAGACCCACCTCCTGCAACGGAGAAAAGTAAGGTAAATAAAGTAAGAGCCTTTTTAATTTAGATTTTTTTCTTCAAAGATCTATATAGTGCATACTATTCTACTAAAAGCAGAGATTTCACACTCAGTCCCTGGAGGATTGCGGTAGCTGCAGGCTTCCATTCCAGCCACTTTCTTAATATTTAACCAATTAGTGCTACTAATAGAATGTATTTTTGCCCTTAATTTTAATTGAATTTTTCTTAACCAGGAGCCAGATAATAATGAGTGTAAAACAAGCCAACACATGGCTAGCTAACGTGACACCATTTGCACCTTAGTGTGCATCATACTGTATCCATTTCAATAAAAAAATAGATAATATTTGAAAAGAAAAGAAATGAAAGTCTAAGAAGTACTAATCTGCTATAGTCTGATTGATGATCTCTGAAAAAAGAAAGCCAACATTTTTGGAAAAGTCTGGTGAGGCAAATTGAAAACAACAGGAAGTCATTGAATCAAATAATGCTGTTCGTTAACAGCAAGAATAAGCCTCTAATTAAGAAATTGGTTCAAGCAAAAATAATTGCCTTCTAGAAATCGAGTGTGATACCATGAATAAACTGAACCTCTGTTAGATCATTTTGCAGTCAGTCAGTCATTATCCAACCCGCTATATTCTAACTATATATATCATAATAATAATAATAATATCATGGGGGTCTGCTGGAGCCAATCCCAGCCAACACAGGGCACAAGGCAGGAACAAATCCACCTGCTATCCATTTGCAGTAAAGTATGTTCCTTAAGTACCAGTATATGGTTTCTACTTAAGTAAATGGCTGGAATGAAAATCTACAGTCACTGTGGCCCTCCAGGATCTCAGACATCTGTGACTTAAAATTTAATTTTCAAGTGGTAGATATTGTCTTGTGTAGCACATGGTTTCAGTAGGAGGTAAACAAAGATTTGCAAATGAACATTGTCTGACATACAGTGGTTCTATATGCCACTATTGGGATGGACAGGCAAAGAAGAACCACAATGGTGTGAATGCTCTGGAAGAGACATATGAATGGAAGCTAATGCCTGAAAGTATAAGATATTAAAATAGACTTCGCTATTCTCCTGTCTCTGCAGATAGCAGCCTGTAGGATCTAAGGCGGCCGGTGGGGTTCTTAGGTTTGTGTGATGACGTTAGTTTTGTTTGGCACATTCAAGACATCTGAACCTCTACTATACACTTTGTAGAAAATCTCCCAATCTGGAAAGTAATTCATTCGTGGACCACAAACAAAAAGACCTGTGAATTACAGATCAAGTTAAAGCAATTTAAGGGAAAGAATGGAACTAATAGAAGTATTTGATATTATATGCCAAAGCTTGAATCTTCTTTAATGTTGAAGGGTTAGGGCAATGTCTTATGTGGCTGAGGGTTTAGAAAGTTTACAGATAAATTGAGGCTATTGAGGCTGCAGCTCTAGCAGATAAATAAACAAACATGTGAATTGCACTAGGTGCATCATGGTTACTGCCCTCCCACTTTTTAAAAACATGTCTTAACTTTTCTCTTTGACACAGTTCCTTGAAATGTTACTTCTGGTAATTTTTTATGAAAACAATCACTTGATTTTAATTATTTGTTTTTAATGTTCTCCATGATTTTAACAGAGTGGAATTGTGGGATCTTTACCTAAGACACCAAGCCAACGTGAGTATTCACAGTTAACAGTAAAGACCTGTTTTGCTTTAGTTAACATTTTTGTCCATTTTTTTGTGTCTCATGACTATTATGTCACCATTGTAGCTGTATGTGGTATTTCCACCTGTCTGTTGTGTGCCTTCATCAATAAGTCTTTCTGAAATGTATGTTTTATTTCTATTAACTTGTTACCTGCTGTTTCTGAACTTTTTCAGTTCACTTTATTTTTGTTTAGTTTTTTATTTTTTGTGGTTGTTTATCTTTATTTTTCCCATAAGTGTATTCCTGCATTCTTTTTGTAGTTATTGTTTTGCTTAACCTTATGGCCTTTTAAGATATTCACATCTATCTAAAAAGTTTCAGATCATTTCATTTTCAATTTTTTCCCTATGTTCTTCACACCCAGGTAAAGTCTTTTAGATTTTTTGTAAATAAGAAATAGGAGGAAACCATTCAGTCCATCAAGCTCGGTGTTTTAAGTTTCTTCTGAAATTTTTAAGACATATCCTTTAATAATGACTCCAAATTAAGTATATGCCCCACAGTGAACTGTAGCCTTGTCCAAAGCTTTCTTCTGCCTTGTGCTATTGACTCTGTGAAACAAGCTCTTATGTGTCCATTTTTGTCTAAATACACATTAAACTATTCTGTAATGAATACATTCCATTACATTTAATTAAGTGTTCTTTATTATACTCTAAAGAACAACATGTTTTTAAATTAAATGGTTATATGGCTGACCTAGTTAAGTTACTTTTTTCTGACAGTTATTGTTTTTGATGATTTCATAGTTTACATTAATTGTCCTCATTGATGAATTTCTGTCCCTACTTCATTATTTTGATCTATTTCAAGATGAATGATATTTCTAAACATAATCATGGCCTTGTATTCAAGCACAGACCCATTCAGACCACAGTAAGGTATTTTGTACCGTCTTAATCCTTATTTTTTTCTTAACTACATCAAATTTTCTGCAAAAACTCTAAGAAAGTGACAACAGTGAAGTGATTGACATTTCAATCAGCCAATTATGTATCATTATAGAATGTCGCTGCTAAATTGAGTCATTACTTTCACCTGGGATTCCCAGCCTGGGGTGCCTGATGGCATTTCAAGGGGATGACAAAGAAGGAGGCTGCATTGCAATTCACCAAAATTAAGTAAGTTGCGTTTTCTGACTTCTGACTGTGGTGAGATTGGTGTTTTGCAGTGTGTCATCACTTGTTGGTCATTATTAGTTAGTGCTCCTGTTCTATGATATGAAAAAAATGAAGGATTGTGTGTGTATTTGTCACCTGTGAATGATCCGCAGAAATGCACGTTTTCGTAAGGAACTTGCTGCGGGTGAAGCATTTGTAAAGGCAAATAATGTTTCTTAAGAGAACAGAATTTTGGACCTTGCAATGATCCATAGAGAAGAATGATGTCTAGTATTGATTTCTGTTTAAATCCTTACCATGAAATGTTGCTGATTTTGAGGTTTGATTGACATTTTGCCAGTGGGGTACAAGGTGAACTAAACTGGATGCAACACTTGATGCTTACAGTCACTTACACCCATTTCTCCTGCTGGAAGTCCTGGCAGTAGTGCAGCGATTTTAACTATGTGGCACATCTATTTTTGAACTGCAGTGCAGCTTTTACAGTGGAACAAAACTTGTTGACTGTGTTTCATTGCTTAGTGCCATGCTGGCACCAGTTGCTTCACGGGGGTCTCAAATCCACCAAAACCCTTGATTGTTGAGCATGTGTCATTTCCTTGCAGTGCTTGGCGAGATACCCCAACCCACAGATTGTCTAAGCTTAATTAGGGACACATTTACAAGATTATTGAGATTTTTAAGGTAAATTGCTCAATTTAGATTTTATGCACGGAGCTAAAAGCTTAAAAGTTAGAATTATTTTTGAGGTCTGTATCTGGTTCAATTTTTGGTTTAAAAATTAGAAATTTGACTTCATCTTCAAATGTGATATTACTTTTTTAGGGTGTGCGAACATAAATCAAATTTTTTCCTGGGGTGTGGGGCATAAAAAAAGTTGGGAACCACTGACTGATGTATACATGGTGGGAGATAAATTTTAGCTGCAAAAGTTCTAGCTTCTATACATGCAGCGACCAAGGTAAAGAATCCTCCTTTCCACTGTTCTTTTAAAATTATTCAAAGAAACCTATAGGAAAAATACTCAAGAAGTTATTCTTATAAAACTTAAACTTTCACTTTATCTTATTAACTTTTTTTGCTTTCACTCTCCCTCGCCTTACCTTCCAGTAAAAACAGGGATAGACATAGGGACTCTGAAACCTGGAGGAATAAATACTCTTCTCTTTGTCATTGATGCTCCTGCTCAAGGGTACATTATCCAATTTGTTCTACCAGATTACTGAACTAAGATGACCGACTAAAAGTTTAAATTTGTGCCATTTGTTTTCAGACTAAAATGAAGGATTGCACTTTTTTAGTGTTCTTCCTTCTTCTTACAGGTACTTGACTGAAACTGCTGAGTATTCAGCTACGCATACCTATGTATAGTATTCTTAAAGCTCATCTCTCTAAGGATTAATTATTTACAATGTAAAATTTAAATTACAACAGAATATTTATAAAACTTAATGACCATAAGCAATAAAAAAGTACTTACACTTACATGTGATCCTTTTTAATTATTGTTTTCAGAAAATTGCTGTTTCAGATCAGTAGGGGACTTTTCATTTTCTTATACATAACATAGAATACAGTGAAGTGAATAAAGGCTGAAGTCCAATTATCAAATAAGCACTTTCACAAAAGGTACAAATATAACAGAACAAATGTGCATTTATTCAAGACTATAACTGAAGAAAAAGAAATTGGGTTAGTGTGGCTTGTTGTCATGACTTATTTGGCAATACAGTGGTAAGAACTGCTAACTCCTGTTCAAAAGGTCGTGGGTTCAAGCCTTCCTGCGTCATCCAAAATAAACATTTTCAATAGTGAGCTGCTCTTACTGTTACTATTACACAATAAAAACATACATTTGATTTGATTAACAGACAGTGTAAATATATGGTACTAGTAAAGATTAGCATTTTTTTTTTATTCAGTTATATTCTTTCAGTCACGTTCACGCTCGCCCCAATCTGACACTGTTAGTTTTCAAATAAAGACGTGCTGTAACAGAGGTGAACTCAGATGAGGACGTGGGTTCTAGATCGGAGAAAAAGAACAGAAGCCCTCCCCACAAGAAATGTCCACTCACATATAAGAACAACACAGCTGCACTAGGTGTAATGGCGAAAGATGGCACCGTTTGCATGCAGGAAGAGGTCAGGCGTAAATACGGAGATACACAGGCCAGAAGAAATCTAAAACAGCAAATTTTTTACAACTTCTTACAGAACCAATACCATCTCAATGTGCCCCATAACCTTTTCAGTGTTTTCCCCTCGCATACGCTATGCACACGATGCTATTCCAAGTCATGTCATAAATTTGCTCCAATATACAATATTGGCTTCTTCACAGCCAACCTGTCTCTTCTACTTAACCCTAGATAGAAACCAAAATGTGTCTGTTTTTAATACTGCTTTTACCCTGAACTGACATAAACGTCCTCTTCTCCAGGTCTTCAAAGTCAATCTTCAATACCATCTATTAATATTAAATGTTTCATTTACAGAAATGAAATAGAATCAAAAACTGAGGAGTGCCTAGGACTAGGGCCTCACCATCCCTCACTCAGTTTGAATATACTACCATTCTTCCTGCATGTTCCACAATTTACAAAACGTTTCCTTTCACTCCTTCTTTCCCTTCTAATCCTTGTGATCCTCCTGCCGACCTGCCGACCCCTTATCCTTTATACCATTCTATGATCTCTTGGAACTGCATTCCTAATTGGTTGATCTAAAAGAAAAAAAAGGGAGTACTTATGAGGCAAAACTTTTCATAATTATATATGCACAACACCTTCCATTATATATCACATATGTAATGTTAATTATCTGTCTTTTATGAGGAGAAATGTATATTCTTACGGTATATACTCATATTTGCTTATGCTCTTGTAATTCAGGTTGTAGCCCTGACTGAGTAAGAGTATTTGGATTTTGTTATGAGTTTTATTATGTTTTTATTTAATTTTATTTTTTTGGTTTTAGGTCCTGTAATGGTGCGTGTTTCCTGTTGTGGGTTTAAATTATAAACCAGTAACAAACTACTATCACTATATATGTAAGCACATAGATCTTTGTTTTCTAGCCAATATGTAAGAAGTGCCCCAATTGTTCAAGAAAGAAAACAAAGGAAAGTGCAATTTAAATACATACCTGCCTCTCCTCAATGAATGTATGGTTAATTTTGGTTTCTTTTTCTCTTAAATGTAAGGAAACAATATGAAAAAATAAAGGTTATATTAACAGATCCATTGTGAAACCTTGAATCAGAATTTGTGTGTTGTTGCACACTGAAGGCATATGCAGATCATCTAGCAGAAGTCTTTACCGACATTATTACTTCTCATGACAACAAGCTGCTTTCCCCACTTTCTTTAAGTCTACTATCATCATTCCTTTGTCCAAAAAGAACAGCAGTGAGTTGCTTCAGTGATTATCGTCCAGAGGCTTTAACTTTGGTAATTTTGAAGTACTTTGAAAAACTAATATTTTCACACACCCAAACCATCATCACTTCTGTTCTTGATCAACACCAGTTTGAATACTAGGCAAACAAATGCATAGATAATGTCTCACTTGCACCACACAAAACATGTGCAGCAGCATGCCTGTTAAGTAAGAATGCTGTTTATCGATTTCATTTCTGCTTTTAATGTAATAATTCCTTATAAATTGGTTAACAAACGCAGTAATCAGGGCCTGGAAACTTAACTCTCCAATTGGATTATGGATGTGTTAACCAAAAGACCATATAACATCAGGACTGGAAGCTAAACCTCCTCCACTCTATTGAATAGTAGAGCGCTGCAGGGCTATGTCCTCAGCCCTCTTCTGTTCTCCCTTTTTACATATGATTGTACCCCAATTCATTCCTCTGACACTATAATTTATGTTTGTAGATGAAACTGGTATAATGGGCCTGATATTGGACAGCATTGAAACAGCGTATGGTAAGGAAATGCAACACCTGGCTAGTGGTGCTCAGATAATAATCTGGTTCTTAATACGTCTAAACCTAAGGAGATCCTGGGAGACTTAAGAAATCAAGGAAAATATACAGGAGGAGGTGGAAAGGGCAAAAAGATTTAGGTTCCTGTAGGTCTACACCGCAAAAGATCTGACATGGCCCCTGAATATTCTCCACCCATTGAAAAAAGCCCAACAGAGATTGTACTTCCTAAGGAAGCATAAAGAAACTCATCTACCAATGCTGATAATATATTTTTATTATTCACCATAGAAAATATTCTTTCTTATTGTACAACAGTATGTTGGGATGGCTGCAATGCTGTTAATAAAAGAGATTGATATTTCATTATGAAGATGACCCAGTGTGTCTGGGCTGAATTCCTGAATCTTGATGATGTCTGTACTTACCAACTATATAAGAAGGACAGTAGCATCACCAGAGGCCCAGTTCATCTTGGACTTACCATGTTTACCTCATTACCATCTGGGAAGCGATACAGAACAATTCGTACTTTCACAAATAGGTACTGGAATAGTATTTTTCCAAGAAATGTAGCCTTCCGCACTCCCACCCTACTCTCCCAAAAGTGTAAACAGCTTTGAAATTGCAAACACATCACCCCTCTCTTTCCCAATGCTGTTAAGGATTGATTAATGAGCATTTTTTAGTAATAGTGCCAAAATAGACCTTAGACAATTATTTTTTATTTTCTGAGGTTATTTATATTTTACCGTTTTAGTACTTTACTTTCCTAATTGTTATTGTATTTTATAAATGTTTATTTTTCTGTATATTGTGTACTATATTTTGTATATTATATGGTGTTTTTTGCACTTTATTGGACGCACTAATTTTTTGTTATGTTCATTGAAATAACAATAAACTTATCTTATCATGACAAGCTCCTATATTTATCCACTCTCACTTATACAGCCAGTCGTCAACTTATGACCACGTTCAGTTCCAACCGACTGGTCATAAGGCAATCTGGATGTAAGATGGACTGGTATATGTTTTCAAGCATGACCATATGTCAATTCAACTATTTTTTTAGTTAAGTATTTTTACAGCCTTTTTATTAACTTTCTTTTGACATTGTGAAGGTAAATTAATTATTCGATATTTTTACTGTTTTATTTTTCTTATTTTTACTAGTGATTTAGGTTTAGGTAAATCAAACACAGCACACACCACAATTACTGTTGCTCGTATGGGTACCAAACTTTTGACAACTTCACAAATCCTTGCTTCAAAATCGTTGATACTATAGAATGGGATAACCGAAAGTTACATACAATTACATTCATTTTCTTTCCTCCCTCATTCTGCTTGATCACCTTTATTTTTGTATTAAGATCAATGGCCTTTCTTTCTTTCTTTGCAGGTCCATGAGAAGACATAGGCACTTTCCTATTAATGGATATGTTTAGGGATTTTGAAAAAAATGTTAATTATAAGACAAATGTAACTGAACGTAGTTGAAACTGCTGTAGGTAATAAATTGAGATTGAGATGAATGAATCATGGCACAGAGCATCAAAAAGAGACCCAAGGACCAAATTGTTTGAAGCACCAAAATTAACACCTAAGTGAAGTAATGTCTACTGTGACATGTTCAAAGGAGCCAAGGGATCTACTTAAAGTTTGTTTTACAAAGTGAGGTCAGAATCTGAACTGCCCACTATGATGGTATTCCCATGAGTTTGACCTAGTCTCGTTCTTGCCTTGCACCCAATATTGGTAGGTAGGGTTCATTTCCTAATGACTCAAGTTCAGAAAACTGAAACAGTGATGAGTAGACTATATCATTAATGAGAAGTTTTTCAGTAGTGACTTTTTCATTGAGAAAGAAAACAGATTGATTGTTGATAACATTGAAATATTTAACCCTTTTACTAAACATATATAATAGTATGGGATTCAACTGAAAGTGACATCCTTCCCCAAATGACTTTTTAGACAGTTAGCTTGAAACTGAAATCAATAGAAGGGAAGGTTTAGTGGAACATATATTGATTACCTGTCTTGGCCAATGGGAGCTAAACTAAAATGATGAGAATTCCTTAATGAGTTGAGACCAGCAAGTGCTTCTGAAAATTAACCTTTTTCTTTCAAGGCAATATGATTTTTAATACCTTTTTCTCAATATTTACTATTTTTAGATTATTACTGGATATTACTTTTAGAAATGTGTAAGTAACCACTTTGTGGGGATACATATTTTCTTTAGTTTTTAGGAAAGGAAATTTTACTCAGTTCAATATTTGACATTGACAGGTAGTTTGGGTAGATTGTTTTGCACAGTAAAAGTAGCTAATACAGATTGCTTATATTTTCTGAAAACTAAGCTACAACTCCCTGCACACCTGAGCCCTATGCAGCCTTTAGTGCTGGGACTCTTAGGAAGCTTTTGTCTGCTTTTGTCTTAAGGAGTCATTAAGGTTCTTCTTGAAGTTCTTGTTGGTTGGGATAGTGCTGGCTTTTGGGAAAGTGGGGTGCAAAGTTACTATTGTCTATTTCTGAAGCAAGTTTGGCAGTAGTATTGTTGCAGGCTACCTGGTATGGGGTCTCTTTTTGAATTGCCTTTCCCAAAATTTCTTTCATTTTTTTCCCTACAAGGTTTTTATTTTTTATTTAATTTTTTTTAGGGAATCATAATGGGGAGCTATCAAAAAGACAGGGCCTTTTTTTATAGCCCAATGTGTGATTTTGGGTTATACAACAATTACTTGTTGTTGTTGCTGTGTTAGGTAATATCAACTCACCCTCACACACTCTATTGGAGGGACTTACAGAGCTAGACAGCTCTCTGCTATTTAAGTTCAGATATGATGGGGGGACTGAGGGGGGGGGTACTCAATTGACCACACTCCAGGGAGAGGTGGACAAGTGTTTGGCAAGAGAGTAGCTGTGTGGTTCAGTAATTGGCTGCAAGTAGGAGAAACTTTGCCTCCTATAATCCAGTTTTGGCTCCTGTTTTTTTTTTTTTCTAGAGAACCTTTATTTTTGTTTGTAGTGTGTACCAGAGTATTTTTTCTAAATAATTCTCAAAGCAGTTACTACCCTTGCAGTTCATAAGAGGCATGGCCAAGCATGGGTAGAAACAGGGCTGTCACAAGCTAATAATAGTTGAGACACCAATTGGATCGTCCTTTTTAATTTCTGACTCTTCTTCTTTAAACTTAAGTAAGTGCCTTCTGGCAACAAAATGCATAAGTCCATAGGGCAAAAACACAAAAGAAAATTAGGGTTCTGGTTAGCCTCTTTAACAAATTGCAGGTGTCCTGTGGAGTTCTGAAGCCGTCAGGTATCTGTCACAAAAGACAGCTCAGTGGAGGCAGTCGGGCTCCTTATAATGGGAGAACAGGAAGGGGTGGAGCTAATTTCTCTTACTGGGTGGCTTCTGTGAGCTGCAAGGAAAAAGGGAGACAACACATTTAGCAACAGCGCCCCGTTTTGCCTGGCAGGTTATCACATACCTCGAGTTAGCTAGTAAGGACATCCTCCCAACACACATGCATGACAAAGGGTAATCCTGATATTTTATTGGATTTGTTTGCACTTTGGATTTATTTTCATTAGAGACATGCATTTAGTTTTTTCTGGGACTCTTTTCTTTAATTTTTTCCAGTATATATTTTTGCACCCTAAACCAAAAATTCAAAAGACTGTTAAAGTATTTAAAGACGATAAAGTATCGTCTTCTTTTAAGAACATCTTGAACTTTCAGACTGTCTTTTGTGGTTGTCTGAAGTCCTGGTCAGTCATGACTACTTGCAGCCCACCTTTATATCATGGCTTAATATTTAAGTGAATTCAAAACAGGTGAGATTCATTACTCTTATAAGCTTCCACTCTTTCCTACACAAACAAGGATGATGTTGCAGTTATTTTACCATTCTATTCTTTAGCAAAACCTTTCCCAAGAGATTTTTGAAAAAAAAGTAGACTAAATCAATGATATATTATGTGTGTTGTTTCTATGTACACAAGTATTGAAGACTCCCATCAAGATTATGTCATGATAATGTATAACTAAATTAGACAGATTCAAATAAGAATGAGAAATATAGGATGTGAATTAATAATAGAACTACAGTAAAATTCTGTATTTTATTGTTAATCATTTGCACCTTAAATGATATAGGATCACCTAGAAGTTTTTGCAGATATGTGGACATCCTTAAAAATCATTGGCTTATAGTGCATGACTTTTGGAGTAAGGTGTTGGCAAACTGTTAAACAAAGAGGATGGGGATGGTAACTGTATTATGGAGGGAAATTTCTAATACAATTAATTAAATACACAATTAAATAAATAAAACTGATCAAAAAAATTAAAGGAGCACTTTGAAAACACATCAGATCTCAATGGGAAAAAAAATCATGCTGGATATCTGTACTGATATGGACTGAGTAATGTGTTAAGAACAAAAGGACGCTACATTTTTTGATGGAAATGAAAATTATCAACCTACAGAAGGCTGAATTCGAAGACACCCCAAAAATCAAAGTGAAAAAATGATAGGCAGGCTGGTCCATTTTGCCGAAATTTCATTACAGCAACTCCAAATCGTACTCAGTTGTTTGTATGGCCCCCACATGCTTGTATGCATGCCTGACAACGTTGGGGGTGCATACTCCTAATGAGATGACGAATGGTGTCCTAGGGGATCTCCTCCCAGATCTGGACCGGGGCATCAGTGAGCTCCTGGACAGTCTGGGGTGCAACCTGGCATCATTGGATGGACCGAAACATAATGTCCCAGATGTGTTCTATTGGATTTAGGTCAGGCGAGTGTGGGGGCCAGTCAATGGTATCAATTCCTTCATCCTCCAGGAACTGCCTGCATACTCTTGCCACATGAGACCGGCCATTGTCGTGCACCAGGAGGAACCCAGAACCCACTGCACCAGCATAGGGTCTGACAATGGGAGAAGCAGGGGAGCCGCTGGTGGAAAGAAATAAGCACCGGAGTTTTAAGAAAAGACTGTCTCCAGCAGTTTTTAACCTTGTTTTTAATGGATGTATTTATTGGATTTTAACCTCCATGGATTCATGTGTTTTAATGGATTATTTATTTAAAGATTTGTCATGCACTGTACTTATTTATTTGGACACTGTTTTTGGTTTTGTTTAAATAAAAGCACTCTACACTCTTTGCACCATCCCCTTGCTTCGTTGTTGATGTCTTCACCGTCTAGCTCATCGGTGACATTACTGACGGTGTCGGATTCGAGAGCCCCCCAGAAGCTAGATGGGAGCATGGCGCTGAACTCGCATCATCACAGCGCCCCTCCTTGGATATGCCTCCCCAGACCATCACTGACCCACCACCAAACTGGTCATGCTGAATGATGTTAAAGGCAGCATAACATTCTCCACAGCTTCTCCAGACCCTCTCACATCTGTCACATGTGCTCAGGGTGAACCTGCTCTCATCTGTGAAAAGCACGGTGTGCCTGTGGTGGACCTGCGAATTCTGGTATTCTGTGGCAAATGCCAATCGTGCTTCATGGTGCCGGGCAGTGAGCATAGGGCCCACTAGAAGACGTCAGGTCCTCAGGCCACCCACATGAAGTCTGTTTCATATTGTTTGGTCAGAGATATTCACAGTCCAGTGTCCTCCTGGAGGTTGTTTTGTAGGGCTCTGGCAGTGCTCATCCTGTTCCTATTTGCCCAAAGGAGCAGATACCGGTCCTGCTGATGGGTTAAAGACCTTCTATGGCCCTGTCCAGCTCTCCTAGAGTAACTGCCTATCTCCTGGAATCTCCTCCATGCCCTATTGGCAATGGCACGTATTGATGTGCCATCCTAGAGAAGCTGGACTACCTGAACAACCTCTGTTGGGTCCAGGTATCACCTCATGCTACCAGTAGTGACACTGATTGTCGCCAAATGAAAAACCAGTGAAAAAACAGTCAAAAAAGAATGTTAAACAGTAGGTGCCCTAGCAGTGTATGAAGTGGGGGGAAAAAGAAGTAATTGGCCTCAGCAATTAATACACATAACACCTAACCCTCAAACAGTTGATTTTTCTGAACCTTTTAAAAAAAATACATGAACTCATTGTGTAGGTTATGTCAAAAGTATTCAAAAAAGCATACTGAATGTAACCAGATTTACATGAGGTTTGATTCTTTCTGTATGAAGTTTGCTGTCTGTGATGTTACATGAGACAATAAACTTACTTAAAATCACTACAAGGTTTGGTGTCCTGCACTTCCAGGCTCACCATCATGAGAAAAAACTTACATATACCGTTCGACTTGCCTTGATGTTTAGTTATGTCATACTGTAAGAGCCATTTCATACATAAGAATCGTAAATGTTTTACTAAATGATATTACATTATCTATGGGAGGTTCCTATAACCCCCATAAGTAGAACTGAATTGGTATATTCCAGCTATTTCTAGCTTATCTGACTAAATATTATTCTCAGTTAGTCAGCCTTGCCATGTGTAAGGTGTAGAGGGCATATGGTTTTAAACCGTGCCTTTCTTGCCTTTTAAGAATTGCATACCTTGTGTGTGTGTTTTGTGTGTCAAGTAACATGTAAGACAAGCACTTAATTTTAAGTGCTGCACTGTACATTTAAAGCATACAGAAGAAGAAGTTAAGAATCTTTAAGTATAGAAACAACTAAACTTTACAAGAAAAGCTAAGTTTAAAGAAGATACATTTTTCCTTTTTTTGCCTTTTAGTCTACATGTGTAACAACTTTTTTCTTTATTCGTAGGTGAATCATTTGCTCTGAATTTTCACTAAGTATTTTAAAACAAACTTTTGGACTGAGAGATTTCTTTCGGCACGCGTCTCACCCCCGCTTGAACTCACCTTATACTCCAGCGGCTACACATACATCAAGCTTTTTGGGATTCCCTCCTGCTTCTAGACCTGTAAAAACTTAATTTTTAGGGCATTTTAAACCACATTTTGTATAGGAAATGACACCCTTACAATAAGAAGTAAACCCAGAAGTGCCTTCAACAAAAATGCTCATGTCACATAAATTGACTTGACTCCTTAATGGAAGGGGGCACAATTACTTCTTTTCACAAAATTTTGAAAAAAAAATGGGGATAGGTAATGTAAGAATATGGAATGTTGTTTATGCAATTTTGAAGTTACTGATCACGAATGTGATAATATTTTAGATATTTGATTATTTACCAGTGTATCTAACCATCTAAGAGCCACTCCCAAAAGGTTAAAAATGACAAATTTGAAACATAAGAATGTGGGTTATTGCTATAGACAATTTCTATAGACCTCTGTTAGAAGGTGAAAATGACAAATTTCCATTACAGTCGAGAATATATAGAATTCAAACATTTAATTTGAAGCATACATATTAATATTTCAAATATTTGACATAACTATTCTAATTTATTATGTACTTCTGCCTCATTAGTTTCTTCCACCCTCTTTATTATTGTTTTTTTTTAATTAGGAGAACATGTTTCCTTATGGTTACTGCCTCCCCTAAAATGCTAGATGGCAACTCCCCTGAATAGGAGTGCGGTTTCTCAGCCCTGTTGGGTACCGTAGGTGCCACCAGGAGGAGCTGTGAAAGGACCAAAGTAGCCATGCCTCATCCATAGCCCGGAAGTACTCACAAGTCATCAGTACGGAAGTTCCTAAGTACTTCTGGGCTGACTCGGAAGTGCTAGCAAGTCACATGGATGGAAGGGCAGAAGCACTTTTGGTCAAGGACTATATAAAGGACTGCTGGAGACCCAGCAAGTGAGCCAGAGTTGGGTGGAGGTGGACAAAGCTTGCTGGGAGGTTTGGAGGTGGGAATTGTATTTATTATTTAGTGATTACTGATTTATTTGCCTGTTTAGTGTGGCTGTGGTGCTAGGAGGCACTATTCCTAGAAGAAACA
Source organism: Polypterus bichir lapradei (assembly GCA_026402145.1). NCBI lineage: Eukaryota > Metazoa > Chordata > Cladistia > Polypteriformes > Polypteridae > Polypterus > Polypterus bichir. Next base: position 118,475,976 of record JANRMT010027041.1, on the reverse strand, counting down.
TAATTAAAAATCTTCTTGGTGCTTTTAACCCGTGTCCTGCGTGTCTGTCTGTTGGGTTTAAAGGGGCAACAACGATCGCTAGCGTTCACAAGGGAATGAGTGACCTTCTACAAAGAGCAAGACAGAAAGACAGAAACCATTGGTGGCTATCAGGAACTCAGTATACTTCTTGGTTAGTAGGAGATGACACATGGCCTGAAATAAGTAGAAGCGTGATCATACTGGTTTTAAAGGTGCAGACTGAGAAGCCAGTAAGAAATATCAATTTTTGCACTAAGGCACTAGGTGCCTTTTTTCAATGTGTGTACATTCGCATTGTTCAAATTGTATTTATTTAATATTTGAGAGTATTACTGAAGAGGTGTAGTACTTGAGTTTAATAGTAAACAAGTGAAAATTTGTGTAATACCAGCATAAATAAATGTTTTATATTCAATTTATTGTTATTATCTGGCACACTGGCCCAGCATGATCTCTATATATAATCTTCATTTGGATCTTGATCTTTGTTTGTCCGCAAATGAATTAGAAGAAGAAGCACTAGATAGCAGTAGAGAGACAGCTAAAACATAGGCTTTGCATTAAGAATCTCCTCCAGGCTTATACTACTGAAGACTGTAGTACTCTAGTCACACCTCAAAACACAGACATTCAAACTAAACAAATTGATGTGCTTTAAATTAACTAAAGAGATCTTCATTTAAATCTTGATCTTTGTTTGTCCACGAATTCCACGCATGCGTAGACCACCTTCCAGTTTAGTACGTTGTTGTTACTCACGGATGTCAACAATGTGCCGAAATAACGAAAGGGGTGGTGGACAGTGTTACGCTGGTTAGCTCCTGAGGCATGGTTAGAGAATGAGATTGCCGAAGATAAAAGGTACGTGCCTACGTAACATATGAATGAAAAAAGACAGTGGGTAAAATGAATGACAACGTAACAGCACATTCCGGAAATTATTATTGTTACGTCGTAGCCGGCGAGTGCTGCGCGTCTCACAGTTGTACCGTGCCTTGCTCACATGTCAGTGAAGTGATTCCTATTTATGCTTTAAAGAGCCTGGATACCTATGTGTCCCCCTTTTATAACCATTGCTCCGTGTATATTGCCTTACTCTTTGGATTGCCACAAAGCAACCTGCGAGATTGAAGAAAGGTTGAGAAGACATCGTGAGAGGAAATGATAGCGTCGTGAAAACAAGACGGACTGTGAATGGACAGAAGCAGAAATGCTCCTACACCACCAAATAATTACTATTCGGACAGTGATTCCGAGTAGGCCGTTCCTACTGAATCAATGTCCAAGGGTTTTCTTTTGTAATTTTGTTTCCCTTATAAAAAATCATAATGCTGTGCGACGAAGGGCCCAGTTCACGACTGGCAGCCGCGTTTAAACAGGGAGCCCTTCACAGAAAACTTTAACACGCGCAACGTAATTGGACGCACATGGCTAGTATAAAATAAATATAATGTGAACAACTGAAATGCATTATAAATTCAAAAGAATGATGAGAAATTAACATAAATAACATGCAATATACATTACACAAAAAATATACAGGTTCTGACCAGCACATACTCTCAAATTAAAAAAAAAACAAATTCCTTTATTAAAGTTTTCATCCTCCATCTCTTCAAGAGTAAGAATGTTTATAATAGCAAATTAAACAAACAAACAGTATCTAGTTCCAGTTGGCAGAGTCAGCATTTGTTCATATAAAATACTAAAGAATCTTTGATAAGGCTTTTAACATTGTTTTATCATTTTGTTTTCATGGTAGAGTCCTTCTTACCCATAACGCCTCATGGTATAAGTGCCTGTGACTAGGTTAACCCAATTTATAAGTGACATCTCTTTTTGACCTTACTGGACTAGGCCAGATTTTGATGTCTTCCAGTTCCCTCTAGGGGCATGTTCTGCTTTTGCCCTTCTACTGAGAAGTCAGAATATGCTCTGAGGCTTTTGGAGTTCCTCATCTTTTCCCGATGCCTTTCCCCATATTCCAAACGTAATCGTCATGAGGAGGCAAAGCAAACTGTGGCAATACATATACACTCTGTGAACATTTTGTTAGGCACACCTATCAGGGAGCAAACGTGCCCTGCTACTGCCTTCAACACAGTTAGAATTCTTTGAGGTATGTACTCAGCAAGGTACTAGGAACATTTCTTTGGAATTCTGGTCCATATTATAACAACAAAAACAGCAATGTTTGTTTCTATAGCACTTCACAAGATGTCAAAGAAATAATTGCAAGAAAAGAAAAATAAATTAAAATTAGATAAAATTATTGAATAAGTAACATACAAAAAATAAAACAATTTACACTTATATTAGATACTAGCCAACCCGCAGCATAGCATATGCCGCATAATCCGAATGTGGAGGGTTTGAGGATACAACTGTCAGTGAATGAAAAGATGGAACTCTGGAGAGAGCAACATACAATTGTCCGTGTCTGAAAACAGGTTTTGGCAGATACAGGCATAGCTTTTTGAAAGTATGGCCCTTTGCCTTATTAATTGTCATTGCAAACGCCAATCTAACAGGAAATTGTCTGCGTGTAAAAGTAAAAGGCAAATTTGAATCTGATGGGGTCAGAGAAATCTGGGGAATAAGGGCAGTTTGTGAGGTAGCAGATGTGATAGTCTTACACTCCAGTACATTGCGGTGAATGCTGGTAACAGAAAGTCTAGTGCCATTACAGAGACGGATCTCCTCAACCATGTGCAAATCCATTCAACACAAACATTTGTCTGCAGCTATGCTGATGTGACGTCACCTTCCCACTATCCTCTTACTGAAAAACATTTACAAACGCATTTCACACCGGAAATATCTCAAAGCACATTTAAACACACACTCCACTGAAAAAACGCATTCCACACAGGTCTTTCAAACCTTTCATTTTTTTCGAAAACATTCCAACTGCAGAGATATCTTAATGCTCAACGCTAAATTCCTTTCAGTGTCAACTCACAAACCCCATGCACAGTCATCACATTCAGTTTTACACTGCTTTTTAAGAAGATACCGCCATTCTCGTCCAAGAAAATAACATTGGCCTACCTACCGCAGTATGTACTTCTTGCAATGCTCTTCATTGGCCATCAGAGGAGTTGGCGGGCCTGGCCCTGTCGTGCTTATCCCATGGTATCCCATGGTCTTACAGTTGGCGGGTGGGGATCTCTGTATTGCGTGCGCTCTCTGTCTTACGTGCGTCTTGCTTGCCCTTAGTGAATTATTCTTGCGTGCGTCTTGCTTGCCCTGGAGGAGGGTTAGAGTTGGCGGGCCGGGCTCTGTCAAGCATATCTCATGGTCTTAGAGTTGGCGGGCGGGGCTCTGTGAGTTGCCGGGTGTGGCTCTCGGAGGTGCATGTGGACTTTTGCACAGACGAAAGTGACTGAGGATTTGTTTGTTGAGTTGTTGCATGTGGGCACATGAGCAGGCAGTGCATATGCCTCGAGAGCGACGCTGGACATGGGAGGACGGTTACAGTTGATCTGCGTGGCTCTGTCGTGCGTATCCCATGACGCGGTAGGAGGGTTAGAGTTGGCAGGCAGGGCTCTATGAGTTGGCGGGGGTGGCTCTCTGTCTTGCTTGTGCTCACTGTCTTGCATGCCCTTAGTGAATTATATATGAAGATAATTAAGGAAAAAGTAGAGTCCTTATACTGTATATAAATTTGTTTTTAAGTCTCTAAGAATGAGTCTGATGATAAGGTCAGAGGTCCAGAGAAGGTAGAAAAAAATGTTAAAACTCCAGTAGGGTGATGCTAGAGAAAAAAACAATATCTGCAGGGTTTTCAAAAGACTGACCAGATCCTACTGGGCATTCTACCTAACATACAGTAAATGTATTTAAGTTTTTTATTGTTTTTTAGGCTTTGTCCCAGATAATTCAATGCAGTTGTGGTATCCACTTGAATTAGATTATCACAGGCAAGTGCACAGTGCTTTGATCAGATGGTGATGGCACGAGACGCCAACACAGAAAAAATGAAACAAAAAGCAGAGAACATGTACTTGGAATGTAGGGGGACTTGCATTCCAAAATATAGGTACGAGCAAGATTATTGAAAGCTTTGTATACCATTAGTCGTGTTTTAAAATCAACTCTGAAGTGCACAAGTAACCAGTGTAACAATGCTGAAACTCATGAGATATGCTCAAGTTTTCTTTTTCTGGTTAAGATTCTTGTTGCTATATTCTGAGCTACCTGCAACCAAGTAATGTCTTTCTTAGGTAGTCCAGTTAAGAATGCATTACAGTAGTCTGGTTGACTAAAATAAAAGTGTGAATGCATTTTTCAGCATCTTTCAATGTTATAAGAGGTCTAATTTTTGCAACGTTTCTTTAATGAAAAAATACAATAATACGGTGAATCAAAGATTTAAAGAACTAACGATCCTACCTAAATTCTTTACTTCCACCTTGACTTTAAATGCTAAGGGATCAACTTTATTTCTAAAACCTTCACTATTTTCATTTTGCCAACAACTAAGATTTCTATTTTTTTTTCCCTAATTGACATTGAATAAGAGGGCCCAGATTGTCAGTGCCGCCTAATTGAAGCATGTACATTGAAAATAACAGCAGGCTCAGCATAGATCTTTGTGATATACAACATATCTAAAAAACATCATGCGGTTTCTGCAAATTTCTTGACTACACTTTGCATTCAAACGACACTCAGGAAAACTTTCACCACATCATTACACTTCCACCACCAGCCTGTACCATTGATGCAAGACATGATGAATCACTGGATTCATGGTGTTTAGACCATCATCTGCATATTGCAGAAGAAATCTAAAGTGACCATGCTGTGTACATATGAATATATGAATAGGACCATTCCATAGGCATTCAATAGTAATTTGATTTGGATTGAAGGTATCTGAAATAAGTCTGTCATATATGAGAACACAACAACGTCAATGTTGACCAAGTGCCAACAAACTACATGGAGAAGAGAAAAGTATGGAAAACACTTAGTAATATCCATCCATCCATCCATCCATCCTCTTCCGCTTATCCGGGGTCGGGTCACGGGGGCAGCAGCTTAAGCAGAGAGGCCCAGACTTCCCTCTCCCTGGCCACTTCTTCCAGCTCTTCCGGGAGAATCCCAAGGCGTTCCCAGGCCAGCCGGGAGACATAGTCCCTCCAGCGTGTCCTGGGTCTTCCCCGGGGCCTCCTCCCGGTTGGACGTGCCTGGAACACCTCACCAGGGAGGCGTCCAGGAGGCATCCTGATCAGATGCCCGAGCCACCTCATCTGACTCCTCTCGATGTGGAGGAGTAGCAGCTCTACTCTGAGCCCCTCCTGGATGACTGAGCTTCTCACCCTATCTTTAAGGGAGAGCCCAGACACCCTGCGGAGGAAACTTATTTCAGCCACTTGTATTCGCGATCTCATTCTTTCGGTCACTACCCATAGCTCATGACCATAGATGAGGGTAGGAACGTAGATCGACTGGTAAATTGAGAGCCTTACCTTACGGCTCAGCTCTTTTTTCACCACGACAGACCGATGCAGAGCCCGCATCACTGCGGATGCCGCACCGATCCGCCTGACGATCTCACGGTCCATTCTTCCCTCACTCGTGAACAAGACCCCGAGATACTTGAACTCCTCCACTTGGGGCAAGATTTCTCCTTCAGCCCTGAGAAGGCACTCCACCCTTTTCCAGCTGAGGACCATGGTCTTAGATTTGGAGGTGCTGATTCTCATCCCAGCTGCTTCACACTCAGCTGCGAACCGTTCCAGAGAGAGCTGAAGATCACAGCCTGATGAACCAAACAGGACAACATCATCTGCAAAAAGCAGTGACCCAATCCTGAGTCCACCAAACTGGACCCCTTGAACACCCTGGCTGCGCCTAGAAATTCTGTCCATAAACAGAATCGGTGACAAAGGGCAGCCCTGGCGGAGTCCAACTCTCACTGGAAACGGGCTCGACTTACTGCCGGCAATGCGGACTAAGCTCTGACACCGGTTGTACAGGGACCAAACAGCTCTTATCAGGGGGTCCGGTACCCCATACTCCCGGAGCACCCCACACAGGAATCCCCGAGGGACACGGTCGAACGCCTTTTCCAAGTCCACAAAACACATGTAGACTGGTTGGGCAAACTCCCATGCACCCTCCAGGACTCTGCTAAGGGTGAAGAGCTGGTCCACTGTTCCGCGACCAGGACGAAAACCACACTGTTCCTGCTGAATCTGAGGTTCAACTATCCGACGGATCCTCCTCTCCAGAACCCCCGAATAGACTTTTCCAGGGAGGCTGAAGAGTGTGATCCCTCTGTAGTTGGAACAAACCCTCCAGTCCCCCTTTTTAAAGAGGGGGACCACGACCCCGGTCTGCCAATCCAGAGGCACTGTCCCCGATGTCCATGCGATGTTGCAGAGACGTGTCAACCAAGACAGTCCTACAACATCCAGAGCCTTGAGGAACTCCGGGCGTATCTCATCCACCCCCGGGGCCCTGCCACCAAGGAGTTTTTTGACCACCTCGGTGACCTCAGTCCCAGAGATGGGAGAGCCCACCTCAGAGTCCCCAGGCTCTGCTTCCTCATTGGAAGGCATGTTAGTGAGATTGAGGAGGTCTTCGAAGTACTCCCCTCACTGACCCACAACGTCCCGAGTTGAGGTCAGCAGCGCACCATCCCCACCATATATGGTGTTGACACTGCACTGCTTCCCCATCCTGAGACGCCGGACGGTGGACCAGAATCTCCTCGAAGCCGTACGAAAGTCGTTCTCCATGGCCTCTCCAAACTCCTCCCATGCCCGAGTTTTTGCCTCAGCAATCACCGAAGCTGTATTCCGCTTGGCCTGCTGGTACCTATCAGCTGCCTCCAGAGACCCACAGGACAAAAAGGTCCTATAGATCTCCTTGTTCAGCTTGATGGCATCCCTCACCGCCGGAGTCCCCCAACGGGTTCGGGGATTGCCGCCACGACAGGCACCGACCACCTTACGGCCACAGCTCTGGTCAGCCGCCTCAACAATAGAGGCACGGAACATGGCCCATTCGGACTGAATGTCCCCCACCTCCCTCGGGACGTGGTCGAAGTTCTGCCGAAGGTGGGAGTTGAAGCTACTTCTGACAGGGGACTCTGCCAGCCGTTCCCAGCAGACCCTCACAACACGTTTGGGCCTACCAGGCCTGACCGGCAGCTTCCCCCACCATCAAAGCCAACTCACCACCAGGTGGTGATCATTTGACAGCTCCGCCTCTCTCTTCACCCGAGTGTCCAAGACATATGGTTGCAAGTCCGACGACACGACCACAAAGTCGATCATTGAACTGAGGCCTAGGGTGTCCTGGTGCCAAGTGCACATATGAACACCCTTATGCTTGAACATGGTGTTCGTTATGGACAATCCGTGACGAGCACAGAAGTCCAATAACAAGACACCGCTCGGGTTCAGATCGGGGGGGCCATTCCTCCCAATCACGCCCTTCCAGGTCTCACTGTCATTGCCCACGTGAGCATTGAAGTCTCCCAGCAGAACGAGGGAGTCCCCAGAAGGTACGCCCTCTAGCACCCCCTCCAGAGACTCCAAAAAGGGTGGATAGTCCAAACTGCTGTTCGGTGCATACGCACAAACAATAGTCAGGACACTTCCCCCCACCCGAAGGCGGAGGGAGGCCACCCTCTCGTCCACTGGGGTAAACCCCAATGCACAGGCTCCAAGTCGGGGGGCAATAAGTATGCCCACACCTGCTCGGCGCCTCTCACCGGGGGCAACTCCAGAGTGGTAGAGAGTCCAGCCCCTCTCAAGGAGATTGGTTCCAGAGTCCAAGCTGTGCGTCGAGGTGAGTCCGACTATATCTAGCCGGAACCTTTCAACCTTGCGCACTAGCTCAGGCTCCTTCCCCTTCAGAGAGGTGACATTCCACGTCCCAAGAGCCAGTTTCTGTAGCCGAGGATCAGACCTCCAAGGTCCCCGCCTTCGGCCACCACCCAACTCACACTGCACTCACTTAGTAATAGTAAATCAAAAATATTTACAAGAGTGAACAGAAAAGCAATATGAGAACAATACATATAAAAAAACCTCAGCAGCAGTTCTTACAAGCATATGAAATGTTAAAATAATGATACTTCAACTTTTATTTAAATGCTTAGACTGATTGGACTCCTCTACAGGGTGGTCGAGATCATCTGGATGACTTTGATTTATGCGGGGACGATTCCAGTTCGGTGCAAAGACGATTCTTCATGTCGTCAGATCGCACACTTCTTAATGGTCTGGGATTTTTCAGGTGATTTTCTATGTAATAAACTTAATAAGTTATAGCATAATGAAAATTGCATAATTAGATCTGGATCACCCTATAGTATAGTTTGGTAGACCACTCCAGAGTTTCAGTGTCCTGTAGTTAAAAGCTCTGCCTCCTACAAAATATGTATGTATCTCAATCCTGGCAACAACAAGGTGGTAGCATGTTTACAGGATTTTCTGTCATTTAAATAAAACAGCTAATTACTTTGAATATATGGTCTGTGTCATTAAATATGAATTTCCCAAATTATGTGGATAGATATATTAATTTCCTGCGGTGGGTTGGCACCTTGCCCGGGATTGGTTCCTGCCTTGTGCTTTGTGTTGGCTGGGATTGGCTCCAGCAAACCCCTGTGACCCTGTGTTCGGATTCAGCGGGATGGAAAATGGATGGATATATTAATTTCATTCAATTCAATTTATTTTTGTATAGTAGTCTTTGTTGAGTGCAGTGTCAGATTACTTTCATGAGTTTACAGCTATAAAACAATGACAAAATGCACATCATTTACATACTGTACATGAACACACACACCAGGTTGAACATATGAAGAAAGAAAATTTCAAACTGATTAACAAATCTAATTATGAGAATTGGTGTCTTTTAGCATTATAATTGAGATATGACCAGTTGAGACCATAGGAGAAGAAACCAGGAAGTCCAGTTAACAGCATTGATGGAGAAAATGTACCTCTGGGGACATCCATGGTTGGTTTTAACAGACAAAGTCATTGTTCTTAGGGCCAGCTTGCTGCTCACATTTTGTTGGACTTTCTACAATATAAGTACATGTCCTGGGCCATTCAAGATTAAATCCTTGAATTACTTCATTTCAAGTCTCTCACTGTATCTATGTCACTTTCTACAGACAGAAATAGTTACTTGGCTATGTAGTAATGGTACACAGTCCAGCAGCAGGACATTAATCCAATAAATAGATAAGAGAATGGTTAGATGATAGGATTTTGATGTTATAATGTTAACATTTGGAGCAGTATTTATGTTTTTAGCTGATTGTTTGCCTATATCTTGTATATGCATTTTTGAAGAATTTGTAGTCCACATAATATGATTTTATCTGAAACTGATTAGGTTACGAGCAGCATCCCTGAAGGTGGAACTTCAGGTGGGACTCTGTGTCTGTGCACATTTCATTAATTAAAAGTGCCATTTACAAATTTTAAAGAAGAAGGATAGATGGGTAAATGTTTTGTACTATTTGATTGAACAGAATGGAAAACTTTAACCCAAGAGTGCTTGGTGAGATAAGGAGTGAAATGCACAGTGGCTTCCTTACTTTTGTGCCTTTGTGCAATTTGTACGTTTTTCAAATGCTTCATAGTTGAGCCAGAAAAGGAGGATAGTTACGGATTTCCAAGTGAGGTCACTTCACATTTAGTATAGCACTGTTTATTTATTTTCCCAAAGTTCCAGTCTTGGATGTGGAAGTAAATGAATTCCCGTACAACAGTGAACTTGTAGCGAGTGCCACATGTACTATTGGCCTTTTGTTAGTTTTGCCCTCTCCTTAAATATGGCAAAAGGGTCTCTGCTCTGTTGGGCCCTTGAGCAATGCCCTTAACCTGCAATTGCTCTGTCCTGGGTATGACGTTATTCTGCATCCGTCCCTGCATGTAGGCCCTCCAACCTCCAGGGAAAAACTTGGGGGTTGGTGGCAGAATTGGTGTTCCAGCCACCATAAAAAAAACCTCACACTGTTCCCCTCCATCTGAACTAGTGTGGTGCTGAGGTATCACCCGTTGCATGGCTGCACTCAGGTCCTAATCTGGATCCTAAATTGGTTTGTCGTGTGGTGGGTGCGGCAATGCACTGTATCAGAGCGTGCTCCTAACCTCTCCTCCTCTCTTAAATATATAGCTGGGAAATGGGTTGATGTAAGTTTGCCTCTTATTTGGGATCTGCACATTTAAGGAGGACACACTGTGCAGACAGAATAGTTTTCCTAAAAGGGAATTAACCTAGAAAGGTATGAGGAGGGTGCTGAGACAGAGACATACAGACATCTGGAAGTGAAGCAAACAGCAACAAGTGTCTCAGAAAAAAAAATTTTTGTTTGTATTTTCTCTGGAGCATCCATCTACTTCCCAGTAGTACAGGACATTTATATTAGGAGCAGAGGGTTCCTTCCTGCTGCCTGCTTCCAACAACCTCTTACTGAACAGTAAGGACAGGGAAAGCATATTGTGTTTTTTTTTTTTTGAAAAATGAGTTAATAATGGCAATTGCATCACGCACCATACTGTAATTTGTTAATTTCTAGCTTTGTTTTTAGCAATGTATCTGTTGTTTGGAGTGTTTGCATTGTAAAATATTTGTTTTATCTGTGAAATTGTAAATACACATTTTCTGTTCTTTACTGCTGTTGTCTAAGTGCTGGTCCGCGATTTGTAGTAAGTGGGTTGAACAAGGTGGCCCGTACAGGGTGTCATTACCTGATTTGGACTGGAAAACTGATTTGGACCACAGGTCAGCTCAGGTTGGGGAGCATGCACTGATACAGTATTTTGCTGCATTGACCACACATCAGAACAGATCGGGATCCTGGTTGGCAATCCCCATGGCAGACACGCAGACCAGTCCAACCCTCTCGGAAATGACCATCTATCTCCATAGCCAGGCGTTGCGTGGGTATCCCCTTGGCCTGGTCCAGCCCCTCGAATCAACAATGAGGATCCTATGAGCTGGATTTCCCTTGGGGAATCACACCAAATGGCTGTAGTGCCGTAAGTGACGTTCCCTCACAATGCAGGTTATGTGCCTCATTCGGAAATCCATGAGCAACTGATCGTTCGATATAAGATCAAACCCCAAGGATCTCCAAAGAGACACAGTACAGAAGGAGTCCAGTCTTCATCTCAGGTCACTGGATAGTATCCAAGACTTGCAACCATATAGCAAAACGGGAAGCACTTGGTTTTTATCCAAGGCACTCGCAAGCCCAGACACTCAGACTCCTCGCTCATTCTCTCAAGAGCCCCAATCAGAGTCTCCACTGACTTCGCAAAGATCACAGCATCATCGGCAAAGTCAAGATCAGTGAATCTTTCTTCACCAACAGATTCCTCACATCCACGGGACCCCACAATCCTGCCCAACACCCAGTCCATGCAAGCACTGAACAGAGTAGGATCACACACCCCTGACAAACCTCAGAATCAACTGGGTAAAGCACAGAGGCTCTGCCTCCATTCTACACAGCACTCACAGTACCAGTGTACAGGCCTGTCATGATATCCAGCAACTTCGAGGGGATCCCGCAAGGTCACAAGATGTGTCACAAGAGAGCTCAATCAATTGAGTCGAATGATTTATGAAAATTGACAAAGGCTGAAAAGAAACTCTGCCGATATTCACGTTTGCGGCATCTATGTCGATGGTAGACCTCTTGGGCGTAAAACCAGACTCCTCCAGTCGCTGGTAGGTGAGCAAGTGATTATGGATCCTATTGAGGATGACCCTAGCAAAGACCTTAGCCAGCACCGTGAGCAGTGTCATCCCCCTATAGTTGCCACAATCCAGGCGATTATTCTTCTCTATCCAGATAGTGACAAGTCCACACCGGCTACCACAGATCCCTGTAGTAGCCTTCCCTACCCTCAGCTGGTTCACCACCTCTGCAATCTTAGTAAGATTGGGTGGTGTAATAATAATACGCCAAAGACATCATAAAGGTTTGGGGCAGCCACCCATATATTGTTTTTCCCAGCTGCAAAAGGGTTTGTTGTATCATAAATCTCAAGTGCATTTCACAGAGTCCAAACTAGAACTGGCTATAGTAGCTCAAAATGGAGGATTTAAAGGCCTGGAAAGGAACTGATGTCATCAAAATGGCCGGAACCGGAAGTGACGTCAGCCAAGGGGCCAGCTTTGAAAGCGATGTCAGCAAAGGGGCCGGCTTCGGAGGTGACGTCAGCAAAGGGGCCGGCTTCGGAAGTGACGTCAGCAAAGGGGTCGGCTTTGGAAGCGATGTCAGCAAAGGCGCCGGCTTCGGAGGTGACGTCAGCAAAGGGGCCGGCTTCGGAAGTGACGTCTTCTGAGGCGCCGGAACCTTGCAGGATTTCCCGGGAAAGGTCTGTAGGGAACTGAGAAAGACAGTCAACGCACTCCGCCACCCCCCTGGTCAAATGTTTCATTACATTTACTCAGGCCCTTTAGCTGCCTCATACTCGCATGTGTGTGACAAGGCCCCCCCCAGCCCAGACCTATCGGGTCGGGTGTCCTGCACCGAGAGGTCGTGGGCACGAGAGAGAGCATCAGCGTTGGCATGGAGAGAACCCTTACGATGAATTAGCGAAAACTTGTAAGGTTGAAGGTCAAGAAACCACCTAGTGACCCGTGGATTCGACTCCTTGTGAAGGGCCATCCACTGTAAGGGTGCATGATCCGTCACCAGAGTGAACTCCCGGCCCAAGAGGTAGTACCTCAACCGCGTAATCGCCCATTTGATCGCAAGGGCTTCCCTCTCCACCACTGCATACCTGGTCTCCCGATCCAACAGTTTCCGGCTTAGGTACATGATGGTGTGTTCAACACCAGGCCTGTGTCCGAAGCGTCCGTCTGGAGAATAAAAGGGAGAGAAAAATTAGGAGCTTTTAATATTGGTGCTGACGTAAGAGCCTGTTTTAAGTCACTAAATGCAGCGTCCGCCTTGTCAGTCCATACCACATGATTAGGAGCCCTCTTCTTTGTAAGATCAGTCAAGGGCGCTGCTCTCTCTAAAAACCGAGGTACAAACCGGTGGTAGTACCCGGCCAACCCGAGAAAGGCTTGGACTAGCCTCTTGGTTCGCGGACGGGCCCATTTTACAATGGCATCTATTTTTGAACACTGTGGTTTCACGGTACCCCGACCCACCAGATAGCCCAAATATTTAGCCTCTTTGAATCCAAAGAAACATTTATTGGGATTAATACGAAGCCCGGCTTCTCCTAGTGTCCGCAATACCGCAGTGACCTGCTGTACGTGTTCCTTCCATGTGCTGGAATAAATGACAACGTCATCCAGATAGGCAGCACTATACGCATTATGGGGTTGGAGCACTTTATCCAACAGACGCTGGAAAGTCGCAGGAGCCCCGTGTAACCCGAATGGAAGAATACGATACTGCCAGTGTCCGCTAGGAGTGCTAAACGCGGTCTTGACCTTCGCGGAGTCCGTTAAAGGAATCTGCCAGTACCCCTTTGTCATGTCAAGCGTGGTCAAAAATTCAGCTTGTCCAAGCCTCTCGGGGAGGTCATTCACGCAAGGCATGGGATAAGCATCGAACAAGGAGACCTGGTTAAGCTGACGGAAGTCATTGTAAAACCTCCAACTGCCGTCAGGCTTACTAACCAAGACAATTGGGCTGGACCAGGGACTATAACTTTCCTCAATCACTCCTAGTTCCAGCATCCGCTTGATTTCCAGCTCCACTTCTGCTTTCTTTGCCTCATGAAGTCTATAGGGGCACTCCCGGACTATAACCCCTGGTTCAGTCACTATGTCGTGCGCAATCAGAGAGGTCCTTCCGGGTTTTTCACTCATCACCTCTGAGACGGACAGGATAGCTGATTTCAGCTCCTGTCTTTGTCTATAAGTTAATTCCTCGCCGAAATTAAGGGTGTCTATGTGAGCAAAGAATGAGCAGGTCTGAGCGGAGGAGGGATCTGGTTCCCTCTCCTTCCACGGCTTCAGCAAGTTCACATGATAAACCCACTCACTTGGTCTACGATTGGGTTGTTTCACCAAATAGTCGACCAATCCTTTTCTCTCCTTAATTTCATAAGGGCCTTGCCAATGGGCGAGTAATTTAGAATGGGAGGTGGGAACTAATACCATGACACGATTCCCCGGATGGAATTCTTGGAGTGTAGTGCCACGGTCATAATAACGGGCCTGTGCTGCTTGTGCCTCTTCCATATGACTTTTTAAAATAGGTTGAATTTTCCCAAATCTATCGCGTAACTGTGCGATATATTCCAAAATATTTGTAGAGGGAAGAGCCTCTCCTTCCCAACCTTCTTTCAAAATATCTAATATACCCCAGGGTTGTTGTCCGTATAACAATTCAAAAGGAGAGAACCCCGTAGAGGCTTGTGGGACTTCCCGATAGGCAAAGAGAATGAGGGAGAGGAGTTGATCCCAATTCCTCCCATCCCCGCTGACCACCTTGCGAAGCATCTGCTTGAGAGTCTGATTAAACCTCTCCACTAGACCGTCGGTTTGAGGATGATACACCGCGGTCTTTAAGTGCTTTATTTTCAGTAACTTGGCCGTTTCCCTGAACGTCTCCGAGGTAAAAGGTGTTCCTTGGTCTGTTAGGACTTCTTTAGGAATACCGACACGCGCAAATACTCCCACTAGTTCCCGTGCGATTGCTTTAGATGTAGCTGAGCGCAAGGGAACAGCTTCCGGATATCGGGTCGCATAATCCACGAGGACTAATATATATTTATGTCCTTGGGCTGAGGGCTCTAAGGGTCCTACAATATTGACCCCAATTCGTTCAAAAGGAACATCAACTAAGGGAATGGGAATGAGAGGAGCCCGGTCCCTCTTAAGAATTTGCCGTAATTGACATTCTGGACAAGAAATACAAAAACAGCGAACCTCCTCGTTAATTCCCGGCCAATAAAATCTGAGCTTGATCCGCTCTAAAGTTTTTTCGGAGCCTAAATGGCCTCCAAGGAGATGGGCGTGAGCTAATTCACAAACCTGCCGCCGGTAGGTTCGTGGGATTAACAACAGTTTCTGAACCTCTGCCCCATGTTCCGCAACCCGATATAATAGATCATTTTCTATTACAAAGTGAGGTCCTTGTGGCATGGGCTGGTGTGTGCGTTGGCCGTTGACAAGGACTACTGCATTTTTTGCAAATTTTAAGGAGTCATTATTCCACTGCTCCCTTCTAAACTGAAAGTGAATGTCAGAGAGAGGATCCGGTCTGACCTCAAGGAGAGGGGATTCCTCCCGACTCGTCGAAGCTCGGATTGATGACGTATTTGCCTGTGACGGTCCAGGAATCTCCCCGTTCCCCTCGTGGGCTTCCGTATCTCTCTCCGCCAGCTGTGTACACGGCGTGGAGACAGCTTGAGACGAGTTATCCTCCTCTATAACTAGGCCTAAGTTTTTATCGGGAGTAGTCAATAGTTTACCGCTTTTATTTTCTGACCAGTCCCGCCCTAGAATCGCTGGAAAGGGAGGATTGGGGTGAACCGCCATGGGAATTCTTTTTAGCGATCCTGACTTACGTAATACAGGGCGGTATTGTACATCCGGGTGTCTCCATGAATACATTTAATACTGGTCTTTTCTTTAATTCTTTGTTGCGGTAAGACATAACAGCAATTAACAATGGAAATGTTGCTGCCGGAATCAAACAAGGCATTGACTTTGTAACCATTAATGACTATGGGTCCCGTATTCGATACTGTCAGAGGGTTGGCAAGAGCACACAAACTGTCTCCCCCCTTCCACCTACATCCCGCCTCGTTCCCGGGTAGGTTGCACGCCCGGTGGCCCGGGAACTCAGAAACAGGCTCCGATTTATGTGGAAGAGACTTATTTTGTAGGACGTAATTTCTAGGAAATCCACTAGAGGACGGTTCTGCTCTCCCAGATTTTGAGACTGGCATGGGTGATTTTACAAGCTTTATAAGCTCTTCCATAGAATGGAAATCTCCCCAGTCCAGCTGGGCAAAGTTTTTTGGGAGGCTCTTTAAAAAACAATAAAGCAGGCTACCTGCTGTACTATTTGGCAGGTGGATAGTTCAAATGGCCTTAGCCATAAGGCCACCTGCTCCCAGAGGGTCATAGCCTGTGTCTGGATTGATCTCTCTGGATCATATTCCCAGTTTTGTATTATTTTTGCCTGCTGGACTGGGGATAGCCCATATTTATCTGGGGCCTCAGCCCCAATGGGCTGCTCAGCTCTCTCCTCCGAGAGAGCATAATAAGCCCTTTTCGTTTCATCCCCAGAAACCAGCCTACGTCTGTATGTCCCCTTCACACACTCCCTTTGGTAAGTTATATGCCCGGTGCTGTATTTGAGGAGCAGAGCCTGCACTGAGTCCTTCCTGACTCCCAAACGCACTCCCCCCCAGAAACTTGGCCCCGGTACTTTCCTACCTGGTTGATTTCATGTTCGTGTCCCGGTTTCTTCTGAGACTTCATCCTGCTGGCTACGCCACTGTAATAATAATATGCCAAAGACATCATAAAGGTTTGGGGCAGCCACCCATATATTGTTTTTCCCAGCTGCAAAAGTGTTTGTTGTATCATAAATCTCAAGTGCATTTCACGGAGTCCAAACTAGAACTGGCTATAGTAGCCCAAGATGGAGGATTTAAAGGCCTGGAGAGGAACTGATGTCATCAAAATGGCCGGAACCGGAAGTGACGTCAGCCAAGGGGCCGGCTTTGGAAGCGATGTCAGCAAAGGGGCCGGCTTTGGAAGCGATGTCAGCAAAGGGGCCGGCTTCGGAGGTGACGTCAGCAAAGGGGCCAGCTTCGGAAGTGACGTCTTCTGAGGCGCCGGAACCTTGCAGGATTTCCCGGGAAAGGTCTGTAGGGAACTGAGAAAGACAGTCAGCGCACTCCGCCACCCCCTGGTCAGATGTTTCATTATACTTACTCAGGCCCTTTAGCTGCCTCCTACTCGCACGTGTGTGACAGTGGTTCACAGCTAATTGAAGGATCAACCTCAACCGTGGAGCCAGAAATGTCCAGCGTCCTAGCTGTAGGATCAGCATTAAACAGCTGCTCAAAGTATCCGGCCTATCAGGTCACAACTTCAGCATCATCCATAAGGACCGTTCCATCAATCTGATTGCTACGCTCTGAGGAATAGATTCATAATGCTTCGATTCTCCTGTAGGCAGGAGGTCATTAGATCACAGATGGTGTTTCACTTGCTCACATATTCCTCTAACAAACGCCAAATTCGGTCAATGAGACACAAGTCAAGTGGTTGCCATTGAGTATTAATGCCTTTCATCCTCTCTCTACAGGACTCCGGAAGAAAAAAAGACATATAAATCAATCACTTCTCCCTGACCTGACCCACTTCCAGGCCCCTGACGACATCACTACAGGCACCCTCAGGTGACCTCACACCAATTCCTTCCTACCAATACAACTTTCATCTTCCTCCACTATAAAAGCCTGCTGTCTTCATTTCCCTCAGTCCTGGTTTTGGAAGTGGATAAAGATCAGTCCTTTGAGATTACTCTTTTTTTCACAATATATGGGGTGGATTCCCAAATCTTTTTTTTGATTTGTCATGTGCTTTCTTACAATATATATAAAGGACTACTGTAAGTCTAGTCTTTTTGTTTTTTCAGTGACATAATGAATCATATAATACCCACTTTCCATTTTTTAACTATCATAATTTCCCTCAATGGACAATTGTGTTTGCTTAAAAATAGCTTTAGATATTAATTATTATTAATAAAATTGCTATTTGTCTTAAGGCATCAGGTTTACAAAACCTAATGTAGCCCACCAGCTTTATGTAAATAAACAGTCCTTTTTCAAGAAAGGAAAATGTAACATTGGTTTGCATGGCATTGTGATGACTTTCTCATATGCCAGTGTTAACTTTGACTGTCTGTTTCTTAAGGTTGTTTAATCTTCTCTTAGTTCCAGTTGTTGCAATCAGGTCACAGGCTGAAGGATTCAAGAAAAAAAAAAGCCACCGATTCAAATCCTCCTTCAATCCAAATGCAAAAGATCAACTTTACATCCACAGACTTGAATTTTGGGGTGAACTGTTATCATTTGAACCAATTATTAGATTTAATTTTTATGTTTAATATGTTTGATCTAACGTTTTACAATAAGTGCTTACTGCTACATGATATTTACTTGTAATAAGTTTACATTCTTTGTCATATATTTTAATGTTGTTCTGTGTTGTCTCTGTAAAACCTGTGAGAAACCAAACTACTGAGACAAAATTTAATTGAATTTAAAAGCTATAAAATGAAAATATTCTCTAGCAAAAGACCAGAATTAAAATAGCATCCAATAGTTCACTTTATGATTAAAAGCTCATGAACAGAGTGCAGTGAAATTCTTACTTACATGTCTAATCAAATCACCAACATCATTTGTGTGTAGACTCCTCATCTAATGTGAATATTTTTATTCACCCTTATTGATACTGTGCCAGTTATTTTATTAACTTTAAAAAAAGGAAATACACTTTTTCATACATTTTTATGAATATATAAAAAGTACTTTTAAAAATTATGAAAGAGAAAGATGTGGGAAACAAAGAGTCAAATGTGTAGAAAACCCAGTAAGCATAAAGATATATAAATTGTAAATGCATTTAACTAACACACTAATACAATGAAAATGCCAACAGTGGGGCTGTGTTAAAATTATTACAAAAAGGGGGAAAAAAAGCTATTTCAGCTTTACAAACAGTATAATTGTGCTTTCAAAAAGAGTCAAAGAGTTATTATCCAGCAATATGCTACAAACATCTTTTTATATTTAAATTGACATTTTTCCTAATCAGTCACTTAACATTTGTTCAGAAATAATACTTCTATATCACCTTTTCTTAAAAGTGTAGCTCAAATTATTCTACAAAAATACAGCTACAAAGAAAATTGAAGGCATTATAAAAGTAAATAAGAAGCAAATTGATCTATCCTTGTCCATTTTAATAAATATATTGCATAGTCAAATGGCCATGGAGAAAGA
The DNA here is from genome assembly GCA_026402145.1 of Polypterus bichir lapradei. Taxonomy (NCBI): domain Eukaryota; kingdom Metazoa; phylum Chordata; class Cladistia; order Polypteriformes; family Polypteridae; genus Polypterus; species Polypterus bichir. The sequence goes on along the minus strand of JANRMT010027041.1, from coordinate 118,456,960 downwards.
CAAACTTTCAGCTGTCAAGGATGCTGGAGATAATCAACCTCTGCGGGGTCCCAAGGGCAAAGCCAGCTCAGCCCCCTCTGCATGTCCCAACACACTCATAAATGTGGCTGTTTCAGTCCAATCACAATTCCATTTAAGGATGATCTTGTGAACTTCTCTCCAGCATCACAGGCAGTTGGAGTTGACTTAACAGATGACAGTGATGTAGGACACTACTGCAATAAACTGGAAAAAATAAAAAAAAAATCTTACCAGCTGCATTATGCAGTGCCTTTTTAATTGATTAGAAGCAGTGTAAGTAATTTAAAAAAAAGCCAAATTAGAAAAGTGGGATTGTTGAAATGCTTGACAGTTGTAGCCTGTCACTTCTCTATTGGCAGAACATTCCAGGTTTTTATTGCATAAATACAGAAAGCTGCCTCTCCAGGAATCTTGGAATTAAAAGCAAAGCAATGTTTGAGGGGAGAAATGTAGACGGCAGACACTCCAAAATACAGGCAGGATCTACAATGCTCAACAGCCTTATATATTGTCACAGACGGCTGGGGTTCTTACCCGGCCGGGACGCCTAGAAGGCCTGGAAGGTGGCAGTAAAAGCTTCCGGGTCAGGAGGACACAACCGCCCTGGAGCAGGACAGGACCACGGGAGAGGAGGAGAGACTTTCCAACTCGTTGGGACCCGTGGCCACCGCCAGGGGGCATCTTATGCCTCCTAGAACCTGGGAGAACATTACTTCCGCCACACTTGGCAAGATGGCGGAGGAACCTGCCAGGGACGCCCGGAGTGCTTCCGGGGCAAAGGGCAGCACTTCCACCACACCAGGAGGTGCTGCCGGAAGATCGTCATCAGCCACCTGGAGCAAATCCAGGTGGGAATAAAAGGCGCCGCCTCCCAGCAATCTGGGAGCTAGAGTCGGGAGAGGGAGCAGGACGAAGCTCCCAGGAGGAGATTAGCGGCGAAGGACTGAGTTATTGAAGAGTTCATTGTGGGTGATTATTGCTTTGTGCTTTGTGTCGTGTTTGGGAGTGTGTTAATTAATTATTAATAAACGTGTGACTTTTATAAAGATGTGGTCTCCGACTGGTGGTGTCCGGGCAAGTCTCACAATATAATTAATAGGACTTTGAAATCAATCCTACATGAGAAAGGTGGCAAGTGTAATGAGACTGAGACAATTTTCAGAAGTTTGGAAAAAAAAGCAATAATGGAAATAAAAAACAAAAAACAGATAGATGACTTTTGATCACCTGGCAAAGGTACAGTAGATCCAGACGAAAAATTTTGGATGTAGGATTCTGGAGGTGCCAGTCAAGACAGCCACCCACTACTTCAACATGGCACACGTCTATCAATCCTTCTTCTTTAACTGCTGCTCCATAACTCAGTTGGTCTCTTCCATCTCACTATAGCCATTAAAACAGATAAACAATAGATAAATGATGTTCACACGCTTAGTTCAAATATTTAATAAAATAGACTTGTAGACTGCCCTAATGATTACTGCCCAGTAGCACTTACTCCCATAGCCATGAAGTGCTTTGAGAGGCTGGTACTAGAACACATAAAGGACACCATCCCTGACAGTCTGGACCCCCTCCAGTTTGCCTACCATTGCAACAGGTCCACTGAGGATGCCATCTCCATAACACTTCACACCACCCTGTCTCATCTGGAGAACAAGAACTGTTATGCCAGGCTTCTGTTTGTGGACTACAGCTCTGCTCTGTCATTCCATCCCAGGTCATCGCTAAACTCCTGGATCTGGGGCTTAGCTCTTCACTGTGCAACTGGGTACTGGACTTCCTCACCGGCAGACCTCAGCAAGTGCGTATTGGTGGAAAAACCTCCTCCATCATCACCATCAACACTGGCACCCTGCAAGGCAGCCTGCTGAGCCCCCTGCTTTACTCTCTCTACACCCATGACTGTATAGCTAAGTACAGCTCTAACACCATCCTCAAGTTTGCTAATTACACCACTGTAATAGGTCTGATCAGCGAGGACGATGAGACGGCCTACAGGGAGGAGGTCAGACTCCTGGCAGAATGGTGTCAACGTTAACAAAAAAAGGAGATGAATGTGGATTTCTGCAAACAGGCAACAGAGCACAGCCCCATCTACATCGGAGGTGAGGCTGTGGAGCAGGTCAGCAGCTTTAGGTTCCTCGGAATCAGCCTCACTGATGACCTTAAACGATCAAGACACACTGCGGCAGTAGTCAAGAAAGCCCAACAACGCCTCTACTTCCTCAGGAGACTGAGTAAAGCCCAGATGTCCCCCATAACCCTGTGCAGATTCTACAGGTGTACTGTGGTATCCATTCTGACAGGATGCATCACATCCTGGTATAGCAACTTCTCAGTTCAGGACTGCAGAACTCTGCAGCGTGTGGTGAACACAGCACAGCAGGTCACGGGCACACAGCTCCCTGCGTTCCATGACAACCACACTACACGCTGTCTCAGGAAAGTGAACCGTATCAGGCGGGACCCCAGCCACCCTGCACTGTCACTTTTCACCCTCCTCCCATCTGGGAAGTGACTAATGTCCATTAGGACGTGCACCTCCAGGTTCAGGAACAGTTTCTAACCTTTTGCAATCAGACTGATGAACAATCAGTAACCTTGTGTCACCTCCACTGCTACCTGCACATATACTTTTGCCACTGTCTCTATTTACTTCTAATGTAATGTGCTCAAATGTCATTACTTACATGAAGACTTATTAGCTTTTCTTTTCTGCCTTAGTTTTGTTTAGGCTAAAATTAAGTCTTAGTAAAATAAATGTTATTTTGCAACATAGAACAACATCCCTGTTTTGTGATTGCTGGTACTGATGTGCCTCTGTTACCGTGTTTGTCAGGATTCACATATAGAAACTTTCCTATCTAAAATTAAAAACCAGTGTTAGTTACTGGGCAGTGTGAGCAAACATACAAGACAACATTCAGGCCAGCAAAATATTACATATCAAATAATAAATACTGGAAATCTTAGCAGGAATTGCTCACAAGATACTAATAAAACTGAAAGTCCTAGTAGTCTTACCTCTAGAAATATCACATCTAAGAAGAACTGCACATCATCTTGAATTTGGAATCTTAAAAACAGAAGAAAAAGACATCCAGTTGTGTGTCGAATTTCAGGTACACTGGCATCTGTTCAGCCAATTGGAAGGTTAATTACCACGAGTATACTGCAGGATCAAGAAAAAAATACAAAAGGTGCATTATTTTTCTTACTGCAGCAATACCTTATTACTAATGAGTAACACATCACCTATTATACCTTGTATTTCAGTTAAATGTATAGTATGTGACGTAATTTGACCCCTAGATTACATTGTTTTGCTTAATATAAGAACAAAGATTGCGGACCAATAAAAAAAAAAAACATACCAGCAAATGCTAACAGGGTGTTACGGAAAAAATGGCATGCATCCATTAATCCGATAACCCTAGTACTGAGAAATAGATTGACTTTTCCCTTTAAATCATGGAATTACGAAGGTCGTATTACAACTGTAAATGAATTTCCTATCTTCTTTTTTATCAATATGTTGTGCATACAAAAAGCTGTATGTATGTCACATAGTACAAAAATAACATTATAATGTTCACAGATACACATCACATTTCATTTCACTCACTCTTTGTTCAACTGAAGATAATATTTTCAGGTAAAAAAAATTTTCTTTGAAGATGTTATAAAATTTCCCATCACAAATCGGGAAGTATCATAAAAAGTCATTTTTATTGAGCATCGGGAGACATTGGCTCATGCGCGTGGCAGAAATGAAGTATTTGTACACATGCATGATCCAAATTACATTTATGGACCAAATTGGGCAATGACACAAGGAATTGACTAGTGTACATCCATTATCTCCTTTGACTCACTTTCACTACATTAGATCTGATATCTTCTGAGGATTTGGAGCAGGGAGCTTCCAGCTCAAGTGTGGTACCAGAGCAAGGTGTTGAGCTGAGTGGACACATCACGGGCAGGGCACACACAGATGTGGACAAGGCAGCTAGCTTGTAAGGATTCTATGTACTTATCCACACCTAAGGTGAAAAGTGCTGAGGACATCCTGCCGCCATTATTAGTCAGAGTCTAGGAACGGGTGGATGAGGTGCATGATCACATCAAGGAATTGGCTTATGGTGCTACCACTCCCGCTACATGGATCAATGGATGCCATAATATCGGTGATGCCTGAGTATGTGCAAAGCCAGTTGTAGTGGTTACAGCAAAAATAAATTGATTGCCTGCAAAAAAGGGATCATCAGTGGGAAGAGGAACTGCACAATGTGGTTAAGAGGAGCATAAGTTTGTACTGCAGGTTGTCTCCGGAGTCTCGTCCCATGGAGGAGGTGACTGCCTGAGTATCAATTGCTTCAAAACTTGACACTGCGCTGTGCTTGGATTTTTCCCAAACTGGAAGTCTCTTGTCCATCATTGGAGGCTCTCCAATTTTTGGATAGGACGGACTTGGTTTTAGAACTCCATCCTTTAAATGATGTGGCATTGATGGGCTTTTTAAAGACATCACAGAAAGGTCTTGGTGGCAGGTAGAAAAGGCAGGTATCTCAGGCTAGTCTTCCTTTCTCACTACATTTTTTGAAGCATTCTTAGGAGGGGGGTTATCGTGTGGAAGTAAAAAGAGCAGCTTATGAACACCCAACAGGAGCCTAAGTATCCTATTAGGGATGTTGCTTACGAATGCCACGTGCTGTGTTTAAAAATGAATCCCACTATGTCAGAAGATGATATAGTAAGACATATACTCAGGGCTTGTAACTCGTGACTGACTGTGGCTTTGAGGGAAATTGTTCGGCTCAGTACAATCACTGGTGAAAATCAGTTCCTTGACCCATGAGGGGTCATATACAAAAAAAAGAACTCATTTTGCAGTAATTCGCCTAGTAACTGTAGTAATGGCAAAAGGATAGTTCGCCCAGGCTGAGTTCACCATTATGTGAACCCAGTTACTCCTGCTAGTGGTGTCAGTAACTTTGTTTCATTTCTACACCAAGACAGTACATTATTCAGGATTTCTTTTCCTTTTGTTATAATGTGCCTCTTTATTTGGTAACAGTTACAGTCGCAAGCAGGTCTTTTAACAAATGATAATTACAAAAAGCTGGTATATAAGTATATTAAGAGACATAAATCTTTGCAGTAAATGAATTGTAATGTCTATCATCAGCAGATATTAACAATTTGAGCAGAAGCAAGCAGTATCAAGTTCATGATTAGAACAATCAAGTCAAGTCAAGTCAAGTTGCAGAGCATGCATTGGTACAGTGCATTGCCGCACCCACTACATGACGAAACAACTCGGGATCCCGGATGGCAACCCCCAGGCATACACGTGGTCCAGTCCCACCCTCTAGAAATAACCCTCTATCTGCCGCAGCCAGGTGTTACGTGGGTGACCCCTTGGCCTGGTCTAGCAACTCGGATCCCCAACAATGAGGATCTTATGGGTGGATCACCCTCGGGGAAACGGGCCACATTGCCATAGTGCTGTAACTGACGCTCCCTCACAATGGAGGTAATGTGCCTCATTCGGGACTCTATGATCAACCTCTCATTCGACACAAAGTCAAACCAACAGTACCCAAGGATTTTCCGGAGAGACACAGTACCAAAGGAGTCCAGTCTTCATCTCGGGTCACTGGATAGCGTCCATGTCTCGCAACCATTTAGCAAGACAGGAAGCATCAGGACTCTAAAGACTTGGACCTTCGACCTTTTGCATAGATATCGGGAACGCCACATACCCCTTTCCGGCTACCTCATGACCTTCCATGCTCTCCCAATCCATCTACTGAATTCATAGGAAGAGTCACCAGAGGCATGAATGTCACTGCCAAGGTAAGTAAACCTCTCGACAAGGTCGACACTCTCTCCACAAACAGACACACTGCTGATAGCTGTGCCCAAGAGGTCATTAAAGGCCTGGATCTTGGTTTTTCTCCAGGATACTCGCAAGCCCAGACACTCATACTCCTTGCGCAGTCTCTCGAGCACTCCGATCAGAGCCTCCATTGACTCCTGTGAAGATCACAGCATTGTCAGCAAAGTCAAGATCCGTGAATCTTTCTTTACCAACAGATGCCCCACGGCTGCTGGACCCCACAAACTTGCCCAACACCCAGTCCATACAAGCATTGAACAGAGTAGGAGCAAGAACACACCCATGACAAACCCCAGAATCAACTGGGAAAAACACAGAGGTTCTGCCTCCACTCTGCACAGCACTCACAGTACCAGTGTACAGGCCGGCCATGATATCCAGCAACCTCAAGGGGATCCCGCAAACCCTCAGGATGTCCCACAGGGCAGCTCAATCAACTGAGTGGAATGCTTTGCAGAAATCGACAAAAGATGCAAAGAAACTTTGCCGATATTCGCGTTTGCGCTCCAAGGGAACCCTCAGTCCAGGATGTGGACGATGGTAGACTTCTTAGGCGTAAAACCAGACTGTTCCGGTTGCTGGTGAGCAAGTGATCACGGATCCTTTTGAGAGTGACCCTAGCAAGGACCTGCACTGAGAGCAGTGTTATCCCACTGTAGTTGCTGCAATCCACCTAATCACCCTTCCCTTTCCAGACAGGGACAACAAGTCCTATTTTCAAGTAAGTTGGGATGATGCCAGTCTCCCTAATGGAAGCAAAGATTGCTTGCAATGCCAGGAGGACAGCCTATTGACTGCGACTCTCAGAGGAACAGATTCAGATGTGCGTAATGCTTTCTTCTGTAAGCAGAACTTGAGTCGCTAGACCACAAATGGTGTGTCACTTGCTCACAGATTCCTCTAACAAACGCCTCTTTATCTGCCCTCAGAGCCCTCGCAGCCGTCCTTCTCATTTCCCGGTACAGACCAGAGTTGCCATTGAGCTGTGCACTGCGACTCCTCTCGATGATATCCAGGATGTCCCGCAAGAAGAAACACCTCCTTCTGGGAACACCGGTAACACCAATACAACTCTCAGCAACCTGCATGGTCTTGTCATGGAAGGTCTCCCACATCACATTAGCACTGGCAGTTGCACCCAAATCTGCAAGTTCCTCACGCAAACTGCATGCAAACTAATTAGAAACAGCCTGGTCTTGGAGTCTGGCCAAGTCCAGGCTCATTTTCCTAGTAGGTGGTAACCTACTGGACCTAAGCTGGATCCTAAGAGTAGCAACAAGAAGTCTGTGGTCAGAATTCACAAACTGGGCACTTCTGTTGACCCTGCAGTTTTGCAAGAGCCTCCAGTGTCTAACCACGAGGATGTGATCGGTCTCATTCACTGCACCACCAGTATTGGAGTACCAAGTCCAACGATGCAGTTCTGGGAGCTGGAACCAGTATCCAGCAATTCACAGCCCCTGACCTTTTGCAAAGTCAAGAAACATGAAGCCACTTTTACCACGGTCACCAGACCCATGGGGACTGAGACAATCCTCATAGCCAGCCCTGTCAGTGCCAGTGGCTGCACTGAAGTCACCCATGACCAGAGGAGTGTCACCTCGTGGGCACCCATCAACCACTGACCGAAGCTGCAAATAAAATGTCTCCCTTGCCGAGACATCACTTACCGTGGTCGGAGCATACACTGAGACAACAGACAAGGCACCCAGGGAGTGCTGTAATCTGAGTCTAATAATAAGCTCGTTGAAAAGAGTGACATTGGACACCATCGGAAGAAGCCAATCCCATACAGCAACAGCTAATCCCCAAGTATGACAGCCATCAGAGCGACCAGACCAATAAAAGGTGTATCTACCTACAGAGATCTGGCCAGTCCCTGGTCAGTGCACCTCAGAGAGTGCCGCCACTGAAATGCAGAGTTTATGCAACTCATCCGACAGCAGAAGAAGATGATTATCTTGCCAGAGAGACAAGATGTTCCATGCGCCTACCTGTATGGGCCGCCTCAAATTGGGACCCAAGTGCTGCCGTGCAGCAGGCGACTCCTCAGCACCACACCAGTTTTGATCCCCAACAGACCTGTCTCCATTGGCTCTCCAAAGGTTTCGACTATTCCGGGGATGGGGCTCCCGAGGGCTTTACCCCATCCTCTTCATGATGCGAGCAGCCTTCCTATGGGTGGCTGCAGCAGAGGTACTCCGGCGGAGAGCAAAAAGGAGTCCTTTCTGTCGTCTCACAGCTGTGTGAAGTTTTTATACGGTGGCTGAAGTGCCAATCCTGCCACCAACCACCATGATTTCCCTGCTAATTGGAGGACCGCTTGCAGGGCTGGATGCAGTTTAACGTCATACCCAGGACGTAGTAAAACAATGTCATAGTGAAATTACTTTGCCTGAAATTTCCTATCTTATTGTAGTTTGAGTATTGCACTTAGTAGAATTTAACAGAAAGATTTATTTTTAAGCCATTTTTAGGAGCAGCTATTTTTAAAGATAATGCTTATCATTAAAACGTGATAGTTTATCTGGTGTCATAGCTCACCTAGATTTGTTATATGGCGCACTGTATGAATGATTATTGACAATCAGCCTACCACCAAAAAAGTTTGCCCAACCCTGGGTTGGACTCAAGCATTAATTTTATTGGGAAGGCCATTGAGGTATCTCTTCACAAGTACAATGTCTGTAAAAAAAGCATTCACCTCCATTGGAATTTTTCACATTTTATTGTTATACAGCATTGAATCACAGTGGATTTAATTTGACATCTTGACACTGATCAACAGAAAAGACTCTTCAGTGTCAAAGTGAAAGCAGATTTCTGCAAAGAGGTCTAAATTAATTACAAATATAAAACAAAATAATCATAGTAGTCAGAGATAAATTGGATGTGTCTAGAATAATGATAACAACACTGACATAGGGAAAATGGGGATTAAGCACAGTGAGTATTATAGAACAGACAGCAGACTGCAAAGATCTGACAGGCAGACCAGGAAATATGTAAGGCTTGTTGGTAAAGCAAGAATAGCAAAACAGAGTAGGGGGGAATACCTATACTACAGTGAAGATGGAGGGTTTAGTTATAACCTGTGAACAAACTAAAAGTGAATGTTGTAAGTACAGTAATATTCTCCTGGGTTGTCCTTGCATTCAGTGGTATTGCTAAAAAGGTATTTAGTGTTTTCTGTACTGCAAATAATTCTCTTTTGTATTTAATACATTAATATTTCTTTGAAAATGAAGTCTCGTTTGTTAAATGTGAATAATACAGTCAAATGAAAAAGTTTGGGAATCCCTCTTAATTCTTTGGATTTTTGTTTATCATTGGCTGAGTTTTCAAAGTAGCAACTTCCTTTTAATATATGCCATGCCTTATGGAAACAGTAGTATTTCAGCAGTGACATTAAGTTTATTGGATGAACAGAAAATATGCAATATGCATCATAGCAAAATCAGATCAGTGCATAAATTTGGGTACCCCAACAGAGATATTACATCAATACTTAGTTGTGCCTCCTTTTGCAAATATAACAGCCTCTAGACGCCTCCTGTAGCCTTTGATGAGTGTCTGGATTCTAGATGGAGGTATTTTTGACCATTCTTCCATACAAAATCTCTCCAGTTCAGTTAAATTTGATGGTTGCCGAGCATGGACAACCTACTTCAAATCATCCCATAGATTTTCGATGATATTCAAGTCAGGGGACTGTGACAGCCATTCCAGAACATTGTACTTCTCCCTCTGCATGAATGCCTTTGTAGATTTCAAGCTGTGTTTTGGGTAATTTTCTTGTTGGAATATCCAACCCCTGCTTAACTTCAACTTTGTGACTGATGCTTAAACATTATCCTGAAGAATTTGTTGATATTGGGTTGAATTCATCCAACCCTCGACTTTAGCAAGGGCCCCAGTCCCTGAACTAGCCACACAGCTACACAGCATGATGGAACCTCCACCAAATTTGACAGTAGGTAGCAGGTGTTTTTCTTGGAATGCGGTGTTCTTCTTCTGCAATGCAAAACGCTTTTTGTTATGACCAAATAACTCAATCTTTGTCTCATCAGTCCAAAGCACTTTATTCCAAAATTAATCTGGCTTGTCTAAATGAGCATTTGCATACAACAAGTGACTCTGTACAAGGCGTGAGTGCAGAAAGGGCTTCTTTTTCATCACCCTGCCATACAGATGTTCTTTGTGCAAATTGCGCTGAATTGTAGAATGATGTACAGATATACCATCTGCAGCAAGATGTTCATGCAGGTCTTTGGAGGTGATGTGTGGGTTGTCTGTAACCATTCTCACAATCCTGTGCATATAACACTCCTGTATTTTTCTTGGCCTGCCAGACCTGGGGTTAACAGCAACTGTGCCTGTGGACTTCCATTTCCTGATTATATTCCTTACAGTTGAAACTGACAGCTTAAACCTCTGAGATACCTTTTTGTAGCCTTCCCCTGAACCATGATACTGAACAATCTTTGTTTTCAGAATCTTTGAGAATCCCATACTGTCACTCTTCAGAGGCGAGTCAAAGGGAAGCACAACTTGTAATTGACAACCTTAAATACCTTTTCTCATGATAGAACACACCTGTCTATGAAGTTAAAGGCTTAATGAGCTAGTCCAACCAATTTGGTGTTGCAAGTAATCAGTACTGAGCAGTTACATGCATTGAAATCAGCAAAATTACAAGGGTACCCAAATTTTTGCACAGCCAGTTTTTCACATTTAATTTAATTTCATACAACTAAATACTGCTTCGCTAAAAATCTTTGTTCGGAAAACACCCCAGTACTCAGATGTTCCTAGGAAATGAAAGACATACCACTGTTATCTTTTTTGTTGAAAATAGAGTAAATTATTATGCAGGCTGAGAGGGGTTTACAAACTTTTTCATATGACTGTATATATGTTGGAAGGGCTCAGAGTTGGCCTTGACTCGTATCATAAAAAGAAGCATTGCCAACTGAAGTTACTACATGAATCATGGTGGCCCTATCAGTTAGCTATATTATTAAGAACTGCAATTATATAGTTATATTTGTTAGTTGCTTTTATAAGTTTTAAGAGAAAAACGATGATGACATTTTTTTACTTTGGAGGCAATCAGAATAACATTTATAAGGACTTAATCTGTTTCTGTGATGTGACAAGGAAAAAAGACCAAACTTTCTTACAAATAATGCATTTGTTAAGATTCAAGTAGGATGGTTAAAGCTTTCCCTAACACTTTAAAAGCAAACAGCAAATTGAAAATTGGATCTGTAATTCTTAAGAACATTTGTTATATCCGAATCTGGCTTCATTAACAGAGTTTTAATAAAGGATCATTTGAAAGAGTAACGGGCAGGTTCTTTTCATAATGATTTAATAATTAAGTGCAATATTGGCTGTGCATCTATTCTGAGTTTTTCAACATGCTAGTTGGAAGTGGGTCTGAAGTAATGGTACAAGATTGACCTGTGTAAAGACCATAAGTTTTTAATAATTAATTTTGTATGTTAATAATTTAGAAACAATATTTTAGCTTATATTAAGGTTTACAAAGCTCTAGACTTCTGTAGCTTCTTGACAATGGAATATTTTTTCTTTAATTATGTATGCACTTAATATGTTCACATAGCAATGATTCTTGTTTCATTTTGAAAATCAGACAATCATTTAATGTAAACTTACATTTACTGTAAGAGTCACTGTAATAAAATTAAAATAACTCTAAAAGTAAGCTTTAAAAAAAAACAACCAGCATAATCCAACAACTGAAGAAGCACTGTCAGTGACCTAATATAACACAGCATGCCATGCTGTATAGCACTGATGAACTATAACTGATTTGTGAAGAAGAAACAAAGGTACTAACATAATAGCATACACTAAACCAATTATATGCTTTAAAGCAAAAGAATAAAAGTGAAGAAAACCATATTTTAGTAATGTTTCCGCTACTTTAGTATCTTGATTACTAGTTATGCACATTTCTTGTGATCACAGATTCCATACGTATTTCTCAGAAATGGAAAGTCTGAATGTTGCTTGTATAGGGGATGCTGCACATAAATGTGCTATACTCTGAGGGTGAAAGAGTTAATTTGAAAGGTTCCAGGAAAATGGTAAAGAAATGGGCTATGACAAAAATTGAGCCTTTCTGGCAGAGCATTAGTGTTGAATATAAAGTGCATTTTCCCCAGAACTAACTGCTGATGCTTCTCACACTAGTCTAAGAATGCTGATAATGGCATGTAACATTATCAATGCTATCAGTATTATTTAATTTGAAATACATTTTATTTGCTTTGCCTGACAAAGATGGAAATCAAAACCAAACCCTGAATCTTAAAGACATGCTTTATATTTCAAGGACATTTGAAATACCTGAATAGTATTCATAAGGTTCATGATGGTGTCAGTGCTAGCAGATCCGAGGACATGGGTTCAATACCTAGTCCAAGCAATGCTAATACAGAATATGCATGCTCCTGCTATACTTCCGTAGATTTTAGCTGGGTTTTCTTACAAAGATGGTAAGTGATATTGATTTGTGGCAGTATGAGTGAGGCTATGGGACTTGCATTCCATTAATAACCCAGTAATTTAGTGCTGCTATGGCTTCAATTAACCCTGTAATGTAAAAAATGGGTTCAGAAAATAAATGGCTTTTTAGAATTGCAGACATCAGCTATGGCATACAAATGTAATACACAAAAGTCAAAATATACAAAAGCAGTTCTCATCTGATTGTCAAAAATATAAATATAGAGGTACATTCCGCTGTCATGACAAAAAAATCAACCACCTATGGCAATGTACCAACTGAATTCTCCAACACAACAGACTGTCTAATTTGTTCAAGATACAAGTAACAGAACAAATAACATAATTCTAAGTTTTGGACAAGGAAAATGTCTTGTAAGAGCCTGGGCTAATCCTCATTTAACTAGAATGCTAAAAGTGGATATAAATAAGTGAAATAACCATTTATAATTTTACAGACTCGCAAGAAGACTTTATCAAGTACAGTACAGTACAAATTTGACTACAGAAAAAGTGAAAAATCATATCAGGCTTATAAATAATTAGTAAATCAAATACTGCTAGTATACGGTATATACTACATCTACCATCTGGATTGGGACCCGAGTGCAGCGGGTGACTCAGCCACAAATAAAATACATTTCTGAGAGGCTGAACTAATGCCAGACCTATGCATTAATTATAGTAATAAACTTACTTTTTCCATAGCTACCAGGCTCGGGTTCCTTTTAACCTTGACATAGATAGTGCTCCAGTCATGCCACTATATTCCTTTATAGAAGGCACACAAAATGGTGATGTTGATTTTTTTTTAATTGGAGTTTTTTATGCATTGGCCTTGTAAGTGAGAATTCATTTTATAATATTGAATTCGAAGAATGAGCATTGATTTTAAATAAATATTTTTAATAAGTTAGGTTTGTAATATGAAATACAAAGTGGTATGCCTTTTCTTCTTTGGAATGAAATGACATTAATAATTTGAGTCTTTGTTCTAGTTACAGCTTGTACAAAAATTTAAATCTGACATTTTTTACATCTGGCTCCTTTGCCAAGTATTTACAAGGTATTTCTCTGTTTCGATATTTAAAATGTTGAAAAATTGTGTGAAATTGCAGTCATAACAGCAAAGTCATAACAGCAAAGTGAGCTCTTATAATCCTTGAATTTGGACAGTATTCATTACAGAGAAGCCAAATTGCTGTCATATTACCAATATCTTTTTTTTTACTAAACTTGTCCTTTTTGCATAATTTTCATTTTTTCCCATTCATTAAAAAATTGCAACCTTTATTCTTAGCTTACTTGTTTTATTATTGTTTTTGTGAATAGCTGGAATTTATTTTCATAGACAGCATGAATGACAGAAGACAAAAGCCACTGGGAATGTCCTACAGTATGTGTCTGTCTAATTAGGTTAGTCAGTGTATTATTGTGGTATTTCCCTCTACTTGCCCTGTTACCTGTTTCCTCAAGGGTAAGTGTTCTCGTCAAGTTCGTTATCAGGTTGGTCTACTGTTGCACTTTAAGATGAACACACACATACATAGCTATATGCATACACACAGACCCTATCCACCACAGTGCCCCATGAATGACGCACACATGCTTAATAACCCCTAGCACTTTAAACCACACAAGTACTATAGGAATAACAGCCTGTCATTCAGCACTTCAAGAGACTTACTTATTTTCGGCACGAACAACATACAATATTTTAGTGATATCTCAAATATTACTTTTGGTTTACAAGAATACATTTAAACATAAAAAGACTCAGCACTCTTGACTATATGCCATTTATTAGCCAAAAATACTTCTTTTTGTATTGTCCCTAACTATTGAATGGCGGCCTCACACTCAGCCTTATAAACCACGCAGCACAGAAATAATGGCAAAAATCCAGCTACACTAGGTGCTCAAGGAAATCTAACTTATTAATTCAATCACTCTAGACATTAAGGCAAAGCATAGAAAGTTAAAAGCAGCATGGTATTTATTACAAGAATAATAATAATAATACCACTGGAACAAAGAATACTAGAAAATAGGTACTGATAGGAAAGTCTGAATATATATAGTCTTTAGAAAAAGCTTACGAAAAAAGGTAGAGATGACAAGGATGAATGTCCCAGGGAGGAGTTTGATTTAGCAATTGATGTTCATGATGCCTTTCTGACGACCAGTGCCGTCTTCGTCCGTTCCGCCTCTTCTTCTTCTTCTTCTTCTTTGCTTTCTTCTGTCTCAAACCAAGGCATATTTATTATGAAATGTCATGCCTTGGTTTCACAACACATGCACCTGATTGGCTGGCTGTCAATATGATGGATGAATTTTGCTCCCCAGGTAATAAAGTTCTTTGATATTGCCTCAGTTTTTCCTTTCCCAGGCCGTAAACCCAATTGTTGTCCCAGATGTCCATCCGTAAAGTAATCAATAGCCTGAGGTATCAGCTCAGGCTTTCTTTCCCATGCTGTAAACCAAATTAGCACTAAGCTATGAAGAACTGTTATAAAAGTGAGGTATAAGGAAGAGGATATGTATTTTTTTTATTATAATGCCTCTACATCTGAATTCATCTTGTTGGGGTTGAGCAAAATATAATACAGAATAAGATGTAGATTTTATACACCATAACAGTCAGTCAGTCACTCATTCCATTTGACCATCTCTGACACTCCCCATCCTGTGTATATGCTGGTGGGAGAGCAGCCCAATTCAGGAAACATAGACCCAGGGGCACAAGGGACAGGGGAATGCCCTCCAGGTGAAGTAGGTTGGCATCAATAGATATGTCTTGTTGCTTTCTTCTCCTTTTGTTAATGGGACCTTTGTTGTTTTAAGTGATGGACTCCTTCGATGACAGTACATCTCTAAAATGTAAGATCTCCATCAAGTGCAGAGGAGGCTTGTCAGAGGTGGATCACAATCTCTTCAGCCTCAAAACTCATCACTAAAGATTCATCTTCGTAAGTAGGGGAATTGATGGCATGTTCCCCATTGTCATGCTGCTAGTCTTCATGTCTGTTTGGATTGATGGATTAAAGACCAGAAGCCCCCATGACCATCATCATCAAATTCTTCCATGAGAACCCTGAATACAATGAGGACTGATTGAGGTCATTTATGTTAGGTAGAATGCCTAGATGGAGCTGGGTGGTCTCGTGGCCTGGAACCCCTGCAGATTTTATTTTTTTCTCCAGTCTGGAGTTTTTTTTTTGTTTTTTCTGTCCACCCTGGCCATCGGACCATACTTTTATTCTATGTTAATTAGTGTTCCCTAATTTTAATTCTTATTTATTTTGTCTTTTTTCTCCTTCTTCATCATGTAAAGCACTTTGAGAGACATTATTTGCATGAAAATGTACTATATAAATAAATGTTGTTGTTGTTGTTGGAGGATCTGTGTGCTGGAAGACAATCTGAAGAGTCACCGTCTTGGAGGTGCTGATTTCCTGGCCCAACCAGAAATAGGCATAGTGTAAGGACTCATATCCTTCAGACACAAGTTAAAAGCTTCTGTTAATGTTCACATCAAACATCAGAATGGGGATAAATGTGCCCTCGATGGTTTTGACTATAGCATAATTGTTAGTGCCAAATGGGCAGGTTTGAACATTTCTATAACTGCATATTCAGTTATCTTGTATGCATGTGATTATTATTACGAACATTATAAAACCTAACATTTCTTCCCCCTCAAAATCCTGTAAATAGCCTGGGCATTGATGGACCTGCTGGGGTTGGTGCTTCTGAGAAATCGATGGTTGCATCCTCTTCCAAAGCTAGCTGGAGCTTTGTGATACATGTCCTGGAGAGGTGCATACAGCAGTTGAATTAGATCATATTCAGTGTCAGCTTGGTCATGAATGGGTTTCAGCACTGGTATAAAGCATGACAATAGGTAAGTTACTACATGTATATCATATTGTTGCAAGTAATCAGACCACCTATGCAATTGGAGGGGCTTGTGTCCTGTTCCAGATGTTGACAGCAAAAACCCCTGCAGAGTATTTTGTTCAGCCAGGCTCAGTACTCTGGAGGCAAATACAACTGGCTTTTCCATCCCCTCTTCCATCTGTGAAAAAACAACTCCCAAGGCCAAGACAGAATCATCACAAGTAACTGTGCCAGTACCCTCTGGGTAAAATGAGAGAGAACTGGTGCAGACGTATGTTGTTGCTTGAAGAGAAGGAATGCTTCATCACACACAGAGTTCTAAGCCTAGGGTACATTTTTTAGAAACTCATGTAATGGGGCCATAAGAGCTGAAAACTGTGGCAGGAAGTAATAGAAATTATGGAAGTAACCCCCAAGGAAGACAGGAATAGTTCAATCAATCAGTCTTTATTCAGTCACAGATGAGTACGTGGATTCCACATTGCAAGGTAAAAGAGCAAAGTTCCCCTGTTTCACTCGACTTTTAATAATTTTCCTCCCTCCCCCTTCCCCTTACTTATGAATAAGCACAATATGTTTATCTAAGCATTTCATCTTACATTGTGTGCACTGGCTAACCATTTCTATTTTGTGTGCATTGCAAAAGGGGCACTAAAGAAGGAAAAGTCATCTTTCCTGTGTCTAATGGACGCCTTCTAAATAAAAAAGTTGTCCTTGGTCAGCTTACTGCAACTTGTTTTATGACAGAAGCCTGTATGAATAACCTGCCGTTATAGGAAAAACAGCATTTAACCCTTAGTAGCTTGCAAGCAGTTAAAGTGTCTTTCACAAAAGCCATGCCTAAAAATGAAGCAATTTGTGCAGCTGCAATGGGTTCAGGAAGGTGGCAAACAGCATTCACATTGGACTGCAAGAGATGAACACCATAAGCTGATATGTGACACCCAACAAACTCCATTTCTGATGCTGCAAAAATACACTTTTCCACATTTAAAGTGATGTTCTACACAATTATCTGCTGCAGAACATGGTGGAGCTGCTCATCATGGACAGAGAGGGTTGGCCCCAGGATCCCAATCAAGAGTTATGGCATTATATTTTGGAAACAATTTCTGAACATCTCCCAAATGAAATATAAGTATAATATAATACCCTAAGTAAGATGTGTAACAAATTCAGTAAGATCCTTACCTCTTGGATGTAATGGTATCTACAGGTAGACCTATCATTTATCCAATTCAGTTTTTCTATTTCTTCCAGTGCTCCTCCCCTGGCCGAGGTTTAAAGCCTTGTTCTGTGGCATTTTGTTCATTTTTGAGTCATATGTTTATGTTAATGTTACTTTTGTTGATTATTTTCATGTATTCCCAAAGCATGTGTTATGCTCCTTGTGTTTTGTGGGTGGTCCCCAAGAGGCGGGGTCAACTATGACTACCCTCAGCCCAATAAAGGCAGGGGTAACCCATGGTTCCTTACGGTTCATTGGTGTTGGAAAATTGGTATTCTGTTTCTCTTCTCGGTACTCAAATGTGGGACTTCGTGCCACGGCCCACCTGCCAAGTTGTTTTGCTTGCCTTAGGTAAAGTCATCCCTGATGGAGGATCACAGGAATCGTGTGGTAGAGGGATCCTTTCATCGGATTGGCTGGCCTAGCGCTGTTTCAGCTGTGGAATGGTCAAATGGGGGAGGCAGCTTGATGAATAAGGTCTCCAGGACTCTAAACAAATCCAAATCATATTATGTGATATCATCTACTGTTAAATTCTACTCCGTACTTCTAAAATTTTTATTTTTATACTGTATTGAGGATTTGTTCTGTTCTGTGTATTGTACTGTATTGTATTTACCCCCTTCTTTTTGACACCCACTGCACGCCCAACCTACCTGGAAAGGGGTCTCTCTTTGAACTGCCTTTCCCAAGGTTTCTTCCATTTTTTCCCTACAAGGGTTTTTTTTGGGAGTTTTTTCAAGTCTTCTTAGAGAGTCAAGGCTGGGGGGCTGTCAAGAGGCAGGGCCTGTTAAAGCCCATTGCGGCACTTCTTGTGTGATTTTGGGTTTTACAAAAAAATAAAATAAAATAAATTGTATTCTTTATGTCCTTTTCTTTTTGTTATTTATTGATTTTTTTGAGCTTTTTGCTCTGTTCTTGATTACTCACCTCACACGCGTTCACCTTGAATTGCCTTTGCCTTTTCAGGTAATTCCTTTTTGCTTGTTGTGCTGCACAGAGCTTCTTGTCATTACAGAGCATTTTTTTGAAGAATAAATCTTTATTAATAAAGTGTCTGTGTATGCCTTTGTTACTAGTCGGGATTGATATTTTCCACCTAGTTCTTTTCTACTTCTAGTGCACATTTTTGGGATATTTTGGGAACTTGTCATTGTGAACTTATCAAGATTCATAATATTAGTGAAAACTGTGAAATGAAGAAATTGTGATGTAATCTCCTCAGCTGCTGTTAGAGGGTATCTGTTCTGGGGCTATAGCCTTGTTGACCATGCAATGGTCAATGCAGAGACGCAACAAACCTGATTTTTTACATGCAATTACTAGATTTGAGATCAAGGGTGATGTACTTACTGGTTCTATAAACCCTTCATCCAGAAGCTGTTTCAATTCATCTCTCAAAGTTACTGGGGTACAGCATAGTAGATGAATGAGCGAAGGTATGGATGTGTTAAGTCTGGGCTTGTGCACAGACTCAGATAGGCATAATAGACCATTAAACAGAGTTGGCCATTTCTGCACACTTGGGGAAGTAATCTGAAGAATTTCTGAATCATCATAATCCAGAAAAAATAAATACAAGTCTGAAAAAAAGGTCAGTATTCAGAATGTTGGGTCCTTGCTTTGTAACATGAACGCATAAATTAGAAAGAGACCTTGTTCCATAATAAACATGAAATAGCAATTCCAAGAACATCATAGTGGGCCAATAACCAGCCAGATCTATAGATGGTCTCATCAAAGGTAACCTTGAAAAAATAGCTTGTATGTAGCATAATTAAGAAGATATACCTTAGTTCCTGTATGCAAAAGCAAAGGGATGCACACATCTTGTATATAAAGTAAACAAGTCTTGAAGTTAAGAGAACAAGACTGCACTGAATTGATGGATGCTGTGCTAAAATTTAAAGATGAGGGTTGATAGGATGCAGATACAAGGTAAGAATGACAACAATGGTTCAATTTGCTGCATTTTCTACATCCCTGTCTTCATGTTGGACAACTAGGGTCCCTCTTCTAGTGTTAATTAGATCCTCATTTCCTACAATATTGTCCTAAGATGGTGGGATATCTCTGTCCTTGCAGGACTGGGGCCATTGTCTTAGCATAGTTTTCAGCGAAAGCAGGTTGTAACTTCTTTGCTGCATTGCTTTTTAAACCTGGCATACAATCTCTATCACTTTCTTTAGCTTGAGCCAATTAGATTCCTTTAATAATCTTTCCTCACTGGTGCATTATGTGTTTTTTTAATAAGCTGATGTTGTTTCATTTCATTCTGAAGTGAACTAAAATTGGAGTAGTCCTGTCTTGCTAACTCATGTAGTATGGTTGTATATTGTCACATTTACTCACCAGCCAATTGACTCTGCTGACAAAGTCAAACTGCCGTAAAAGGTTGCTTTGTGTTCTAGAAAAGTGCTTCTTGAGTGCTGCAAGTGTTTTGTTGTATGAGTTGGTGGAGATCAAAGTATTAAAAACATGCTGCCCTTCCATGCCCAAATGATTGAACAAGATGGCCCGCTTGTGGGCATCAGGTGCAAAGTCCAAGCCAAGAGCGAATAAATAAGTTAGGAAAGAGTCACACCAATGAGTTCAAGGTTTCTTGGTGTGTCACCAAGAAAAGGTAAGAAATGAGAAAGCTAAAGCTGCAGTGGGCACAAGTTCACAATAAGTGGACAGCTGAAGACTGGGAACACGCAGGCTGGTCTGATGAATCTTGATCTCTACTGAGGCACACACACAGTAGGGTCAGAATTTGTCTCCTACAGTATGAATCCATACACCCAACCTGCTTTGTGTCCTGACAGTTCAGACTCGTGGATCAGTTGTAATGATGTGGGGGACATGTTCTTGGCATGCTTTGGGCCTGTTAATGCCAATCAATCATCATTTGAATGCCACGGTTTATTTACCCATCTTCTAATGGCTGATTTCAGCATGATAATACAAAATGCCACAAACCAAAAGTTATGTCAAACTGGTTTCATGACATTACAATGAGGTCAGTGTTCATTTGTAGCCTTCCCTGAATCAAATAGAACACCTTTGGGATGTGATAAAACTTGAGATTCACAGCAGACTAATCTAAAGAAATTGCATGATACAAGGATCAAAATTTTAAAGAACTGTTTCTTGTGGAATCTATGCAAGGAAGAATTAAGGCTGTTTTGAGAGCAAAATAAGGCCTTGCTTAGTATTAGAATAATGTTTAATAATTCAATGAGTAAGTGTATATACACAGTATTATCACTGACAAAATTAGCTATTTGAACAACAGCGGCTTGTGTGGAAACATAGTGTTGACAACCATAATAACTGTTCTTTCTTGTAATTTTTTTGCTACTCTTTTTAAAATTCTTCATGTCAGAAATTTCCTAAATTGCAATACTGTGTTTTCTTATTTAATGTGCTCTTATAATCTGAATATGTGTGGACTTAGTTCATTGCTGCTAAAGAGCTGGCTAATGATATCTATTTCAGTTTTGAACGCTGAGTGTTGTTTTTTCTGTTATTTGCTCTCACAATGACATTAGAATCATACAGTCATTTTTTGCTCATGCAAGCATGCATTTTGGTTAGAACTATAATTTGAAGTGCTTTAAAGGGTATTGGATGGGTGGAAGTCAAAAAATGGAGACCACTGTCACTAATCCTAAAGTAAAACTGTCTGGGTTTAAGCATCTGCACAGAATGATAGAGTTAATGGAGCAGCTGAATGTGAAAAAGAATGTTTGGACAACAAAAAAAAACTGATTTATTTCATTATCTGAGTCTGTCTTTGAATCTAGTTGTTGGAAAAGACTATCTAAAATGAGATGTTACTGTGTTTTGATTTTAGTTAAGATTGCACACTGTAATAAATCATAAAGATGAATTTTCCTGTGAATTGCACATAGTTTGTGAAAGCAGCATTAAGATTGACTTGAATTCCAATTACTTTTGATGCATCATGAGCTGTACAGTATATTTTATAGTACATTTATGTTGCTGCCTTCAACATTACTTCAAAATTGTGCAAAGTTTGTTTGGTATTTTCTTTTTTTATAGTTGAAAGAGTTATATATTTTGAATCTAATTCACACTTTGTTATAGCAGATGTAGATCAAATATTTAAAACGTATATGTTAGCTGTACTTGACCTATTAGACCATTGAATAAATGAGGTAATGTAGGTAGGCAGAGGACAGTGCACATTGTGACAATTCCAGTGTCCAGGTTTTGGCCTGATTGCCGTCTTTGTGGAGCTTGCCGTGGTCACTTCTGATATCAAACACAACCATTTTAGGTTCATTGACAATACTTAAATGGCAATTTGTGAGCATCCATGGTATTTAGTGTGACTTACAACAGACTAAAGACTAACTTCAGCCTTGTTGTGCTGGACATTTTTACCTAGAACTGTAAATTTTACAAAAGATAACATGGATTGTGAGGTGTTTGTTTTACTAACAGGCAGCTCTTTTGAACCCAAGGCAAACGGAAAAAGACAACACCTTTGGGAGACACTGGGTGTCAGGTCCACTTAAGACATTTGATACCTTGTTGAGGTCTGACAGCTTTCCCATTTGCAGATGTACATATCATACAAAAATGTGTGTGCTTTTGTCTGTAATTTCTCAAGACAAACTTTTTTTCATCTATTAGTGTTTCATTAAGAAATTGTTAATATTGTTTTTATTTTTTATTTATTTTTATTTTTTTGTAAAAAGATCTGCTTTTTAGAATCCTTTATTTTTAAATAAAGAGCCTTTGGGTCATTTTGTTACTTTTTAGGGCAAAATGGGGGCAGAAGGAATCGTCTTGAGCAAAACCCTTAGCCTGAAAATTGTTACAGGGGTGGCGTAAAATGGCTGACCCAGCGCTCTGACTCCCCAAAGGTCATGCAAAAAGATTATTTTCCCACTGGGATTTGCAAAGTATATCAAATAAAAAAAAAAAAATACTTAATTCATAGAGGTAAACACATTCTTTAAGATTATCCAGTAGTTTGTGTTTCTCAAAATTAATGATTCACAATTTCTTGATATTTTGTTTTAAAATGTAAAAATTAATCATCATCATTTGTTATATATAAAATATGAGCAAAAGGTTACCTGTGGTTAATATCAGTTACTATAAAAGGGCTGAGATTATTATGGAACTAATATGATTAGCAGTTTTTTTTTCTTTTCTGAAGCACACAGTGAGCAAGTTTCAGAAGAAAAACATTTTTTAACTTTATAAAAAAAACTTTTTGCTGATGATAGAAATATTAGATCACAAATAAGCTTTTCTTCCTGTATTCATATTTAGCAGATCAGCATTCTTCATAGCTCAGGGATGTTGTCTTTAAAAAAAAAATTCAAAGCGCACAGCATACAGCATTTTTTTTTTGTTAAAAATGCTTTGAACACCACAATTTGAAAATCACATTTTCCTCTTACATCTGTAAAGAAAAAAAAGTTTTTCAACTGTGCCATCGAGTTACAGTTGGTTTGTTTTAAATGTAACCACCCTGAAACCTTCATGCATGTGAGGGCACATCTTGTAGTATTTCTAAGCAGGCTGTCTTCATCTGAGATCCAGAGCCACCCTAATTACAAACCCACTTAAACCCAGATATCTCTGATTGTCTTAATTAGTTTAATTACTAATCTTAATCGACAGCAGCAAAATATGCAAACTTCATTTTTTATTTAATTTACTTTAGTAAATAAGGGAACTAAATAAGCAAATAAAAAACAAAAGGACAAAAACAAAATTAACAAAAAGACAAATAAGCTAAAATAATCAATTAAAAAGATGAGGATTAATGATTTCAATCCCACAAGCCATTAGATAACAACCACAACCAGAATTACAATAGCACACAGTGAAAGAAACACAAAAAGAGAAAGCAACACCTTACACAAATACAATGAAATAATAATAAGTAATAGTAGTACTTAACCCCAACACTCTGCTACACAAAAACACAACACTAAGTACAAAAAAAACTTTACTAGAAGACAAAAGACAAAATCCATCAATCCATTTTCTTAACTTACCTTCCTTAACCTCCAGGGCAGGGTCACAGGGCAGCTGGAGGCTACCCCAGCTACCATTTTGCAGAAGGCAAGAATGATCCTTGGATAGAGCGTACTCATTCGCCAATTCACCTAACCTGTATGTCCTTGGACTGTCGGCGGAAAACATAGCAAGTGGAGGAAACCCAAGCAGACACCAGAAGAACATGCAAACTCTACATAGATAACATCCAAGATGTAAACCGCTGTCTCCAGATTGCAAGTCAGTGGTATTAAAGTTGTATCTCTGTGCTGCTTAAAAGGAAAAATAACTTGATATAAAGTTATAAAGTCAATGCACAGACTCTTTGAATTTTAGCTTGCATAAGCAGACAAAAATGGAAGCTCTGGCAATGTACCAAGACATTACCTCCCCACATATTTGAAAGACATTTCCTCCAACATTTTTACATCATTCGCCTTAAGAATGAGGCCCAGGACTGTAGATCTAAGAAACACTAAAGGGCCTGGGTCAAACATCTTCATTAAGCTCTTGTCAAAATGGATAGGACTCTTGCATATTAATAAACAATAACAGGTCAGACAAAATTTTTAAAAAGGCCACATACATGGTACCATGGGTGGTGGCTAAATGTATGACACTCTAGAGGGTAACATAAACCTAATGTATTGGGCTTGTGATACCAATCTACAGTATTTTTCGCTTAATAATTTTATTTATAAATAATATTTGCTTCTGTGATGGATTCGTCTCAAATCTAGGCTTGTTTTATTATGCCAAATGCTCGAGGAAAGTGTATACTGTTAAAGCAGGTTAAGCAGGTTCATAAAATTGATGAATGAATGGAAGGAGTTCTTTCCACTGCAAACTGATGTTTGTCTAATATACAGTGTATTGAAAATTCACTTAATTCATTTGCATCAACGAGAAATCAGTAATGCAGTATTTTAGTGTCAAGTTATTCAAACATTTTGAACAATATATATTTAATTTCAAACAGTACAGCAAAGGTAATACCAAAGCAAGCAGTATTACTAAATATCTCCAAATCTTAAATCTTTATGATGGTTACTAGTTACGAGTATCTTCAGAGCTGTACATAAGTGCCATGTAATTTCTTGAACTGATTCACCCACTTTAACATGGACAACTTATTAATGCTTATACAGTAATCCCTCCTCGATCGCGGGGGTTGCGTTCCAGAACCCCCCACGATAGATGAAAATCCGCGAAGTAGAAACCATATGTTTGTATAGTTATCTATACTAATAAACGGCAAAGCCCTCACTCACTCGCTCACTCACTCACTCACTCACTCACTGACTGACTGACTGACTGACTGACTGACTCATCACTAATTCTCCAACTTCCCGTGTAGGTAGAAGGCTGAAATTTGGCAGGCTCATTCCTTACAGCTTCCTTACAAAAGTTGGGCAGGTTTCATTTCGAAATTCTACGCGTAATGGTCATAACTGGAAGTTGTTTTTCTCCATTTACTGTAATGGAGTTCAGCTGGAGGGGCGGAGTTTCGTATGACATCATCACGCCTCTCACGTAATCACGCATTACGTAGAAAGCCAGGAAGAGCTACAAAACGCGCTTTAGAAAACATGCATTATATAATTAAGAAGGCAGCGAAACAATTAGAAGCGAGCGA
>JANRMT010027041.1:118367619-118426706 GCA_026402145.1 Polypterus bichir lapradei | reverse complement strand
TATATATATATATATATATATATATAGATAGATAGAGAGAGAGAGAGAGAGAGATGACAACAACACTCATATCAATGACAAAACAATTACATTAACAATCATGTTACGTTATTTTTAAAATATTTCCTTTTCTTTTTCATAACTTCTTTAACACACTACTTCTCCGCTGCGAAGCGCGGGTATTCTGCTAGTTTTTATATATTTTAAGCCCTTATAAACTCTCCCACAACATTATTAGAGCCCTCTAGACATGAAATAACACCCTTTAGTCAAAAGTTTAAACTGTGCTCCATGACAAGACAGAGATGACAGTTCTTTCTCACAATTAAAAGAATGCAAATATATCTTCTCTTCAAAGGAGTGTCTGCATCAGGAGCAGAGAATTTCAGAGAAAGAGAGAGAGAGAGCGCTCGCAAAGAAAAGCAAACAATCAAAAAATCAATACGTGTGCTTTTAAGTTTGCCGAAGCACTGCAATAAAGCGGCATTTTTTAGAGGAGCGTCTGTATCTTCTAAGCAAACAGCCTCTGTGCAAACAGCCCCTCTGCTCACACCCTCTCCGTCAGGCGCAGAGAACGTCAGAGAGAGAGAGCGCGAGATTAAAGCAAACAATCAAAAAATCAATAAGTGTGCTTTTAACTATGCGGAAGCACCGCGATAAACCGGCATTTCTTAGAGGAGCGTCCGTATCCACTAGGCAAAAAGCCTCTGTGCAAACACCACCTCTGCTCACACCCCCTTCGTTCAGGCGCAGAGAATGTCAGAGAGAGTGAGAGAGAGGCAGAGACAAGCAAACAATCAAGCACCGCGCAGGAAGCATATCTTATAGCATTGAGGAGTTTTAGTTAATATGTAATACATGCTCTGATTGGGTAGCTTCTAAGCTATCCGCCAATAGCGTCCCTTGTATGAAATCAACTGGGCAAACAAACTGAGGAAGCATGTACCATAAATTAAAAGACCCATTGTCCGCAGAAATCCGCGAACCAGCGAAAAATCCGTGATATATATTTAGATATGCTTACATTTAAAATCCGCAATAGAGTGAAGCCACGAAAGTCGAAGCGCGATATAGCGAGGGATTACTGTAGTTATATGTCAATCACAAACACATCTTCTTAAAATTCCCAGGATACATGAAACCATTAAAAGAGGAAAATCCTTTAAATACAAGTTGCTATAACACTGGAATGAGCTACAGTTTCTCTGGCCGCCACCACCTAATCACAATACTATGCAGCAACTTGTGATGATGGAATGAAAGTAGAGACTCTATTTACAAGACCAACTGCATCAAATTGACTAAAATGAAGATTAAAAAAATAATAAGACTGACTTTAGCACCGTTATGTAAGGTGAAATGCGTTGTGAGGTCTGGGCAGTGTTTTGGCCTGGAGCCCCTGCAGATTTTTTTTTCTCCAGGATCTCACCCCTGTTTTTTTCTGTTCTCCTTGGCCATCTAACCATAGGATTGGACTTATCTTAATGCACTTAATAAACAAATTTTCAAATAAGGATTCTACTACTTTTATATCTGTGTTATGTAAGTGTTCATCCATCCATCCATACATTATCCATCCCGCTATATCTTAACTACAGGGTCACAGGGGTATGCTGGAGCCAATCCCAGCCAACACAGGGCACATGGCAGGAAACAAACCCTGGGCAGGGCACCAGCCCACCGCAGGGCACACACACACACACACCCACTGTGGTAGATAGGGGGCGCTCTCGCTCCCTTGAACCCCTGTCCATGACTCCAGACACCAGGTAAAAGTCCAAATGCTGACTTCATTAAACTTCCACAGTGCACAAAGCACACTCTCCTCCACAATACTCATATAAATCACAATAATTCACAATAAACCAATCCTCCAACTCCCAGACGCATTGCCACCCTTCCACCCAGCTCAGCTCGCCGTCTGGGAGCTCCCACAGTCCTTTTATATTCCCTGACCCGGAAGTGTTCCCAATCCCCAGTCCATGTGATTCTTAATCACTTCCGGGTCAGGTACAAGTCCTTTCTTTTCACCCCGGAAGCCCGTCGCTCTTCCTATGACGAACTTCCGGGTCATAGGGCACGAAGAAGTCTTTGTTCTTCCCTGCAGCTCCCTCTTGCGGCCCCTGAGGTATCCAGCAAGGTCTTGTACGAAAACTCCATGTCCCATGACTCCCTGCTGGTCTTCGGAGCACCTCCGTACTGCAGGGAGGGCTCCATCTGGCGGCCTGGGGGCATTGGCCGGGATGATAAACCGGCCACATATCACACAACACACCAAGCACACACTAGGGACAATTTAGAATCGCCAATGCACCTAACCTGCATGTCTTTGGACTGTGGGAGGAAACCGGAGTACCCGGAGGAAACTAAGCGTACATTGATTCTTCATAACTTCTTTTTTATAAATTATTTATTTAGTTATATATAACTATTTCTACCTTGCTGTTTTTTTCTCTTGTAACTCTTCTTTTATAGTGTGTAAAGCACTTTGAGCTACATTTCTTGCATGAAATGTGCTATAAAAATTTTAAATGTTTTTGTTGTTAAGTAGTTATTGCCTGTTACACTTTATTTTCCTGAATGATGGTTTAGTGTTTCACTGCATTTATTGTTGTGCTTTATTGAATGTTATTTTCTGTTTTCTGTTTACTATATTGTATTTGAAAATGCGAATCATATTCAGAGCTTGTCAGTGGGAACTTCTTTTAAAAAATACAATTTTTGGGCTTAAAACATAAATCACTAAAGACCTCAAAGAAACATTGCATGGAGATTAGTGAATACTGATTCATAATTTTTTCATTCATTATTTATAATCACTTTGTCCAGTTTAGGATGTTGGTGTCTAGAACTTATCTGGGCAACATTGAGCATAAAACAGGAACAAATGTAGACAGTATTCCATTACAGGGCACATTTTTTTAAACGAGCATACAGAACATACTTGTTTTTGAGTTGATATGTAATCAGACGTATACATTTTTGGCATTCAGGATTAAAAAGGCAAACATGAGAAGACCATCCATCCATTATCCAACCCGCTATATCTTAACTACAGGGTCACGGGGGTCTGCTGGAGCTAATCCCAGCCAACACAGGGCGCAAGGCAGGAAACAAACCCCGGGCAAGGTGCCAGCCCACCACAGGGCGCACACACACAAACACACACACACACAAATACACCAAGCACACACTTGGGACAATTTGGGAATCACCCCCTAACTGCGAGGCAGCAGCAATGAGAAGACTACAAACTCCTAATAGACAAGTGACCAGATCAGAACTACTTTTTGCTGTAGCATTGGCAACTAGCATGTCAATTATCAGAGATTATTAACTTCTTTAATATTTCAGATTTCGAAGGGTACTGAATGGTTCCTTTAATCCAGATTTTGTTCCAAACTATGCCCTTTTCTATTTTTACCAATGATCCAATTTTCAAACTTTTGTTTTGCCAACCTCTTAGTTTAATATTCATTTACACCTTGATGTTGTCTTCCCTCCAAGTCTAACAATTTGTTCTACAGTTAGTTCAGTTTACTTTTTTTCTTCTATCTTGTTTTTAGTATAGTTTTATACTTGAAGATTTCATAAATGCTTTCATATGATAACAACGCACACAATAGCACTAATCACTACTCCTAACACTCATTTTGTTTATTCTTCCATACTTAAGGTAAATTGATCACAGAGTTCCATAGAAGCTAAAATCATTAACTGCTTTGATGTGCTCACTTTTGTGTTTATTTGTTGACACACATGTATGCATGTCTTTGCATATCACTTTTTACTTTTTTTTTTACTTTTCAATTTTCCATGCAAAAAAATTATTATCACATCTTCTGTGCACAGATGACTCTGCACCTTCACTCATTATTTTCATGCCTTTTTGTTTTGTTTCATATCCAGCCACCCTTGTCATTTCCTTTCCTATGAATTTCTGCTTACACAAAACTTTCATTTCCTATCATTTTGAAGAAGGCTCATTGTTGAAATATTTCAATTCTTAAAATTTCTTTTTAAAGAGACAATTCACATATACCTCATATTTTTTACATCCCTTACTCTTTTGATGTATTGTCACAGTTGTGGAGATTTCTTTTTAATTTATTTTTTAATAGTCTAATGTATACCTGCTAGCCTCTCATGAGCAGATGGGAAGTAGTCCATTCTCTCAGCAGGAGGTTCTGTTTTCTGAATTAATTTTAGAAAGATGAAAAACATCAATGAATTATTTAGAATACAGCAAAAATGAAACTATTGCCTTATCTGGTTGCAAGCACATTTACTATGAAATGTTTTATACATGCATGATAAAAAGAAATGCTGGAATATATTGTTTTTAAAGTATTCTTCAATCCTTTGATTAAAGCCACTTTGTTATGCATTAATACTTTCTTATCTGTATCACTTTTTCCCTCTAGCTTTCTTTGTCCTTAACACATACACTGATAAATAAGGTTTATACTGGTGCTCACCATTCTTTGCATTTCTTGCTTTATTTATTGATGCTTAGAGATTTTTAGTAATGCCCTTTAAAGCTGTTTATTTTGGTTGTCACTTTATATGTTTAATGTTTTATATATATATAGAACATATATTATAATTATTATAATATAATATATATATTAGAAACTCCTGTCCTTCCTACATAATTAATTACTCGTATTTACAGATCACATTATTTATTCACATGCTTGTGATTCAAAGAGAAAATGTATAAGACTAAATATTTGTGGCTTGAAATGGGACATGGTAGTGGACCTACGTATTCCAGCATCAGTGTGTCAAGAGCAGCATGCACAGTGACATGGGAGTACATTCACCATCCAAAAAGCATTCAGCTGAAACATAGCATTGAGGTAGGATGATAGATGATTGCCAACCTGTGCAGTGTAAAAAAAAAGCCAGTTAACACACAGTGGTGAGCAACAGAGGTTCTGAAAGACAGTAATGTGCTTCACAATGCACCTTGTTGGGGTTGTTAGACTCGAGCGCTTCAGGACTGTAGCAATAATGATCACAAAACATTGCAAAGGTTTGGGGCAGCCATCCATATAATTTTTCCCGGCTGCAAAACTGATTCAAAATCATATGTTTACACGACTCAGTCCAAAACAGAACTGTCTTAGTATTAGCAAGATGGCCGCTTTAAAGGCCATTAGAGGAAGTGATGTCATCAGGACCGGAACTGGAAGTGACGTTTTTGGCTGCCCCAGAGCCGGGCAGGATTTCCCTAGAATGGTCTGCAAGAGATCAATTAGTGCACTTCACCACTCCCTGGTCCGGCGTGGAATTACATGTATTCAAGCCCTTTAGTTGCCTCCTAAACACGTGTGTGTGACAATACCCCCCCTTTAGCCCAGACCCGTCAGGTCGGGTGTCCTGCACCGAGAGGTCGTGAATGCGAGAGAGAGCATCGGCGTTTGTATGGAGAGAACCCTTCTGATGAACAGTGACTCGAGGGTTCGATTCCTTATGCAGGGCCATCCACTGTAAAGGTGCATGGTCCATGACAAGAGTAAACTCCCGACCCAAGAGTTAATACCTCAACTGTGTAATCACCTATTTAATCGCAAGAGCCTCTCTCTCCACCACTGCATATCTGGTTTCTGGATCCAGCAGTTTCCGGATCAGGAACATGACGGGTGTTAAGCACCATCAACTCTTTGGCTCAGCACTGCTCCTAGGCCTGTGTCCGAAGCGTCCGTCTGGAGGATAAAAGGAAGCGAAAAATCAGGTGCTTTCAAAACAGGTGCTGATGTCAGGGCCTTTGTTAAGTCACTGAATGCAGCTTCTGTCATATCAGTCCATACCACAATGTTAGGAGCCGTCTTCTTTGTTAAATCACTCAAGGGCGCTGCTCTCTCTGAAAAGTGTGGTACAAACTGACGGTAGTACCCGGCTTAACCGACAAATGCTTGGACATGCCGCTTGGTTTGTGGACGGGGCCATTTCAAGATGACATCTATTTCAGAGCACCGTGGCTTCACAGTACCACGACCCACCAGGTAGCCCAAGTATTTGGCTTCTTTCAACCCAAAAAACATTTTTTTGGATTGATCCGAAGACTGGCATCCCCAGTGTTCGTAATACCGCTCGGATGTGCTGTAGGTGTTCCTTCCATGTGCTGGAATAGATGATGACGTCATCCAGGTAGGCAGCACTATACATGTTATGGGGTCGGAGCATTTTGCCCACCAGACGCTGGAAAGTCGCTGGAGCCCCATGTAACCCGAATGGAAGTACACAATACTGCCAGTGCCCACTAAAGATGCTAAACGCTGTTTTAACCTTTGCAGAGTCTGTTAAAGAATCCTGCCAGCACTTCTTGGTCATGTCAAGTGTGGTCAGAAATTCTGCCTGTCCAAGCCTCTCAAGGAGGTTGTCCACTCGAGGCATAGGATAAGTATCAAATTGTGAGACCTGATTAAGTCGACAGAAGTCACTGCAAAACCTCCAACTTCCGTCAGGCTTTCTAACCAAGACTATTGGGCTGAAACAGGGACTATAACTTTCCTCTATGACTCCTAAGTCCAGCATGCGCTTGATTTCAAGTTCCACTTCTACCTTCTTTGCCTCGGGAAGCTATAGGGGTGCTCTCGGACTATAACCCAGGGTTCAGTCACAATGTCGTGGGCAATCAGAGAGGTCCTTCTGGGTTTTTGGTCAACAACCTCCTGGATGGGAATTTTGGTCTCATCTGTTCCAAGAGATGGACGTCTGAAGTGGAGCTCCGCTAGCAGTGGTGTTATTTTTCACACTATTGCTTATTATCCTGAGATATCTTGTATTTATCCGACCTGAGGGGCACTACTACAGTATATGCAAGCATATATAAACATGGCCAACAAGAAAGGGGGTCCGAAAGAACCAAAAACTAAAGCTACATCCAAGCTAAGATCAGCAAGCCCAAGTTCAAGATACGGCCTTTCAGAGACTGACCTGGATCAGATGGGCGAAAGCCCAGCCTCCTCGGGACCACGGTCTGCCACATAGTCTTTGACTGAGAGTGAAATGGGGAGTGAATGTACGAGCATGAGTGAAGCAGGTCGCCGATTGGAGAAGATCACCTGAAAATAGAAAAGGCCTTGCAATCTGTGGTTTCAAATACTCCACACGAGCCGGGAACAGTGGGAACACTGGCTACAATAGAGCCTGCCGCCTCACCTATGGTGCACGAAAGCAGAATTGATCTGTCTGAGCTGAAGGTGATGATTGCTGAGCTCATGTAAGAGATAAAGAAAGATATAAAGAAAAGCGAGAAGGCAAATGAGAAGCTGCGGCAGCAGGATAATAAAATCTTTAGAGATATGCTGGGTAAAATTGATGAGCACATTCAGGAAACCTTGTTTAAACTGAGCGCACTTGCTGATCAACTGGAGGATGTCAAGGAGACATTCACGACTCAGATTGAAGCAGCCGAAAATCTAGCTGCCAGTGCTGAAGAAAAAGCAACAGCTGTCAGCTCCGAATGCAAAAAACTCGGAGACAGACTTGCTGCTTTGGAAGATGGAAGCAGAAGGAGTAATATCAAAATTGAAGGACTGCCTGAGAATCGAGAAAGTCCAAACCCAGTGAAATTCGCAGCCGAACTGTTTTCTAAAATAATTGGAGAGGACTTTAAAGCAGATTCAGAGATAGCAGCGGCTTATCACGTATGTGGATCAAATACCGTTAGACCTAGATCTTTTATTATTCGCTTTGAGAGATTATCATTTAAACTAGAGGTGATGGCACTCCTCAGA
Organism: Polypterus bichir lapradei; assembly: GCA_026402145.1. Lineage (NCBI taxonomy): Eukaryota > Metazoa > Chordata > Cladistia > Polypteriformes > Polypteridae > Polypterus > Polypterus bichir. The sequence goes on along the minus strand of JANRMT010027041.1, from coordinate 118,418,958 downwards.
CACAAGCAAGAGATTATATATGAAAGTAACCACATTTGTATCTTCCCTGATTTCTCTCCAGCAACAGCTACTAAACGCGCAGCTTTCTACAACATTAAACAGCGGTTACGGCAAGCCAATATCAAGTACAGCCTCTTGTATCCTGCCAAACTGAAAGTGGAATTGCATGGTCAATTCTATGTCTTCGCCAGCAAGGAAGAAGCAGAAAAGGAATCAAGAAAGCTGATCCCGGCACTATTTTGAAACATAATAGTGAGTCATGATATGGCAAGGATAGATAACCTACTGTCTGATCTATTTGTTAAGATTTGTTAAGATACAGGTTTTTATCATTATATATCCTCATTATTACTCATTATTACTCAGACGCTATCTGTTTATGTTTTAATTACAGTTATAGATGTTTGTAGTTAACTACTTTTTTTTTTTCTTATCTTTTTACCGTGTCCTGTTTGGCTGTGAAGCAATCAGAATTGATGTCTGAATGCTGGCGACTAGCCTTACAGTTTTTCTCTCAGGTGAAGCGTTACAGCTTCTGCTGACGCCACGCCTGATACCAAAACTTTATTAGAAATATTTTCAGATGTTTTTAAGATTCGAACCGGACATGGAGACAAAAATGAAAGAAAAAGAAAAGAGAAAAGGAGGAGATGGAGGTAAAGGGGGAAGGGGGGATTTTCGTATAGAATAAACAATAAATGAACCAGAATCCGCTTCTAGACCTGCAGAAAGAGAGGGGAAAAAAAAAAAAAAATACCACAAGACAAAAACATTGCTGCATTAGCTACATGAAGATATATCAAAGTAAAAATGTTTGCTAACAATCACACAGTAATTATTACTAAGGTATTTAGGGCCAACCACAGCCTTAGGTCATGTGCTGAAGATGTCCAAGTCATACCTATGAAAGCACCATGTGAGCACCTGTGTGCGTACGCACGCTTGTATGTGTAAGGTTTCTCTATAGGAGCGTCCAATAGTGAGTGTGAAGGGCCACAGACCTGCCCCCAGAAATGTGCGGAAGATGGAGGGAGTTCCAAGCCCAGAAATCCAGTGGTCACCCCAGAGCGCGGAGACCCCAGGGAGACCGTCACCAGAGTCAGGTGTATTATCTTAATACGTTAAGCTTGCTGAAGATTATATATATTTTAAGTTCATAGTTTGTTAATGATTAAAGTTTGGGCATATAGTATTTAGACTATATTGGTAATAGATATTTCTATTTTTTAATCCTAAAACGCCGCTTCGTGGGGGCTTGTTTTGCTTTTGATGTGCTCTGTCAATGGGTATGTCAGAGGACCGGGACTGTGTGAAATGGGGTCTAGCCTCACGTGGGGAGGCAAAATGGGAGGGTGGGGGGTTAAGGGGGGGAGAGAAAGAGAGCAGGCTATATCTATATCTAATCTATCCTTTTAATTTTTATAATTATAACTACCAAAGTAATAATAGGCTGCATGGCAATAACTATTGGGGAAATAGGAAATTAAGGCTGAAGCTGTCTCACTTCCAGTTAAGACTATAAAATGACATCAAAAATTCAGAATCAATGTCTCCATGATGGGACAGTTAACTTTGTGAGCTGGAATGTTAAAGGGCTGAATCACAAATTAAAGAGAAAGAAAGTACTCTCTCACCTAACAGGTTTAAACGCTAAAATACTATTTTTACAGGAGACCCACTTACTAAGCAAGGATCAGTTCCGGCTGCAAAAGGACTGGACTGGCCAAATGCTCCATTCTAGCTTTACAAAGAAAACTAGAGGTGTGGGAATTCTCATACATAGAACTGTCTCATTTGTAGCATCAGATGTAGTATTGGATCCTGAAGGGAGATATGTGATGGTCATGGGAGACTTATCTAACTGTAAAATGATTTTGATAAATGCTTATGCACCTAATGTTGATGATAAGGAATTTATATAAAATTTATTTGCATCCATTCCCAATTTGAACACACATAAAATTATAATGACTGGGGACTTTAATTGTGTTTTAAATCCACTCTTAGACAAGACTTCTACCACAGGGGGGACGACATCTAACACTGCAAAGATAACTACAAAGTTTATAACTGATCACAACTTATCAGACCCCTGGAGCTTTTTAAGCCCAAACTCAAGAACATATTCTTTCTACTCACCAGTACATCATTGCTACTCAAGAATTGATTATCTCTTTATAGATAATAATTTCTTGTGTTTGATTAAATTTTGCAAATATGATGCTACTGTTATTTCTGACCATGCATCTCTAAAGTTACTATGCCCCACACACTTACCTCGCAGATGGTGTCTCAACCCGCTTCTATTAGCAGACGAGAATTGTACAGAATTTATATGCAAACAAATAAGCTTCTTCCTAGAGACAAATACATCCTCAGAGATTTTTACAGGAATACTCTGGGAAACTCTTAAGGCCTTCTTAAGAGGACAGATTATCTCATATCTTTCCCACAGAAATAAATTAGAAACCAAGAAAGTAGCAGAGCTAAAAAGCGAAATTACTAGAATATATGAAGAACATGCTAGGCTTCCAAGCGAGTCTCTACATTGGAAAAGGCAGGCTTTGCATTCAGAACTAAGCCTCTTGACAACTAAAGAAACTGAACAACTAATTTATAAATCCAGACATCATTACTATGAACATGGAGAGAAAGGTAATAAGCTTTTAGCTCAACAAATTCACAAGCAAGAAGTCCGCAACGCAATCCCAGTAATCACCAACACGAACGGAGACAAAATCATTGACCACAAAAATATAATGCACACATTCAGAGACTACTATAAATCCTTATATTCTACTGAGTTTAAAGAAGACAATACACAATCTAATGCATTTCTGGATACATTACAGATACCACAAATAGACACTTTTAGTGCGGAGGAGCTCAATAAACCTCTGGCGTTATCAGAATTACTAGAAGCTATGAAGGCACTTCAAGGCGGGAAAGCAGCAGGCCCTGATGGCTACCCTGCAGAATTTTATAAGAAATTCTCCACTCAGCTAGCTCCCCTCCTATTAGCAACATTTACAGAAGCCAGAGACAATCAAACTCTTCCTCTAACTTTTCGCCAAGCATTAATCACAGTTTTTTCAAAACAAAATAAGGACTTATTAGAATGTGCTTCATACAGACCAATTTCACTTTTGAATAATGACGTTAAATACTCTCAAAAATCATAGCTAGAAGGATGGAGAAGGTGCTCCCTTCGGTAATATCACAAGATCAAACTGGATTTATCAAGGGTCGACACTTATCTTCAAATCTTCGATGCCTGTTTAATGTAATATACTCACCAACTAAATTAAACACCCCAGAAATATTATTATCATTGGATGCAGAAAAAGGATTTGACACGATTAAATGGAAATACCTTTTTACTACATTGGAGAAATTTGGGTTTGGCCCGAACATTTGTGCATGGATCAAATTATTGTATACCAATCCAGAAGCTTCAGTTTGTATTAACAACGTTTGTTCAGACTACTTTAAACTAGAACGTGGTACCAGACAAGGATGCCCCTTGTCACCGCTACTGTTTGCAATCGCCATTGAACCACTGGCAATATACTGTTGAAACAATAATCAAATAAAGGGGATTATCAGAGAAGGACTGGAACAGAAAATTTCTCTATATGCAGATGATATGGTACTGTATATATCAGACCCACAAAATTCTGTGCCAGCTGTCTTAACAGCACTCACAGAATTTCAAAAGATCTCCGGTCTCAGAATTAATCTGAATAAAAGTGTACTCTTTCCAGTGTATTCTCAAGCATATAATATTAGATTAGATGCCCTACCTTTTATCATTGCAGAACAGTTTAAATACCTAGGGGTAAACATCACAAGTAAACATAAAGCTCTTTATCAACAAAATTTCGCTGTATGTATGGAAAACATTAAGCAAGACTTGCATAGATGGTCAACCCTTCATCTTACTCTAGCTGGAAGAATTAACATTGTTAAGATGAATATCCTTCATAAGCGTCTCTTTATTTCAAAACATCCCAATATCCATAAATAAATCATTTTTTAAGCAATTAGATTCAACAATAACCTAATTTATTTGGAACTCAAAACATCCACGTATCCAAAGAGCGACCCTACAAAGACAAAAGGCAGAAGGTGGCATGGCTCTACCTAACTTCCAGTTTTATTACTGGGCAGCAAACATACAAGCTATAAAAACCAGGACACAAATAGAAGAACATACACACAATATGGAACCAATGTAGAAAGCATTTTAAGATGGAGAAGCTTTTATCTGTGGCACCTCTGCAAGAAAACCACCTCTTTCAACCTTCGCAAACATATGCAGTTTTTAATATCTGGAAAAAAATTGGGATTAACTTGCTTAGAGATCTTTATATAGACAACGTCTTTGCATCCTATGAACAATTACATTTCAAATTTAACATTCCAGGTACACATTTCTTTCACTATCTTCAAATTAGGAACTTTGTTAAACAGAACCTTCCCGATTTTCCTGATTTTACACCCTCATCCATGCTGGAAAAAATCTTGCTCAATCTCGAGGACTCAGACACCATTTCTGCAATATATAAAATCATTTTACAGTCCCTCCCTTTCAAAGATCCAAGAGGACACTGGGAAAAAGATTTCTCAATTAATATATCAGAAAAGGAGTGGAAAATAGCAATGCAGAGAATTCACTCGAGCTCTATATGCACAAAGCATACAATTATTCAACTCAAAATTATATATAAAGCACATCTGCCTCGCCTAAAACTCTCCAAAATATTTCCAGGGCAAGATCCAACCTGCGAATGCTGCAATCAAGTCCCAGCCGCACTGGGTCACATGTTCTGGGCCTGCACCAAACTAACATCATTCTGGACCAAAATTTTTAATTACCTTTCAGACAACCTTGGGGTCACAATTCCTCCTAACCCATTAACAGCTGTGTTTGGGGTTCTTCCAGATGGGTTTAAAGTGGAGAAGGGCAAACAACCTGTGATTGCATTCACTACACTTTTGGCACACAGACTTATTCTGCTAAACTGGAAGAATCCAAACTCTCCTCTTTTAAGTCAGTGGGAAACCAATGTTTTATACTATTTGAAATTGGAAAAAATCAAATACTCAGTTAGAGGATCTGTACACATTTTTTTCAAAACATGGCAGGATCTAATCAGTAATATTTTAAAATAAGCTTTTAAAGCATAGAGGAAGCAGTTATTTCTGTATTTCTTTTTCATTCATCTCTATTGACTTATCAAACTTATCAATTTAGGTATGTTTACAAGCCTTAAATTTTACTCTGTTTGCCTTGCTCTCTCTCTGAGGGGCGGGGGTCGACTTGTTCTCAATTCTACTTTTTGTAAAAATTGATTGATTTGTATGGAATGATTGCAATAAAATTAATAAAATTTCAAAAAAAAAACAAAAAAAAAAAAAAAAACCTCCTGGATAGACACGATAGCTGCTTCAAGCTCTCGCCTCTGTCAGGTACTCAGATTAGAGTTGAAGTAAAGCGTCTTGGTCAGAGCAAAGAATGAACGGGGCTGGCTGGAGGAGGGATCAGGGTCCCTTTCCTTCCACTGTTTCAGCAGATTCACATGACATATCTGCTTGCTTGGCCGACGATTGTAACTTTGTACGGTCCTTGCCAATGAGCAAATAGTTTAGAATGTGAGGTAGGAACCAACACTATGACCCAGTCCCCCGGTTGGAACTCCTGGAGTGTCGTGCCACTGTCATAATAGCGGGCCTGAGCTTCTTGCGCCTCTTCCATGTGACCTTTTAATATGGGTTGAACTTTCTTTAATCTACTGCATAATTGAGTGATATATTCCAAAATATTAGTTGAGGGAAGAGCCTCCCTTCCCAACCTTCCTTTAAAATGTTCAATATGCCCCTGGGTTGTCGTCCATATAATAATTCAAAGGGTGAGAACCCAGTCGAGGCTTGTGGGACTTCCCGGTAGACAAAGAGTACGAGGGGGAGGAGTTGATCCCAGTTCCTTCCGTCCCCACTGACCACCTTGCAAAGCATGTTTGAGAGTCTGATTAAACCTCTCCACTAGACTATCAGTTTGAGGATGATACACCGTGGTTTTTAAGTGCTTTATTTTAAGTAACTTAGCTGTTTCCCTGAATGTCTCTGAGGTAAATGGCGTCCCTTGGTCCGTAAGGACTTATTTAGGAATGCCAACTCGCGCAAATACCCCTACTAGTTCCCTTGCGATGGCTTTAGAATTAGCTGAGCGCAACAGAACAGCTTCTGAATATCAGGTTGCATAATCCATGAGGACTAATATATATTTATGTCCTCAGGCAGAGGGTTCCAGGGGTCCCACTATATCGACCACTATTCTTTCGAATGGGACATCTATCAAGGGAAGGGGAACAAGAGGAGCACAGTTCTTCCTAGGAATTTGCCGCAGCTGACACTCAGGGCAAGAGATACAGAAGCGACAAACCTCCTCATTAATTCCTGGCCAATAAAATCAGAGCTTGATACGCTCTGTTTTTTTGGTGCCCAGGTGGCCTCCTAGGAGGTGGATATGCGCTAACTCACAAACCTGCCGCCGGAAAGTTCATGGGATTAGCAACAGCTACCGCAACCCCCCCTCATGTTCACTAACCCGATATAATAACTAATTTTCAATAACAAAGTGGGGCCACTGTGGCATGGGCTGATGGGTGTGTTGGCCATTGACTAGGACAACTGCATTCAAATTTAAGGGAATCATCATTCCATTGTTCCCTTTTAAACAAGGCTGGTGTTTATTTAAATTGGAGGCTTAAATCTGAGAGAGGGTCAGGTCTGACCTCAAGGGGCGGAGAGTCATCCCGTTCCGCAGAGACGCGGACAGATGACGTAACAGTCTGCGACGGCCCTGGAAACTCCCCATCTCCTCTTGGCCCCTCCTATCTCTCTACGCTGGCTGAGTACACGGTGTGGAGACAACCTGCGACGGAGAATTCCCGTCTGTTACTAGGCCCAATTTCAGTTTGGGAAAGGTCAGTACTTCACTGCTTTTATTATCAGACCAGTCCCACCCGAGAATCACAGCGAAAGGTGGATTTGGGAGGACCGCTACGGTGATTTTTTTAACTGATCCTCCCTAGCTGATGAAACATCGGGCAGATTTATAGAACCGGATATCCCTGTGTACACAGGTTATACTGGTCTTTGTTTTTATACACTGTCGCAGTAGTACACACTGGCAATCAACAATTGAAAATGTTGCTGCCGGAATCAAAAAAAGCTTCCACTTTAAATCCGTTAACGATGAACTCTCCCGTATGAACCATTGACAAGGGTTTTGAAAGTGCACACAATCCACCCCCCTCTCTCCACTTATATTCCGCCTTGCTCCCAAGGAAGGGCCGCGCTCGCGGAATCGGGGACTCTGGTAAAAAGTCCGGTTTATGCCAAGGGGGCAGATGAGGAGGGACGTAATCTCCACAGCATCCGCTAAAGGACCGTTCTGCTCTCCCAAATTGCGAGGCTGTCCTAGATGTTTCTATGAGCTCAATGAGTTCATTCACATTGCCAAAGTCTCCCCAGACCGGCTGGGTTTAATGGTCTGGAAGGTTATTGATTACTAAAACACAGGTCATTTTTTGCAGTATTTGGTAGATGGTAAATTCGGAGGGCTTTAACCAACCTGCCACTTTGTCCCACAGAGCATCAACCTGCTCTTGGGTAGACCGCTCAGGATCTAGCCTCCATACCTGCAATGACTTCACCTGCTGGTCTGGGGAATCCCCACCTTGCTCTGGGGCCTTGGCCTCTGTGGGGAGGACAGCTCTCTCCTCTGAGAGAGCATAATGAGTCCCCGTCACTTCCCCCCCAGAGACCAGCCCACGTCTGTGTGTCCCATCTACACTCTCCCTATTTATTTTATGTGACCCGGAATAAGACAAAGGGAGCGGAGTCTGCACCGGTTCTTTCCGAAATCCGAGGCAAAACCCCCTCCCGGAAGCTCGGCCCAGGTATTCTCCCACCTGGTCATGATTCAGGTCTGGTCCCGTTTTCTTCTGGGTTTTTTCAATTCTGCCAACTATGCCACAGTAGTAATAATGATCACAAGACATTGCAAATGTTTGGGGCAGCCACCCGCATAATTTTTCCCAGCTGCAAAACTGATTTAAAATCATATCCATGTTCACACGACTCAGTCCAAAACAGAACTGTCTTAGTATTAACAAGATTGCGGCTTTAAAGGCCATTAGAGGAAGTGATGTCATCAGGACCGGAAGTGATGTCGTTGGGTGCCCCAGAGCCAGGTTGGATTTCCCTAGAATGGTCTGCAAGAGATCAAGAGAGAGAATTAGTGCACTTCGCCACCCCCTGGTTCAGCATGGAATTACATGTACTCAAGCCCTTTAGTTGCCTCCTAAACATGCGTGTGTGACAAGGACCTTGATAAGGTAAGAAGTACCAATCAATACCAGAAAGGGGCCCCAGTTCTCTCTCCCATTTCCTCCAAAAACACACCTGAATGAGATGACTTCTCTCATTTCCCTGGGAGTTCTTTATCCAGATCCCACATAAAATAAACCCATCAACCTCAGGAAGAGGGTGTTTATTAAGGGACCAGACAGGGCAGGAAATGGGGCTCCTGCCTTGAGGCAGTTATAAGCCTAGCTCTTTGTGTTAGATGGCTTATTGCAAACTTTGAGTTTGCATTATTTATTTATCTTTTTTGTTGCTCCATTAAACACAGTGCTCCAACACTTCCTTTGTCTCATCTTCAAGAATTATAGAATATAGCCATGCTGAATTCCAAAAGATTGTAGTGAGCTAGAGAACAAAACCACTGGGCACTGGTAAACTAGAGAGCATTGCCTAATCTGTGTCACGCATGCGCGAATAGGAAGCCGCGGAGGGACCTTAAAACACCTCAAAAGATGTTCGCCGGCGGGGCGTGGCGGGGTACTAACCTTGTTTCTTTATTTTCCAGAATGAAAGACGCTCCGCCATAAAAGACTGACCGCAGTACGTCCACTTCCGCCCTTCCTCCGCCATCTTTCCTGACGTCATCGCTACCATCATCCTTCACGCCTCCTTCCCAGCATTCCTGCACTTCCGGCTCCTCCCATATAAAATGGCCGCCGATGCCTAGTATGGCGTCGCGCATTGAAACTGTTTTGTTTTTGTTGTGACCTGTTTTCTTTTTATTGTTTACCGTGGATTGTAAACAATATAAGGGGCCGGAAAACCCCAAACCTTTTTGCTGTCTCATATTGACTCTTTTACATCTGGTAAATTAAGTTTTCTAATGATTCATACTGATTGGTCAAAAAGGCAATAGTAAAATGTCCATTAGTCTGCTGGTCCCTTCTACAGATGTCAAAAGTGTAGTTTGATGGTGATCTTGCTAATTTTTTCAAAAACAAACTGCTTACATACATACTCTGTAAATGGTCTGTTTCAATTGTATAATGTTTAATATGTCAGAAACATGCTCAAAGAAAAAAAATAACTAGAGCAGTGACCTTTCAATTCATCAGATCTCAATCCTTTAGTAGTCATGGAAAAGCTAAGATTCACACACACACTCAGCCTTGGTCTGACTCGCCCAATTCACGCAGAGAGACACAGAAACAATGGTAATAATCACCATGAATATATTAAACAATACTAGAAGAAGAAAACTAACCAAAAAATAAATAAAAACAATCCCTCCCCAGTTCCCAGACAGCGATCACAAATACAACCCGAAAATGCCACTACAATAAACAAAAATTCCATTACATTGTTCAAATGAACTGGCAACTGATGATGTGTTAGAAGGGAGAAATGATAATTCAGAAGAAATGTAAAAACAGTTCTACCAGTATACGTGATGTGTGATGAGATTAGGAGCACTCCCTCTGAAGAAGAACAATAATCAATCCAACCCAGTAACGACATGGCAAGCAAGCTCAAGGCAGTCCTTACATCTACACAGGTGTGGTAATCCAGGACAAAATGATAATCCAAAAGCAGTGATTTTGGTGACAAGACAGACGGGCGAACTCAGGCATAAACTCCAGGTCCCCCCTCTGTCTTTTTTGGTCCCATATAAAGGGCCCTCGTCACAATCACAAGGCATTATTTGAAATGATGTTATTCTGGCTTTGGAATAAATAGCAGTTTGCCTTATATTGCTTTCAAAATACAACAATAATTCTGTTTTAATAACAAAGTTTGTTAAAAAGAAAAGTTAAAAAAAAGAGAATAATTTGTAAATCAAACATTTGGAAGGAAAGATCAAAAGACCAAAGAGATTCATGACCTTCCTGAAAAGTGAAACAAAAGGGGACTCAAGTCTTGTGAATAGGATTGCTAATGCCTCAGCACTGACTTGCTATGTAATGAGTGTGGCATCTGAGATTGTGTATTCAAATTAAAGATTTTTGTGTGAATGTATAGTGTTTAGTGATCCTGGTTAAGAATATTTCACTTTGAATTACAACCTAAGTTTTAATTTATTATTACTAATATTAAAGAAACTAAATCCAGTTAAATAAACTCTGAATTAAATACATCAGTTTTGTTAGTGTTGTATTTCAGCCAGAGTTCTTCCCCTGGTTGGCGTTTAATTCCTTGTTTTATGTCAATTTTGTTTATTTATTTATGTTTAATATTACGTTTGGTAACTATCTGCTTTGCTCGCTATGCCTGTGTTATATTCCATGCATTTTTTGGGTCATCCCCCAAAAGGCTGGGCTACCTGCCCATTACCTCAAAGGGCTGGCAACCCATAGTTCCTTGCAATTCGTCTGGATGCACTAGGGAGTTTGTGAGTATTTCTTGTGTTTCTACTGTGTTTTTTGTTTTTGTTTTTTTTTTTTGAATTTTGACCTTCTTGCTCAGTTTTATGACATTCCTCCTTGGATATTGTATTGGGACCTTCTTTGCACTGAATTGCCTTATTGCTTCAGGCAATTTCTTTTGCCATTTTTGCTCTAAGGAGCTTTCTTTTGTTAAAGACTATTTTTTTGTGTAATAAATATTTTATTTTATAATGATCTCATGTGACACTCTGTTAAACTAGCCAGGGTTTTTTTAATGGGATTTCCTCCTCTAGTGAGAATTTTTGGAGCTGTTCGGGACTAGTGTGCTTAAGACTCACAATTCATAAGTTTTGTTTTTGTCCATTGATTTGAGTCTTTTCTTTTATTTTGAACTTTTATGCTATATCGTTTGCCTTTCTGTGTACTGACTGTTTAAACTATTCTCATTTTAAATCCTCAAAATGTACTGGTCACATTTCTTTTCTATATAAGTAAAACATCTCACTATATATTACTAGTACAGCTTGGACAACTTTATGTTTAATCAAAAATAGTGTTTTAAAGTCTTTTTTTAATTTGTCCTTAGCTTTATTTACTACCAAGTGACTGTTTCAAAAATATTACTTTAGAATCCATTTCCTAGAATAGATCATTAGATATCTTTCTCAGAATGTTCTTCCTCTCAGTAGCCCTTCTTCCAAGGCAATAATAGTTTGGTATTGGAAAGCCTCTTGAGTAAGAAGTAAAGGACTGGTCTTTTTACAGCTGTCTGCATTGCATGTTTTTGACCAGCTGATGCAAATATGCTGGTTGGACTTTAATTAGTGTTCCATGTGTTTTGATAGTGATCATGTCAATGATTATGTTGCATATGCTATGATGTCTTTTAAATTGATGTGAAAACTGATTTATTATGTGCATGGTTGAGTAATTGCAGTCATATAATTATCATGTTTAGAAGGGTGTTTCCATTCAAAACACTTGGCAGAAAAAATGTAAATGAGAAAATTAGGGTAGTAGCTCTGGCTTATCTCATAACTTTCAGGGTTATATACAAGCATACTCCTGGCTATACCAGTGGGTTTAGCTAACTGAAAAGGCATTAATATAAAAAATATAGGCTACAATATTAACATTTTAAGAACCTTAAAACAGATCAATGTCAGTTGTGCAGTACATTTATATGTAAGTCATTAAAAATATTTTTTATCAAAAGAGAAAAAATCAAGTGACAATCTGAAGACATTTCTGAATGCCTCAGATAACAAAAACACAACGGAAAGCATGGAAACTATACGTACTTGTGATGTCCTGGATGACCGCAGCCTTTGTCCTCTTCCATTGTCTGTAACACCAATAGTCCTAAGTGAGATAGACAAGGGCAAATCAGGACAAACAACAACAGTGCTAATGTGCCATAGTATATTTATTAAAAACAAAGCAAACAGCGTCTAAAGTGTGGTACTGTTCAAACCTCTAATAAATAATCCTTAAAACAGTGCCAAGAACATTAAAAAAACAAGAAATAAATAAATAAGTCTACTAAACAGTTAAAACCAGGAAGAAAATCAAAGTCAGGTTCATCTCCTCCCTTTCATCCCCCCTCATTGCTCTCTCTCTCTCTCTCTCTCTCGTTTGCCTCCCCAGCTTATCCTCCAAGTCTTGCAACAGGGCTGAGATGCTGGAGAACTCAATCAAAATTATGGCTCTGTGTCTGTACCCACTGGGACCTTCCTGCAAATTTCTTCACTGTCCTCAGGTCTCTTGAACCAACTATCTCTCCTGCTCTTCAGCTCAACAGGGGCGATTCACCCATGGAATGAAATTGCCCTTATTCCACCTCAGTTTTATCTTTGGTCACTTTGTCTTTTTCTCCCTTTTGATCTTCTCAGACCCTTTGTATAACCCTGCAAATGCGAGTCCTACCCTTACTTACTGGAACTGCTCATTAAGGATGGCTCACCTGCACATATATTAATCCATTCTCCCATTAGTGCTCCATGAACACGTCTTTCTTACATATATTACTGAAAAAGTAATAAACAATCGAACCAAAGAAACCAAAAAAAAAAGACAGAAAGATGATGAATGTTGTCCCAGAGATCAAGAGGTATAGTATTAACATGTAAGAAATTATCAGAGCCAAATGGTTAAAAATTCAAGCTGCTTTCTATGAAGGATATGTCTTCATATGCACAGGCAGGGAAAAATAATTAATAATACAAGTCAGAGAAATGGACAAATGAGTGATAAGCATAGACTAACATGGCCACAGGGTATCAATAGTCAAAATTAATACAAAGTCTAGTTTTTTGTCCTACCGTGTATATCAGTATTAGCTCATTAAGAAATTGATACTGCACAGATTTACTAGGAAAGAAGCAGTTGGAGACAATCCAAGAAGAAGAAATGTTAGAAGAGAAAGCTTATTAGAAAAAAATGTAATTAGAAAGGAAAAAGCAATTAAAAGAAATATCAGTCCTAGTAAATTTAACTTTGAAAATGTTGAGGTTGATACTTGGTCATAAACAGAAGCAGTGCAGTAGATGACAAAAGTCAGAAGAGGTCAATGGCTCCAAAACATTCATTTTTAGTAAAATTAAATATGAGTAAGCATTAAGAAAAACAGAAAAAGATAAGCAGAGTAGGAACTAGAAAAATGGAACTATCCATCCATCCATCCATTTTCCAACCCGTTGAATCCGAGCACAGGGTCACGGGGGTCTGCTGGAGCCAATCCCAGCCAACACAGGGCACAAGGCAGGTACCAATTCCGGGCTGGGTGCCAACCCACCACAGGACACACACACCCACATCCACACACCAAGCACACACTAAGGACAATTTAGAATCGCCAATCCATCTAACCTGCATGTCTTTGGACTGTGGGAGGAAACCGGAGGAAACCCACGCAGACACAGGGAGAACATGCAAACTCCATGCAGGGAGGACCCGGGAAGCGAACTCGGGTAACCTAACTGCGAGGCAGCAGCACTACCACCGTGCCACCATGCCGCCCATAATGGAACTATGTATATGCTATATTTCCATATTTTACATATTGATTTTTTTTGCGTTAACACAAACTGTTGCAACATATTGTTTTGAGATTTTTCAAGTAATTAAGACAGACATTTTGAGGTAAGGAAGACAGATGTTTCACGGTAAGGTAGTATTAGTCCCTGTTTATGTCGCTGAAGAGTGGCAATGTGTCGCTTGTTGATTAGAATATTCAAATACAAAATTCACTTCACCCTGTACATGTTACAATATTGACCCTATAAACCTTTAAATATACACTATAAAGGTATTTTAGCTTAGAATAGGAATATTAGACACTTAATGATGCAAATAAAAGCACCTTTCAAAATATAAACCTCCGGAGATAAATCAGAAAGCAAAATTACAGTTGCAGACATTGAAATTGCTAGATTATTTAATTCCAATATGGAAAAAAGGTATATTTGGAGTTGTATTATTTATTTAGCCCATATTGTAAATAATACTTGAATCCTTCTATATAAAAACGGTCGGGATTGTCCTTCCGTCCTGTGAGTGCTACACAGGTGCGGAGTTTCACACACGCCCCGTCCATTTTGCAATGCACGATTGAATTTGTAGTTTCGTTTTTCCAGGTAAAAGATGATTTTCTACTCCAGACTGTGTGAGTAGCATGGAGTTTCACACACGCCCCATCCATTTTGCAATGCACGATGGGATTTGTAGTTTCGTTTTTCCAGGTAAAAGATGATTTTCTACTCCAGACTGTGCGATATCTTCTTCTTCTTTCTTACTATATAAAAACTGTCGGGATTGTCCTTCCGTCCCATAAGTGGAAAGCGTAGCGGTATCCCGCTTATCACAGACTTACTACTTGCAGCTTGCGGTACGAATCGACATGATGTGAGCAGAGTTCTGGTGCTCCCATCGTTCCCTTGCTTTTGTGCGCGATGCGCTGGAAAAATAGACAAAATTATGTCTCTGGAAATAATTAATGTTGATGGAGTACAAATGCCTCACCGCATAGTAAATATCAGGGGGGTTCAAAAGGGCGACCTCAATATAGAAAAAAAGTTTAAATTTCATCACAAAAATAACAGAAACTACAAGTATTAAAGTAATACCGCTCAAATGCAATATAACCAAATTAATCAGTTTGTATAAAATATCAAATTGATCTACATATTGAATTGCCTTAAGAAGTGGTCAACTTAAAAGTCGGTCGTCTTAAAAGGCAGGTGAGCCTAGTACAGTAATAAATGGAGAGAGCTACCATACCATGTTGCTTCTGTCTCTTGTGTTCATAATGGCTTACCACCACAGTGTTTTATTGTTTGAAGTCATCAAGACATCCAGCCTTTGGACCTTTTCTCTAAACAAAGTCACCTAGACACAGCTAAATAAACCGCTGATAAGAATTTTACCTTGCTCTTGCTGTAGTAGGAGCTCTTGTTGGATGATGTAAATGAGATAACTCCATAGATGTCTGTTTCAAGAACATAAATCTTGAAAACAAAGTGTTTTTTTCTCTAATGTTCTACTGATTTACTCTCAGCCATCCATTCTGCAGTTCAATAAATTAAAGCTTGCAAAGAAACATATCTGCACAAAATGGAGTTCTAAAAGAGAAGAATCAAAGCACACTGGCACAGAAGGCAAGTACTGTGATATGTAAAAATAAGAGATTACCTGTGGGGAAGGAAAAGTAATGGATGAAATTATATTTTATGGAGAGGTGAAACAAAGGAAATTTGAGAACACAGAAAAAAGACAGAAAACATTAAGTATGTTGAGGACTCATTATGACGCACTATTCCTTGGTAAACATTTGGTCAGTAGTAGTGCTAAAAAAGACAGTATCCTTCAGGCAAGATAAAGGCCTAAGGTTTAAGGTCCACTATTAATATAGAAGAACACTTTACAGTTCTTAAAAGTGTTTCAGACGTATGGCATGCAGATCAGCTAGAGAGATCAATTAGAGGATATTTAGATTGTTTATTGGGGCTATACAACTTACAGTTGACTGTTCTTTAATTAGGCAACGACAAAACTAATCATTCAGATCTATTTTAATCTTTTAGATCTGCTCCTAAGTATAATCTTTTTTTCAGATTTTCTTTCAAGTAAAGAAAACTTTGCATTGTGATGGAATTAAGTTCAAAAGTCATTGTCTTTCATGCTTTGCTAAAATGCTAGGAACTGAGAAATGCTAGTTATATTCATCTTTGTTTCATGTATTCATTTCCTAAGAGTGGTGATAGAAGGAAGTTCAACGAATACTTGTGAGAAACAATGAAAAACAAAGATATAAAAAATACCATGTACATTTCAAATAATGGGAAGAAAAAAAAATCACCATAAAAGCACATGATTTATACATTGGTTTTTGGGGAAAAGTACATTTGTCTAATTAATATTTTTTTCATGGTTTGGTTTCTTTAAGTTTTTTATGCTTGATAATTGCAGTTTTTTCTTTCCTCTTTTTTCAGTGCTACTTTTCATATGTCCAGTGTAACAGCAGATTTGGCGAGTGACTTTAATATGTCCGCCAGCGCTAATCTACAGCCTGACCTGAATTAATGGAAAAGCTTTTAGAAAAGAAGTGAGCAAATCACTCCATGGTGTGTTAAATAAGACTTTGTCTCTTCATATTTGTAGAAAATTAAAGCATGGCAGTAAGCAATAAAACATTGCTTTTACTTTCGATGTAAACAGAAGTAAACATATGGTTTATTTCATTATGTTCAGAATCACTTGGCAGTGAAAATATAAAGGAGCAGGAATAAGTGATACAATAAGTATGTGTATATATGTATATTGTAAGGTTTCTAAACTCTTTTCAGGTTCCCCTCATCGGGACAACACGCTGAAATTGCTGCATCTGTGGAAGACAGCTTATCCTAAAAGAATGCGGTCGTGCTATGAGTGCCTGCCATCAATGGATGATGCAAGGAATATTGTAAATGCAGGAAACAATATTACTTGGCCATTAACCTGGTCACGACCCTGCCTGATTACTGTGTCTGTGTATAGGGGAGTGGTAGATCCCGCTATAGTAAATAATCCTGCTGTTCCTGTTTTAAGTTGAATAAAGCTGGTTTTGCTAAAGTACTGAGACTCAGCCTCGTGTTTTGGGGTGCAAGACAGGGATGCACACGTCACAATGTATGTAAGTAAGCACACTGTTTGGTGTTTTTTTAATTTAAATGACTAAACCCTATAAAGAGTTGTGTTGTACATATTTTACACAACTAATGGAGAAAGGAAATTAATTTTGCTTCAGTCTGCAAGATTAATTATAATAGTGCACATATATTCATTCACACATTCAACCAGTTAAACCACTGAGAAAACAAGAAAAGGAAACCTAACAAAACATATACAGTATGGATAAACGTCATCCTAAAATGCAGTACTTTCACTTTTTCCTATTTTTTAAGAACATGCTAAAGGCCTTATAATTAGACTTTTACTTGAACATGCATTACTATCTCACATTCAGCTTCTTGAGTATTTACACTGCAGTGTGGCTAAAGCTCCTTCCATCTCTGTTCCAAATTTTAGATCTATACATCTACTCCCAATGTGCAGGATCTGGAGGCAGCTGTTGAGATAGTATGTGTGATTATTTGCAATCATGGCTGCTTTTTTTTTTGCTGATGAGCTAACCTTGAGCACTGTTGTCTTCAGAAAGGCTGATTATTTCCCTTAGCTTGCTTTTATTATTCTCAGACAGATTTCTCTTGGCACAACAGGACTGAAAGGAACTGTTAGCTTTTTAATGACACATATAATTTTTATTACTAATGTTGTGTGAGGTGTAAATGTGGAAAGGACAATGAAAGAAAAGTTGTGGTGCCGGCCGTTTACTGTTAGTGTCCAAAACAAAGAATAAAAATGACCATGCAGTGGCACAGCAGAAATCAGGTGGAATCAGACCTTTTTAGCCTTTACAGTTTCTCAAAACTATCACCTCTCTCAAGCAGGTTTTGATCGGGGATCTCTGTCATATGGGACTTAATTCCTCAAACTGAGATGCCATCTTCTGGGAGTCCTTGAATTTATGTCTTCCCGACAGGAAGAGGCGTGGTTTAGTTGAGCAAGGTCATGGCTGAGTTCCCCCTTAATAGTTGGCTTCTCAGAGCTATGAAGAAGAAAAGAGAGGGTATTGTTAGTTAGGTACCCCCTCTTTTCCTGGCAGGTTATTGCATACCTTGTCAGAGACTGGAAGGTGATCCTCAGGCACCCATGCATGACAGTTGTTAAATGATATTAATTTTGATTGACAGGCTATGGTTTTGCAGAGTTACTGTTTCTTGTAAAGTCAACGTACAGCTACTTTCATTTAAGGTTGTTTTCCAGGAATCATTTGTGCCAACCTTTAGGGGTTTACCTTGAAAGGAGCCCACTTTAGAGATGTTAATCAGTGCAGTGTCATTTGCAAATGTGACTGCAATGCAAGTACTTGAGGCTGATGAGGCTTCAATAAATACAAAACAGCACAAAAAATGTTTAATGTACAGGGTTATTCAAAAGGAAAGAGCAGATTTCAAAAATTTATTTCAAACAAACTGTGTAAGACAGAAACACATTCCACACATCACTGGATAGAGGAAAGTTCAAAGTTTGGTTCTATGGTCCTTGAGGTTGCATGCACTCAACATGAGCACCATGTGTAGTGCGACAAACATCAAAATGGTAGACCATTTCTTGCTACACACGAGTCAATTGGTCTCCAGCAAATCTTGAAGATTATCGGGCATAGGTGGAACAAACACTTTTTCTTTAATGTCCCCCCCCTCCCAGGCCAAAGACGATAAGCAAGATCTTGTTGTCCACCTCTTCCAATCCATTGTCCTGGAATGGTGTTCAGATGAAGACGGATCTCCAATTGGAAATGAGGCGGGGCACCATCCAGGAAGATGAATTGGAAGGTTCCACCTATGCCTGCTAATCTTCAAGATTTGCGACATCAAATTGAGGAAGCTGTGAATTCAGTAACCTGGGACCAGTTGACTCGTGTGTGGCAAGAAATGATCTACCGTTCTGATGTCTGTCGTGCTGCACATGGTGCTCATGTTGAGTGCATGCAACCTCAAGGACCATAGGACCAAACTTTGAACTTTCCTCTCTCCAGTGATGTGCGGAATGTGTTTTTGTCTTATACAGTTTGTTTGAAATAAATTTTTGAAATACATTTTTGAAATCTACTCTTTTATTTTGAATAGCCCTGTATTTTAGTGAGTCTCCTGTTTCTACTAGGTCAAACAGTAAATAAATGATTGTTTTCTTTTAAAATATTCTTTCCAAAGGTAAAACGTGAAAAGGTTGTTGGCATTAAGTATCTTTATTTTATTGCAAGTTTAACTTTCAATTTATTGTCACTTGTGAAGGGTGAACGAAATTCTCAGTTGTATCTGTGACCAGCATGCACAGCATGACCACACTCTGCTGCCAAGATAAGTATTATTAGTCCAATGTGAACCTTACCTTAAAACCCCTAGATTCTAACTTTTCCAAATGTCACTTCAAAGATAACACTGACTAAGTTAACACAGTTCAGACCTCTCTAACATAAATGATTACTATTACAATACAATAGGAAACCATCCCATTATAGGGTTGCACAAAACTAGACTATCCAGCAGTTTTGGGCACAAGGCTAGACAAAGATACAGATGGGACAATAATCCAAAGTAGAGCATAGTCTCACACACACATGCAGACTTCTGTTAATTTCAAACACCTAATTTAATTAATACTGTGTTGAAATTAAATACTTCAGATGTGGTCGTTATCCAAAAATAAATTTTAATGCTTTGGACATCCCAAATACTTTGGCTCATTATGGACCTGCATTTGTACTAAATGAGTTCAGTGAAAAAATGGATGGGTGGGCATCCCTTTTACCAACTAAGAGATCTTATACACATTCAGAAATATACTAACTGTATAACCTGTTTAAGATAGGTTGAAGTCTAAGTATTCAATGTAGACTTCAGCGTTAACATTTGCAGTGCACCTCGTATATCTCCTTTATATGCCATTTGGTATGGGAATCATAAAAGCAGTTTTAATGTTTTGTGATGTGATATCTGTTGCAATGACACATGCAATGCATTTTATGGCTAAAAATGTTTGTGACGCACCATCTTTAGGAATGACAGAGGCATAGCAACCAGACACACACACAGACAAACACACAGGCATGTATCCTTTTATAATGGTGAATGTTAAAAATGCAAGAAAAATATGAAGTAAATCTAAAAATGTAAAACAGTTTGAAACACAAAAATGTAGTTCTATGCACATATATATGCATATAGTAGACTGAGTGGTTACTCTGTACAGCAACCTATATTTTGGGGCAATGTTATTGTTTGTTAGGAATGTAATTATGGGCTGTGAATACAGCACCCTGGTTTTAATGTAGAGCCCTGCATGGAATTTTAACAGGGTTAAAGGATTTTTTAAGTTAAGGATTTTTTTAAGTTAAATGAGAACACAAACTGGATCGTTTTAAGGAATAAGAAAAAAAAAATGCTTTTTTCTTGTTTTTAAAGTGTTTAGCTGATTGGCTGCATTGGTTGTGAATGTCTCTAAAATGATAAAACTGAAAGTAAATTCTGAAGAATTCAGAAGTCCATCAACAAATTAATTATGAAGCCCCTTTGGCTGTGCATTTGCAGTAAAACAACGTAGTTACATATGTTTGTTATCTGCTGGTGTTTGTTAAATGGTCCTTTAGTTAAAAGATCTGCATTCCTAGAGAAAGATTGTTCCCTGCTGCACACACGATGACCTCAAACCAGTCTGAATTAGTCAAAGCAAGGGAAGAAAAAATTGTTGAAAATGTAGCAGAGTGAACCCATGTTGATTCCGAATGAGTCCTGTAGATTTGACAAATTTACTGATTGCTAATCACTGCTCCAAAGAACATGTTCCGTCTCATGAGACAAACAGTTGATTGAACTAAGTTCTGGCTAATAGGTAGGCTACTGCATCAAACCAAATTTATGTTCATGTACCCTGAACTGTTCAGATTTTCCCAGATTTGTGGCACTAAGTATTATGGCACATAAAAAGCCCCTTTAAAACTTAAGCAATTAACTTAATTTGTTACAATGTTTGAATATTTTGAGTCATTTGAAGGCCATTTTTGTAATTAGTCAACACATTTGACAATACCAAAATGTTTGGTGTTCTTAATGCAGAACAGATGGTCCTTTAGGCAAATACTACCATTTTGTAAAAAAAAAAAGCACTTCATAATTTCCTTTTGCTTCCCATGTGAACTACACAAACACAAAAGCTACTGCTTATCTACTTGAAATAGGACATAAAATGCTGTTATTGGTGGGTAAGCCAATTACAACTGGACCAACAGTTGCACATATATCTATGCTATAATCTTGTTGAAATTATCCTATAGTAACGATATTAGTAAATTTAAAATATATAAATATATTAAGAAAACTGAAAATGTAAACTTCTATTTGCACTGTCAAAAGAATTGACAGATGCCACAAAAAGGTTGGTTTCCAAAAAGAAAAGATTTGAGTGATCGTGGTCATACAGAGTTCAAGACCGAACTGATCTGCAGGATACAAAATGGCAGTTTTACGGTCAGGCAGAGGAAGTGAGGTCAGCAGAGTCGGAACTGGTAATGAGGTTATCAGGACCGGGACCGGAAGTGAGGTCAGTAGGGTCGGGACCAGAAGTGATGTTATTGGGCCTGGATCTGGAAGTGATGTCATCAGGAGCAGGTGGAATTTCCCTGAACTGATCTGCAGAGAAAAGAGAGAAAGGGTTGGTGCACTCCTCCACTCCCTGGTCTGGTGTGGAATTACCTTCATTCAAGCCCTTTAGCTGCCTCCCATGCATATGTGTGCGACAGCACACATACTAGGGAAGATTAACTTCTCTGGTCCACGACCATTGGAAAGGACAAATGAAAGTCTAACTGATCTGTCTGCCTAGCTCCCACTTGGTTATGCAATTCTTTATAAGTTGACTTTTCTGTAAGAGTTGCAAAATTACAACACATTCAGGACCTGATATTGTCAATATAACTTTTAAGTTTAAATCTGCAAGCATATATACTTTAAAACAAACCCCATATCAGTATATAATATCCATATTAAATTATGCTCATCATGTAAGCATTTTTGATGGGGTAATTGACTGAACCTCCATTAAGAAAGAGTCATGGAGTTTAGACATTATGATAAAGAATCCATTTGGTGTGATCCTAGATCATCCGTTTGGTTATAATGCAGCATCTGCTCCCAGAAAATTTTCAAAGCTAGACTAAATGGTACTAATGACTAGTATGAGTTTCATGTATAATATATTTCATGTCAAAGTTGCTCTAAAACAGTGAGGTTAATAAGAGATACAGCAACATAGCACACTGTCCCTTTGTGATGTATGAATTTCCAATGTACATCTGCAGTAAAGCAGAATGTAAACAAGTCAGAGGGTATAAATTGTTTATCTGAAAATTCAGGGCTTAGTCTCCAATCCCAAAGCACACTATTATTTGCCATTTTTGGCCTTCTGGGGCATATCCTTTTAGTATTCCTGTGCTGAGCCACAAGTCAAAAACAGTAAATGATTAAACGTCTTTGCAAGTATTTGACACTTGAAAACTGACAAGATTTTTAAACAGCAGAAATAATATTGAATCAGTTATCAGCTATGTCTGCACCTACTGTATCTCAAAACATCTGTGAGAAAGTAGCTCTGCAAGTATACTGAGGCATGGAAAATCTAGTTAATTAGTGGCCATAAGATGTGGCTTGAAATTAAAGTCATACAGTATTTAGTAATTTTACCCTTAGAAATGATGAGTAAATGTTATTCATTTTCTTTTTTGTTTCTGAGAAAGAGTCTTTATACAAATATAAGACTTTATATTAATGATGCCTTGATGCAGTCCTCCTGCACAGCTCACTTTCATTCAGCTTACCTTTTGAATTGAGAGAACATTGACAGTCTTTATATTCCTCTACTGAGACATATCACTTTGTATCAGTGATTTCTGAATGTGTACAAACTACCATATCCCTCTTCTTCTTGGTGGCTCCAGTCATCATTG
Source organism: Polypterus bichir lapradei (assembly GCA_026402145.1). Classification (NCBI taxonomy): domain Eukaryota; kingdom Metazoa; phylum Chordata; class Cladistia; order Polypteriformes; family Polypteridae; genus Polypterus; species Polypterus bichir. The sequence continues at coordinate 118,396,101 of JANRMT010027041.1, read as the reverse complement.
TATCTCTGATTTACATGTGTTAACAGTTAATGGGTCATGCTGGTTTCACTTTAACATTTGTTCATCACTGCTGGTTAAAGTAATTTTTTAGGCTTACACAGACTGAAATATAGCTTCTAATATTAGCTAAGTAGCATTCTTATATGATTTATTTTGTCTCTAACCCTTCCTCCAGTCTCCAGTATCCTGAAACTGCATCGGTTGTGTGTGCTTTTTGGTAGTAAGACATTTCAAATTTTCATATCAATTAAATGCCATATGTATCATTTTTTTGCTCCAGTAAGGGTTGCAATGGTGACAGGAATATGTAATTTGGGTTAAGAAGACCACAGCAGATATCCTTGTCCACTGAAGAATTTCTCAGTTCAATCCTGGTGTTTCTGACCAAGAGAGATATATACTGTAACTCCTTCATCATGCTTAAAGTTTCCTCTAATATGTATTACAACTCACTTTGAAGATTCACTATACTCTAATCCGCTGTCTTCCCAGACCATTAATTTCCTTTCACTTTGCATAATGGACAGAAGTATTGATTGACAGCTTAATATCACCTACCATCCTCTACTACAATACCTACATCCCAAAAACCACTGTTAAAACCCATTTGCCAGACTTATTCTTTCTTTTATCATCTCATAAACAAATTTACAAATTACTTAATTTCTCCAGTTAGAGCAATGGCTCTTCCTCACCTCTTGAACACCAAAGACACTATGCAACTTGTATGGTACTTGTTTGGCCACAGACAAACAGAAACAAAAACCTTTAGTTGATGGCTTCTCCATCTGGTCTTTCAAGAACAACAGGAGCTTGTGCAAATACAGGCATTGTCCAATGTGCATCATGGAGGAAGAGACAACACTACACATCTTCTGGGAATTCAATGTTGAACAGTCCCTGCTGGAACAACAGTTAATAGGGAGTGTGCTCAGCAGCATCTTTTTGTACCAACTGATACTTTATGGACTTTTTCTGGCTCCCACACATGCATAGCAACCCAGGATTCAGGACTGTCACAGGCTTATGCAGAGACTACTCCACATTAGATAGGAATGGAGGAAGAAGAGATTGGGATTAATAAAGTATATCTATCTATCTATCTATCTATCTATCTATCTATCTATCTATCTATCTATCTATCTATCTATCTATCTATCTATCTAATACATCTTCATTTCCTCACACTCCAACATCAAGGTGGCCTTGGATACCATCTAGTATCTTTTTCACCTCAACACACCATCCTGTTGCTTTATTGAAAATATGTACATATTTTGGCCAGTGAAACTCTTCATATCCAATAACATTCAGTGACAGCAATCCTATGTTATCTCACATTATGCCATGTACTGTGATGTAACATAGGCATGTTGCATATCACAACGTGCACCATGTTGTAAGGTATGCTTCCTCAACCACAGAGAAACAGATATTTTTTTCAAAAAGGAGCAGTGACCTCCAATTTAGAGACACTGATTGCCATGCCTCCTGCTACACACTAAGTGCATAGCAATGAGCATAGTCTGATAAGTCCAACAACAACCTCCAATGCATGGTCAGAGAATGCTGACTAAAACTTAAAATTTGTATTAAAAGAAAACATTCTCTCATCAGCTACCTTAATTCTTCTTTGATCTAAGTGACCTTAAAACCATTCTATGGTTTATGATAAAGGTGTAAATAAAGTGTGAAATCATGGGCTTTTAAAATATATGAACAACACCTTTAAATCAATCAACCTAAACCCAGATTCAAAGCCCTTTCAAAAGACAAAATACACACAATATATAAAAGTATAGATCATTCCCCAGTCCTTATACTGAAAACATTTGTGAAGTTGAAGGAGCTGAAACTGGCACATAAAATAAACAATGGATATTATAAAAATTGCAAATAATAAAAAAAAAAAATCCCAATAGAATTGATTATCTAGCCTTCAACTAATTTAGAGTCACAGTCATAAATTGTTTTTTTGGCAATTGATTTTGGCATCTTCCATGCTGTGTTTGTAAAACAACTAATATTACTACAGTCCCAAATTTGGTTTAGTGAGGTGTTCTGTATTTTTGGCACTGATGTAGCAGAATTCCAAAACAATGTTGTTATCTTGTCCTGTACTTCACTTTTTAACTCCCTCCTCACTTCTTTTGCTCAATTGAAATGGACACTTAAACTGTACAGTGGATATACAAAACAAAAAAGAGTATACTGGAGCAAGACACATCACGAATGCAAAATATACAAAAACTACATGTACCTCATTACAAACTGCCAAGTAAGTTACCTAAATGTCTTTCTGTTATGAAATAGAATGTTATTATTCAACACTAAAGAAAATCTACTTAATTCTTTAAATTTATCTAGTAATCATTGTAACTTTCAAATAAGTAGTATTAATTGGAACAATTTACCTCATCTCCTGCTCCACATTTCTTTTCTCCACTTGCACTTCTCTTTTGTTTCAGTGCATTATAAACCTGCATTCAGAACCTGAAATATCATAATAAAACTTGTCCAAAAACTGGAAAAAATCATGGCCACTAGAAGTCTTTCTAGCTAATTTCTTAAGAATACAGAAAAATACTGAAAAAACCTTTTCACTTTTTTCATTAAGTCTTGCTTATTGATTTCTGTTTTCACTCCAGAGATTACCACTTTATTAAGTTTTATACTGTTTGGGATACAATGCTAAATTGATATTTTTTATAAATATTTATTTTTCAAAGTCACTTTTTCTTGTTTTATATATTAGAAAATATCAATAAAATTGACATAAACAGAGGACACTGCTGAGAAATGTCTCATTCTATATTTAATTGGTGTTATCTGTATCATAGATTCATGTAATTCAGTTTATTTTTATATAGCAAACCTTCCATAGAGAAGCATAGAGCTCTCTTTTTTTTTGTTAAAAAGCATTCATTTCCAAATCAATCCATGATTTGTTACATTGTCTTGCCTTATTTTAATATTCCAGTTCATTCTGAGTTGTATTACCAAGCCCTTCATACTGTATATGTCATCATTTTATGTTTATCTTTACCTGTCAGCTTTTCTTCCTTCAGCTGTCGCCTCTGACTTTATACGGAGTACAGGTCAAATTTAGACAGAGACATAACTATCATCTGATCTACTTTCTTCAAATTCGATAAATTGCAAAGTCAAGGCAGTGTTGTATTAAGCAGTACTGTATACTGAAAAGCTATATCATTAATGTTTACCAAGCAGAACTGACCATTTTCATGCTCTACCAATGGCTCCTTTACATAACTCTGATGCTATCTGTAGGTTTTTACAAAGCTGGTAGAGAGAAGGTCAGCAGGAAGAAATGGTACTATAATGGCACAGGAAAGACCACATAAAGCAGCCCATACAACGGTTTCCTGGATGTCTAAGCCAGTGTTTCCAAACCTCGGTCCTGGGGGCACACTGTGGCTACAGGTTTTTGTTCCAACCAGCTTCTGTTCATAATTGGACTCCTGGGCTAATTAAGTGATGTGTTATTTCCCAAGTTCTGTGTTTTGGGAACAATATAGAAATTAGAAAACTAAGTTTGGTCAAAATATATACAGGAGGTCCATAAATATTTGGACAGAGGCAACTTTTTTTCTAATTTTGGTTCTGTACATTACCACAATAAATTTTAAATGAAACAACTCAGATGCAGTTGAAGTGCAGACTTTCAGATTTAATTCAGTGGGTTGAACAAAACGATTGCATAAAAATGTGAGGTAACTAAAGTATTTTTTAACACAATCCCTTCATTTCAGGGGCTCAAAAGTAATTGGACAATTGACTCAAAGGCTATTTCATGGGCAGGTGTGGGCAAGTGCGTTGTTATGTCATTATCAAATAAGCAGATAAAAGGCCTGGAGTTGATTTGAGGTGTGGTGCTTGCATGTGGAAGATTTTGCTGTGAACAGACAACATGCGGCCAAAGGAGCTCTCCATGCAGGTGAAAGAAGCCATCCTTAAGCTGCGAAAACAGAAAAAACCCATCTGAGAAATTGCTACAATATTATGAGTGGCAAAATCTACAGTTTGGTACATCCTGAGAAAGAAAGCAAGCACTGGTGAACTCAGCAACCCAAAAAGACCTGGACGTCCACTGAAGACAACGGTGGTGGATGATCGCCGAATCATTTCCATGGTGAAGAGAAACCCCTTCACAACAGCCAACCAAGTGAACAATACTCTCCAGGGGGTAGGCATATCGATATCCAAGTCTACCATAAAGAGAAGACTGCATGAAAGTAAATACAGAGGGTGCACTGCAAGGTGCAAGCCACTCATAAGCCTCAAGAATAGAAAGGCTAGATTGGACTTTGCTAAAGAACATCTAAAAAAGCCAGCACAGTTCTGGAAAAACATTCTTTGGACAGATGAAACCAAGATCAATCTCTACCAGAATGATAGCAAGAAAAAAGTATGGAGAAAGCGTGGAACAGCACATTTTTCAAAGCATACAACATTATCTGTAAAACACGGTGGAGGCAGTGTGATGGCTTGGGTGTGCATGGCTGCTATTGGCACTGGGACACTAGTGTTTATTAATGAAGCAGCCGAATGAATTCTGAGGTGTTCAGAGACATACTGCTGTCTGCTCAAATCCAGCTAAATGCAGTCAAATTGATTGGGCAGTGTTTCATGATACAGATGGACAATGACCCAAAACATACAGCCAAAACAACCCAGGAGTTTATTAAAGCAAAGAAGTGGAAAATTCTTGAATGGCCAAGTCAGTCACCTGATCTTAACCCAATTGAGCATGCATTTCACTTGTTAAAGACTAAACTTCGGACAGAAAGGCCCACAAACAAACAGCAACTGAAAGCCGCTGCAGTAAAGGCCTGGCAAAGCATTAAAAAGGAGGAAACCCAGCATCTGGTGATGTCCATGAGTTCAAGACTTCAGGCTGTCATTGCCAGCAAAAGGTTTTCAACCAAGTATTAGAAATGAACATTTTATTTCCAGTTATTTAATTTGTCCAATTACTTTTGACCCTCTGAAATAAAGGGATTGTGTTAAAAAAATGCTTTAGTTGCCTCACATTTTTATGAAATCTTTTTGTTCAACCCACTGAGTTAAAGCTGAAAGTCTGCACTTCAACTGCATCTGAGTTGTTTAATTTAACCCATATATGCCTAAGGTTGAAATTTTTGAGTTTGTGCATGAAATTCACATATGTTGCGTAGAAAAATATAAGGAACAAGAATTTGAAGAGAAAAAAATTATTACATTCCATTGTTGAGTTATGTGGCGCTCCAAAATTGGAACACTAGGCAAATCCACTTCTTACATTATCCGTAACGTATAAAATTACCTGACTCTCGTTCCAATAATGGAACACGAGGCATTAATGGGTTAAAATTCATTGTGGTAATGTACAGAACCAAAATTAGAAAAAAGTTGTCTCTGTCCAAATATTTATGGACCTAACTGTTGTGGTCTATGGCCGGCTTGTCATCCCGGCCAATACCCCCAGGCCGCCAAATGGAGCCCTCCCTGCAGTATGGAGGTGCCCCGAAGACCAGCAGGGAATCATGGACAATGGAGTTTTTATCCACAACCCTGCTGGATACCACAGGGGCCGCAAGAGGGAGCTGCAGGGAAGAGCCAAGAGTCATATGTGCCCTATAACCCGGAAATGCATCATAGGCAGAGCGACGGCAGAAGTGACGTACTTCCGGGGTGAAGAAAAGGACTTGTACCTGACCCGGAAGTGATAAAGAATCACATGGACTGGGAACTGGGAACACTTCCAGGTCAGGGAATATAAAAGGACTGTGGGAGCTCCCAGACGGCGAGCTGAGCTGGGTGGTAGGAGGGCAACGCGTCTGGGAGTGGTGGAGAGTATTATTGTGATTATTATTGTGTTTATGAGTATTGTGGAGGAGAGGGTGCTTTGTGCACTGTGCTGTAGAAATAAAGTCAACATTTGACTTTTACCTGGTGTTTGGATTCTTGGACAGGGGTTCAAGGGAACGATAGTGCCCCCCATCTGTCACACTGTATATATATTAAAATTTACCAAGCAGTTATATGGGAATGATGTGTTTTTTCTTTTTATCAGTATTTTCTTCCTGATTTTCATTCTAGTTCTCTAGGTGTTCTAATTGTTTAATTAATCCATTATTTACGAACTAGTGGGTCTGATGCTAAAGTTTGATTATTCACTGTCGTTTGCCAGCGTGTCTGCTCTGCTCATTTTTAATTGTCATTAAAAAGATACAACGAAGTGGAAAAACTGCACTGAGAAAGGGCAAAATATAATGAAATCAACAAAAGAGAGTTAAGCATTTAAATCTATAGCAAAAGCAGCAATATTTATGAATGTCTTATAAATGTAAAAATCATGCTGCTGTGTTTTTCTGAATGTAGAATAAAAGAAAAATAATACCAATTAAATTACATGAGATCAGTGTTTTTAGGTGTTGTCACTGATTAGGAGTCTGGTTGGAACAAAAACCTGCAGCCACAGTGTGCCCCCAGGACCGAGTTTGGGAAACACTGATCTAAGCAAGGGATTGTAAATACAGGATTAGCCAACATAACACTTCCATACCACCAGATGGCTCTGAGCTGGGATACATGTAACATTATTCCTGTCCAGAGGCTAGAATGTTGGCCTTCACCTTTTAGAAAAACAAAATATATCACCAGAGAACACTGTGCACAGTGGCATGGTGCATTTAGAGAGATGCCCTGACTCTAGCAGTGATTCTGGTGCTTACTCCTTAGAATGAGGCTTTAAAAATATTCCTTACCAGAGCCAGAATAAGTCTACAGTATGTTAATGAAGTAGGCCAAAGCTCAGTGATGAAAAGTTGAGACTTTATGGTGGAAAGAGAGGCAAAAAGAAAGGAAAATAATTCATGATCTCTCTGGGAGGTGGACAGGTGGGAAAGCCACTTTATCTGACAACCATTGAATAAAAGACATGTAGAAAAGCCCAAGGATTAGTGAAGTTGTCTTTTTGTTCCTCACTTTTATGTTTTCTCTTGAGTTAATTTCAATTTATTTTTAAAAAGGACAATTTCTATTTTCAAGCTAAGAGTGCTGTACACATTCACAATTTTAAAACAGATAAACAATATCATAAATTGTATATTGCTATTATAAGAATAAGCCATGAAGTGACATTGTAAGAATACTGCAATTGACCCATTAACTTGTAATTTGTTTTGAATTTCCAGGATTTTAATCACTTTTTGTTCTTCAGTTATATTTTTGTTGATTGACCATTATTTCTTCTAATACCTGTATATATTTGATAACATCTGTGCCATTACCTTATAAGCCATATTGATTAGTTGATCATAGCCCCCATTTCAGCCACCTCAGGGCTGCAGCCAGTGAGTAATGTGGTATTGATAGTAGCCATTTGAAACTAATGATGATGATGCTGTTGTCAATGGTCATGTGCAGGTAGCCCTCGGGATTTGTTCATGCTGCAAGGGTGCCTCACATTGCCTACAGGGGATGCCCTGGCATTACCAGATAAATGACAATTGTCCAATTCCATAAGATGCAACAAAATACTTCCAGACTGTGTGTCACAGCACCTGTTGTCAGACCCCCACCGTTAGCCAAGTCCCTAGGGCCCTGATACCATCCAGCACTGTAAGGAGGTGGTGAAGGAACAATCAAGTGACCATGAGGAAGACTAAAAAAACACTGGCTCAACCAGATCAAAGAGGATATGTTGCAAGTCAATGTCTCCTTTAAAATATGTGTGGAGAAATTGGCATGGTTTTGAGTGGAGTAGTGAACAGAAAGTGCCCCATATTTGGCAGTATCTACCCTATGAGTGATGTTGCACCTACTACTGTAAGAAGTCCAAAGTTTTACAACAAAAAATGCTTGATTACACAATCTTTGGCAATAACAGACCCGAAACATTTCTTGCAGCCATCAATGAGCTTCTTGCACCTTTCTGCCAGTAGTTTCTCCTATCATTTAGTTAATATTTGTTCTAGCTCTGAAATGTTTGCCAGGTTATTTTTACAAATAGCAGATTTCTTCTCTATCCCTACACTATCCCATGGATTTTAGTCAGGTTGTCATCAGGACTGGCTAGTTTAACAGTCCAGTTTTTCTTTCTTTTTAATCATTCTTTTGTGCTTTTGGATGTGTATTTTGGGCCATTGTCCTCCTGGAGGACCTATGATCTTTGTCTGGTACCTAGTGTTGTGATACTTAGCAGCAAATTCTGATTTAAAATGCACTGGTAATCCTAATGATTTCTTTAATGTATTCAAGACCTTCAAGCACTATTAATGTCACAGAATACGACGCTATAAATATTACAGTGTTCCTATCACTCGCTGTCCCTCAGTGGATGCACTAAACAAATCTCTCAATAACTTTAGCAATAGTTAGTTTCAATTCAAATACACCCTACTGTCAGATGTTTTAATTGTTTTTGATCTACGACTTTGATTTTTGCATTGCCCTTTGGTTTGGTGTCTTGATCTTTTTGTCTTTCTGGTTTGACCTCTGCCTGCTTTTTAACAAGGTTTCTGGTGTGTGTTCTTACATTCATCATTTAACAAAAAGCTTGACAGTTCTATTAATACCAGACTCTTTAATAATATTACATACTGTAGTAACAAGACTGCCAAGACGTCCGATGATGGTTCTCTACACTTTTGTATTTTGATGTTTGGTGATAATTTTTCTGATGATCTTGGACAGCTCTTCAACGTTGTCAATAAGGAACACAGAATGAAATTGACCCTTCATTGATTAATCATTGGTTTATATCATGTGAGGGCTGGCAATTTATTGCAAGTGAGTTTAATTTCACTGCAATGAGAATCAAATCAAACTGATTTGAATAATGGGCAACAATCATGTCATGGTAACGTTTCAGTTTTTATATCATTTCCATGAATTTCCTCTTTTGTTTGTTATTGTTTGCACATGAAGCTCTATATCAAGAGAATTAATGGAAATAGATCACAGCTGTTTCACTGCCACCTTCCTTTTTCAGGAGATACAGTAAATGATATGCCTAAAATGTAAGGATGCCAAAATGTTGACCACAGCTGTACACAGGGTGTTTATGTTTATTGAAGACTAAGTGCAGTGTATGAAACAGGAATCACTCTGAATTTCATGCTCAATCTTTTTCAAGTACAATAATGTAATTATTTGAGACAAAAGATGCAAAACATAAGATAAAGAGCACAAAAATATTTTAAAAAATTGTGCCAAGTTAATATGGAAATGCATTTTTTCATATTTTCTCTGTAGCTACCCATAGCTTTCTTAATTGGATCTTAAAAAGTTTCTGATATGAGGGCACCCTTTGTTGTAATTTGGGCAAACTTAAAAGTGCAATAACCGACATTAAAAACATTATAAAATTGATTCCCTACATTGTCGAGGACTGACACAATCATCCTGCCTAATGATCCTGTAGTAGGATCTTTCCAGGTCAGTAGACAAGCGTGCTTTTGATGTAGTGAAGCTGACAGACTACATTTAAAATGTCTGTATTATGAGAACTCTGCTCGGAAAATGAATACATAACTTTTAGTTTAACAGCTTAAGGATAACAGAAGCATATAAGCCTAAACGGTGCAACTAGCTCATCCAGGCATGTTGACTGCCTTTCACCTGTCATTGTGCTATTACTTGGAGAGAAATAGGTTAAAACTCTTCTGTACATATTATATCCAATAATGTAAATCTTTTCAGAGACAAAAAATGAACAATTTTCAAACCAATAAAAACACAAAAAGTTGAAAATATCTTTCTTGTTTCTTAATGCATCCACTATATGTTAAAGTGAAGCACTGCTTCACATTTTTTCTCTTTAGAAGGCACACCATTTTCATGTATGATTGATAAAGCATTTGGTGTGTTAATGCTTTATTTCTTTAGTAGTATGATTTTGATTATGCTTGACATTGGATAACTCTAGCAAGTTAGCATTTTAATAGGAATTATTAAGGGTTTTTTGTGTTCTCTCTTTAATTAATTACAAGATGAATATAGTACAACGGTGGTTAGCACTGGTGCTTCATGGCTAAAAGATTCAAATTCAGGCATGGTCCCTGACCATGATGCTTTCTCTGGAAATATGTTGATGAGAAACTCCTATGGGAATAAGAATGGCATCACTTCCAGAATTCCTGCTTTGCACCCAGTGCTGTTAGGACAGACCCAGCCCCTGTGATCTTGCATTGGAATTGCAAGTTGATGGATGGTCAGGTGAACATAATGTATAATAAATGTCTTCTGAATTAAAACAAAATGTTCATAGAGCCTCTAGAAAATTACCACAAGCATGCCCTAAACCTTTACATCTATCTGTGAAATGCTTGCCCCCAGGACTTGATATTTGCTTTTGCATTACTTGGATGTAACAAATGAATGACTCCTAAGCTAACAAAGCACACAAACTTAGGGTGAAGCCTCAGTTATTTTTCATCCATCAACCTCTCTATCCATTTTCTGAATCAACATCAGTGCATTGGGAAGTGTAACTAATTTTTTAAGTTGTTACACTGTCTTCCAGTTACACTTAGGGCTGATTTTAAAATCCTATTTCTTACATATAAAACAAAGCCCTACTCATCCATTTTGAATTTATCATATTTTACAAACCAGGCCATGTAGTAAAATCTCAAGATGCCAGTCTAGTAAACATTGCAAGGCCACAAAGCCATGAAACAATATGCCTACTCATAAAAGAGATGCCCCTTCAGTCTCTGCTTTTAAATCCAGGCTGAAGACTCCCTACTTTAAGCTAGCATACCCTGACTAGAGCTGTTGATTGGCTGTGCATACTGCATCTCTGTTTGTAAGTAATTTGTTTGTTAGTAATATATTATTACTTAAATTTTATCATAATATATTACCTACCCTCCTCTACTGGGAATTCAAGGTGCACTGTGTAAGTGGGAATGAAATTGGATTTAAACAAGGGGAGCAAAGGGTTATAATTCAAGAAACTTTTTCAAAACTAGGAGATGGTAAAAGTGATGTCCCTAAAGGAGTTGTCTGTGGATTGTGGTAATCTGCCTACCAGGCATTGCCACTTTAAAAGAAAAAGTCCTATGAATAGGGTAAAGTCGACTTTTCAAAATAAACATTAAAGCACTTACCTGTTTAAGTCATTAAGTGCAGGGTGCGCTTTCATATACACTTTAACTTTGTCTTCAGCAGATTCACAGAGCGGGATGCCGGCAATTGGTCAGGTGCGCCTTCAGGTCAGGCCTGCTGGAGGACGCTGCGCATAGCCCATCATAAAGGTGAGAATCTCTTTAGTCCTGCAGTCAGCAAGGAAAGGTGTGAAGTAGTTTAGTTAAGAAAGTGCATGCATGCATTAGTATGAGGGGGGAATTCCAAAAGAAAAGAAACGTACTTTTGTAGTGCGTATTGGCTCTTCTGAGGGAGCAGGTTGAGAGGAGCACCTGCACAGAATGTCTGTCGCGATTGGTGAAAGGGAGCAGCGTGTCATGGGATTGGGTAAAAATTTGTGCCCCGACTATAAGAGGCACTTCCTTCCTCTTAAGGGTTGTCTTTAGTCTCGGTGGTGTGGTTTGTGTGGTTGGTATAGCTTTTTTCATTCAGTATACCAAACAGCAGCTTGTACCTTATTTTGTAAATTTCTTGTATATGTTATTGATATCTCCTAATGCAGCTTGGTGGATTTGGTTGAGGTATTTATATTTATTTAGATTTTGGGTTTAGTACACTTTGTTTTTGTTCTTGTATATACACTGGTTTTTTTGTGTAAATATTTTTGGAATTCTTTGGATTTTGTGTGTAGTTTCTTCCTGAACTCCTTTTCTTCATTTAGGAAGACTACCATTTTTGTTTATATACATTTTTCTCTTTATTTATCATTTTTGGGGACTGGAAACTTCACTGTATATATTGCTCACTATTTTTGATTGGGCCATTATTTTTGTTGTTTTATTGCATCTGTAAATAAACCCACTCTTACTTTGGAAATACCACCTTTTTGTGTCTGAGTCTGCATGTCTGACTTCTCACAAATCTGATCCCGGTCGGTCCTGCACTACAAAATGCCCACTGTGTGGTCTGGTGCCAACCTTGCCACTACACAGGGTGTCACATTTTGGTGGTAGTGCTGCGATAAGCTGGCAATTGGAAGTGAAGAAGGAGACAGAAAAGCAACTGGGATAGGTGCCAGATTTTTAAATGAACCCACGGACCCAAGCCGGAGGAGGACATTTTAAGAAGTGTCAGTCATTAAACCTTTACTTAAAAAGTCAGACCTAGACCCACACATACTAAATAATTATAGGCCTATTTCAAATTTACCATTTCTCTCTAAAATACTAGAAAAAGTAGTCGCCAGTCAGCTTCAGTCACACCTTATGCATTACAATTTATTTGAGAAATTCCAGTCTGGTTTTCGCACTGGTCATAGTACAGAAACGGCACTAACACGGGTTGTAAATGACATTCTGATATCCTCTGATGAAGGAAACTCCACTGTAATTATGTTATTAGACTTAAGTGCAGCATTTGACACCATTGACCATTCTATTTTACTGCACAGGCTAGAAAATTATGTTGGGCTTACAGGCCCCGTGCTCGCTTGGTTTAGTTCTTATTTATCAAATCGATTCCAATATGTACAGAAATGTGCTGACAGTACTCCATCATTATACACAGAAGTTCAATATGGTGTCCCACAGGGCTCAGTACTGGGACCTTTACTGTTTTCACTTTACATGCTTCCACTGGGATCTCTCATTAGGAAACATAATGTTAATTTTCACTCGTATGCAGATGACACCCAGTTATACCTTTCATTTAAATCAAATGAAGTTTCTCCGATGTTGTCTTTAATTAGTTGTGTTAGTGAATTAAAGGAATGGATGAATGAGAACTACTTGTCTTTAAATACAGATAAAACAGAGATGTTAATTGTTGGAGGGAATGACGCTGATCACAGCAATATTTTGTCGACATTTAACTCAGTTGGAATCCCAATTAATTTTACTGAATCAGCCCGCAATCTAGGAGTTATCTTTGATTCTAGCATGTCATTTAAAGCACATATTACAAAGTTGTCCAAAACATGTTTCTTCTATCTTAAAAATGTTAGGAAATTAAGGCGCTTTCTAAATAAACAGGATTGTGAGAAATTAATTCATGCATTTATCTCTAGTAGGATTGACTACTGTAATGCGGTGTTCACTGGCTGTTCAAACTGTTCTTTATACAGCCTCCAGTTAATCCAAAATGCGGCTGCAAGAATTATTACAAGAACAAGAAAATATGAACACATAACTCCAGTTCTTAAATCCTTACACTGGCTCCCGGTTAAGTTTAGGGCAGATTTCAAAATCCTCCTTTTAACATATAAAGCATTAAATGGCCAAGGTCCGGCTTACTTGTCTGAACTTATCATGACTTACAAACCTGAGCGCACATTAAGATCTCAAGATGCCGGTCTGCTTATGATTCCAAGGATTAATAAAATAACAGTGGGAGGTCGAGCTTTTAGTTACAGGGCCCCTAAACTGTGGAATGGTCTTCCTGCTTCTATAAGAGATGCCCCTTCGGTCCCAGCCTTTAAATCCCGGCTGAAGACTTACTACTTCAGTTTAGCATATCCTGACTAGAGCTGCTGATTAACTGTACATACTGCATCTCTGTTGTTAGTCATTAGCACTAAAACATAAGTAACATGATAAGTATAATTGAATACTAACCCTCACCTATTCTGTTTCTGTTCTCGGTACTCAAATGTGGCAATTGGTGCCACGGCCCACCTGCCAAGTTGTTTGCCTGCCTATGGTAAAGTCATCCCTGGTGGAGGATCACAGGAATCATGGGAAAGAGGGGCCCTTTCATCGGATTGGCTGGCCGAGCAACGTTTCAGCCGTGGAATGGCCAAATGGGGAGGCAGCTTGACGGATGAGGTCTCCAGCACTCTAAAAATATCAAAATCTTATTATATGATATCATCTACTGTTAAATTCTGCTCTGTACTTCTAAAATTTTTATTATTATGCTTTATTAAGGATTTGTTCTGTTCTGTGTATTGTATTGTATTGAACCCCTTCTTTTGACACCCACTGCACGCCCAACCTACCTGGAAAGGGGTCTCTCTTTGAACTGCCTTTCCCGAGGTTTCTTCCATTTTTCCCTACAAGGTTTTTTTTGGGAGTTTTTCCTTGTCTTCTTAGAGAGTCAAGGCTGGGGGGTTGTCAAGAGGCAGGGCCTGTTAAAGCCCATTGTGGCACTTCCTGTGTGATTTTGGGCTATACAAAAATAAACTGTATTGTATTGTATTGTAACTGAGCTTTTTAATGGACATTTATTTATTGATGGTTGGTTTTAATATGGGGTTGGTTTTAGTGCTTTTATTGTTTTAGTGCAGTGTCAGGGCCAGATCGCGGACCTGGGCTGCTAGTTGCACTGGGCTGGTAGTGGCGTGGAGCCTTACAGTGCAACTGGTGGCTTAAGGGGAGAGGATTGAAAAAGAGAGCAAAGCTTAGAGGAGGAGGAGGAGGAAGAAGAAGCAGGAAGATGGAGGCTGAGAGTCGGCGCAGGAGCAAGTGAGCGAGTGAGAGCAGGCTTGCTAGCAAGCATGTAGTTGGGAGAAGAGTCCCTGAGGTGGAGTGTGTTGCTGACACTCGGAATACTGCTCCAGCTGAGCAGTCCTGAGGAGCTGGAGTGACCAGTAGTGAGGACGACTTGGGCTTGGAAGTCTGATCCCTAGTGTGAGCGACCTGGCCGATGGGGAAACCCGAGTCTTGGTCCAGTGGGAGCTATAATTAGCCAGGGGGTGGAAGGCTACCAGACCAAGTTGGAAGGTCAGCTGCAGCAGCTGTGATAAAGCGACTCCTTTGCTGCAAGGCCCATATGGGATGAGCAGGGGAGCCGCTAGTTAAAAGGAGAAGGCACCAGATTTTTCTGAAAGGACATCTTTCTGACATTGTTTTAACCTCATTTTAAAGGATTTTTTTTTTTTTTTAACCTCCATTTTTTACACCTGTTTTGTGGATTATGTATTGACTGTTTGTTGGAACACTGAACTATTTATTTGAACACTGTTTTCGTTTTGTTTTTAATAAAAACACTTTTGCACTTTGCACCTTCCCCTTGCTTTGTCTGGTGTCCTCATTGTCCAACTCATCTGGTTACATCATCGACAGTGTTGGGTTCGAGAGGCTCCCTGAAGAGAAGTAGGAGCATGGAGCAGTATCCTCATAGTCACATGAGACTGCTGCTCTTTTTACTGTACATAAATAATCTATATAAGAGTTTAAACAGTAAGCAGGTTAAATTTGCTGATGATACTAACTAATTGGAAAGACAGATAATGCAGAGTCAGTTTAATTGTTACAGAGGAACCTGGAAAGCACGGAGGCTAGGGGAGATTTGTCACAGACGAAATTTAGTGTAAGTACCATATATATAAGGTATTACATGTAGGAAGTAGATTTGAATACACAATGGGAGGTCTAAAACTTAAAAGCACCCCTTATGAGAAGGACCTAGGAGTCATAGTGGACTCATCACTATCACAATCCAGACAGTGTACAGAAGTGATCAAGAAAGCTAATAGGATGTTAGGTTATATAGCACGATGTGTGGAGTACAAGTCAAAGGAGGTTATGTTTAAGCTATATAATGCACTACTGAGGCCTCACCTGGAGTACTGTGTGCAGTATTACAAAAATAGACATAACAGTGCTACAGAGAGCTCAAAGGAGAGCAGCTATTGAAATGTATGAGCTATGAGGAAATGCAAATGGAAATCAAGAGATGTCATGGTCAAAGTGTTTAAAATTATCAAGCAAGGGAGCATGGTTGTAAACTTGTTAACACTAGAATCCCTGAACCCTATGAAAAAAGTTTTAATGCTGTGCCACCTTAAATTCCCTCACACATTCCATCAGCATATTTGTTTTGCAAATGTGTCAATCAGCACAAGCAGCAAGGAGATGGCTATCCCATCCCCTACCAACACAGCTGAAGTTCTCCCAGCTCAAATGTTTATCTGTGTGCAAGGTGCCTTGAATTGAATTGTATAGGGTAAATAATATATTTTTATTTGGAACACATACATTTCATGTGTGTTCCATGTCTACAACAATCTGGGTAAATGAATGATGACAGGAAATATGTGGCAAGAAATGTTGAACACATAACTAAAACAGAAACTTTTTTCATCTTCTACTAATAATTGGCAAAATGCTAATGTGAAGTGTATAATGTGTGAAGACTGAAGTCCACATATCAAATAAACACTTTCAAAAAAGGTCTAACAAAAAAAGTGTGCTTTTATTCAAAAATAAAACCAAAAAAAATAAATTATTCAATTTACATGTAGTGTAGTGGAGAGTGGGACTTTAGATAACATCAAAACTTGATGTTATTTTGAAGAAATAACAAAAAAGCCTGCTCTTGTCACAATTGTTCTAATGTTCTCTTCTGTTTCTCGTCTTGGTGTGCTGTTGTGACACTTAGTAAAACTGTTGTACCTCCAAGCTGTTTTTCTGCCCTTGAAAAGACATCTGAGATATTGGTGTCTTGGAATCAAGGAATGGAAAGGCTCTGTCATTATATCAGTCAGCCTGGCAGATTACTATAGAATGCACCTGGGTCGCCCCCCCAGCCATCTGCGACAATATATATAGTATATATATATTGTCACACACGTGTGCTTGGGAGTCAACCGAAGGGACCAGAAAACGCCAATCCCATGCCAGGCCGTGGGACGGCAGGTTGCACTAAACTTCTCTATTTTCTCTCAGCAGACCAAATACAAGAAATCCTACCTGTCCCACCCCCGAGGACATCACTTCCTGGGTACAGACTATAAGAAAAGTCATCCTTCATGTCTAATCAGTTCTACTTTGGACTTGAACCTGTACACATTGTATTCAACTAAAAGCCTTTTGCAGCTAGGGAAACTATACAGATAACTGCCTCAAACCTTTGTTGTGTGTCCAGTCGTTTATTTCACATTGGCATAGTCGGCAGAATGGCCTCCTTCAAAAAACAGGAGATGGACCCTAGAAGACCCTGAACACACCAGTCGAATAACCGACCACTGAAGTGACAGGTGGGAGATTATTGGTCCCGCATTGCCGATGGGGGGTCGGTTGGTGTTGGCCGGGGGAACCTGAGGTGTGCTTCAATGCAAGGGGCTGCTAAAGTACCTGGTGCACGTAGACGAAGGGCCTACAGACTAGGGCTGGACTCAGAAGGGAACACACGGGGGACTGATTATGGGCTCCCGGATGACGGCACCACTCCACAGGCCCCCACAAAGGGAAAAACCCTTAATAAATGTGGGAGTACCCCAGGCTGGCAGGTAAGGAGAGTGATGTAGTGAGAATTCAGTTCCCAGCTGCTGACTGCCTCCCAGGCCATACAATTATGGGCTAAAGTCAGGTGCTGGTTAAAACCAGAACTCAGTAGCACCCGACAAATAGTCAAGCACGTGGCATCAGAGCTCTGCCATCCGACCTCGCCCAGCTGGCCCGGGGTCGGCCGATTAAGAACATGGCCTCTTTAATTGAGGTTGTACAAATCATTGAGAATGAGAGCTTATCTGGGAGAATCAGAAAAGGAACCCTGTGAACCCGGGCATTCTCTCATCCCTATCTCAAAGCCTTGTTGCCATACTATGAAGCAAACCCCAGTACCCTCTGACCCGCAGCGGCCGTCTTCCGGCGGGGAGAAAGGGGTCTACAGAGGCATGGAGACGGGGAAGTGGTGTGCTCTCGCTAACCCTCTGGCTTGTGCACATACAGGGGAGGTGTTGTTAAATGGAATTAAAACTCCAGCCATATTCAATTTGAGCAGTAACACTTAGTGTTGCTGCAACAATAGCTGAAGCCCAGGACTAGTTTAACCTGTGTACATGGGGATGTCCGCCAGTATAAGTCCACCATATGCTTTGTCAGCTATGACGGGGTGGTAAAGAGACTGGCAGTGGCTGTAATGGAGGACCCTCCATTCCCCGTAATACTCGGGAGAGACTAGTCAAACACTAAAAGCGGTATAATAGTCACCACCCCTAAACAACTGCTGGGCCTAGTGATAGATGCAGAGACGGTATCCTCGGCTGACTCCACGCCGTGTTTAAAACTGGAGGAGAGATGGGTTGTGGCCTCTACTAATGACGTGGAAACTCCCAGACCATCGTGTGTGAATACGTCAAATGCAGTTGCTGCGGCAAGACGGGTGGAAACCAAGCACCTTGAGGTCACCTCTGACCCTCTCTACCAACTGCATATTCAATTTAGGCAGACTCCAGCTTCTTTTAAAAGGGAACAATGGAACAATGACTCCCTTAAGTTTGTAAAAAATGCAGTTGTTCTGATAAACGGCAGCATCCTAAATAATGACCTTCTATATCGGGTGGCTGAACACAAAGGAGAGGTGCAGTCACTGTTGCTAGTCCCATGAACTTACAAGTGACAACATTGTGAACTAGCACATACCCACCTCCTCAGAGCCCATTTGGGGCCTGAAAAGACCCTGGAGCATATCAAGTTCCAATTTGTTTGGCCGGGAATAAACAAGGAGGTCCGCTGATTTTGTGTGTCCTACCCGGAGTGTCAACTGCGGCAGATTCCCCAAAGGGACCATGCTCCTTTCATTCCGCTGCTCCTGATTGATGTCCCTTTCGAGGGTGTCGGGGTCAACCTGGTGGGACCTCTAGAACCCTCGGCCAGGGGCCATAAGTACATAATGGTCCTGGTGGATTATGCCACCCAATATCCTAAAGCTGTTCCATTGCGCTCAACTACCACTAAAGTTATCACACAGGAATTAGTATGGGTCATCTTGCGATCGGCATCCCTAAAGAAATCCTAACGGATCAAGGGACGCCGTTTACCTTGGAAACATTCAGAGAAACAGCTAAGTTACTGAGGATTAAACATTTAAGAACCTTGGTGTATCATCCTCAAACTGATGGTTTAGTGGAGCAGTTTAATCAGACCCTCAAACAGATGCTTCACAAGGTGGTAGGTGAGTATGGATGGAACTGGGATCAGCTCCTCCCCCTCATTCTTTTTGCATACCGGGAAGTCCCTCAAGCCTCTATGGGGTTTTCATCATTTGAATTATTATATGGAGGACAGCCCCGGGGCATATTAGACATTTTAAAGGAAGGCTGGGAGGAAGAGGCCCTCCTTTCCACAAACATATTGGAATATATTGCTCAGTTACGCGACAGATCGATAAAATACATCCTGTCCGAAAAACTCACATGGAAAAGGCACAAGCAGTTCTGGCACTCTGTTACAACCGTGGCACATTGCTTCGGGAGTTCCGACCGGGCGATCATGTCATGGTCCTCGTTCCTACCTCACATGCTAAATTACTGGCCCATTGGCAAGTTCCTTACGAGGTTAAGAAGAAGAAGGGGCTTGTAAACTATTTGGTTAAACAACCAAACTGAGCGGATATGCCCCGTAAACCTGCTGAAACCGTGGAAGAACAGGGACTCTGACCCCTCTTCTGGACAGCCCTGCTCACTCTTTGCTCGTAAATCTGATCTTAACTTCGGTCCTGATTTGACAATACAGCAGTGCCGAGAGTCTGAAGTAGCTATCTTGGCTGTTTCTAAAGTAGTAGATGAAACACCAGGGCAGACCTCACGAGTTGTGCATGACATAGTGACAAAGCCCGAGGTAATAGTCCGAGAATGCCCCTTTCACCTTCCAGAGGCAAAAAGAGCAGAAGCAGAGCTGGAGATCAAATGAATGGTGGAACTAGGTGCAATAGAGGAAAGTCATAGTCCCTGGTCCAGTCCCACCGTGTTGGTCGGAAAGCCTGACAGGAGTTGGAATTTTTGCAATGACATCCTTCGACTTAACCAGGTCTCCCGATTCAACATCTACCCTATGCCACGCGTGGATGACCTCCTCGAGTGACTAGGGCACTCTAAATTCTTGACCACCCTCAATATGACAAAAGGGTACTGGCAGGTTCTCTTAACGGATCCTGCGAAGGAAAAGACCACGTTTAGCATCCCTAGTCAACACTGGCAGTATTGTGTTCTTCCTTTTGGGTTACATGGGGCCACTGCGACCTTCCAGCATCTGGTGGACACGAGGGGGCGACCGCCCTGGTGGCTTTGTGGACCACAGGAACAGAGCTTAGAAGCTCAACCCTATAGGGGCTCGTGGTCACCGCCAGGGGGCGCCCAGATGCCTGAGGAGCCTTGGCCCTCAGCACTTCCGCTACACCCGGAAGTGCTGGGGGGAAGAAGACCAGGGACACCTGGAGTGCTTCCGGGTGCACAGTCAGCACTTCCACCACACCGGCGAGTGTCGACAGTCATTCATTGGGAGGCACCTGGAACACATCCGGGTGGATATAAAAGGGGCCACCTTCTTCCATTCGAGGGAGGAGAAGAGTGGAGGCAGACCCGAGGAAGGCAGTGTGAAGGAAGGCCTGGACTTTGGGGAAGTACTGGGGTTGTGTGTGCACTTACTGTAAATAATAATGCATAATAAACGTGTGTTGGGTGAACTATCGGTGTCCGCCTGTCTGTGTCCGGGCCATGCTCCACAAAGTATAAGTTTCTGCACTGCAGGGGGCTTATTAATGCCAATGCAGAAGCTCTTTCTTGGATTCACAACTTCTTGGTTAGATTTGCACATCCTGGTACAGACAATGTTCTGGTTAATATAAGCCACCCTAAGCCTGGAAGTCTTTGTTCATTATGGAACCAGCTCTGAAGAAAGTCAGATCACTCTCAATGACCTGAAGGACTCCCTGCTTGTTTACACCCTTCTACTTATTTCTTTTATATTTGTTATGCTGCTAGAATTAAATGGGTTTCTTCTCTTGGAGACCCAAACCTACAGTAACCCTGAAGGGCAAGTGACAAAAAATTTAAAAAAGGTGACGCACACATTCAAATGAGATGGTGATGCATACAAGAATGTGTCCCGCACTATTAAACAATGTGATGTGAACATTTAAACAAGGTGATGCACAGAATTAAATGTGGTGTCGCATGCAAAATTAGAGATGGTGCGCTCACAATCAGAGGGGTGATGACAAGTAAAAGTGTACGGAAAGGGTAGTTACCTTGGCAAAACAAATGGAAAACATTGATTGGTGGCAAGCTTTGTGTGTCCACAGGAGAAGTCTGTGGTTAAGTGGCATGCTGAATGAGGGAAAGTTAATATAGCATTCTCTTTTAATTACTGTAAATTGTTGGCAATCACAATTCCCAGTGCAACCTCATGATTATGTATGTAAACAGAAATCAATCCATTCCCTTTTTTCCCCATGCAATTGTTAATTAAAAAGACACCAAAGTAAACTGGGTGCTAAAATGTAATTAATATTAATATTGAAGTATTAGAGTAACATACTGCTAATGTTTTTCAGATGCTTACAGAAAAACTATAGCTTCTAAGACTGACTTCTCTTAATTTTTTTTCAGGTATTTCAGACAGTACAGATATTTTGCTGTTTTGTACTGTGTTCTTGAAAATATAGGTGCACTGTTTGTTCAAAAAATCCTTAATATTTTTACATCTATTGATTTCTGGGTATTGTTTAGAAGAAAACTTTGTTGTCATAAACAAGACTTTTCAAAATATGAGCAATAAAAGAAACCTGTGGTCAGGGTGGTTAGCATTTTCTGTTCAGAGGTCATAATTGCTATAAGATCAAAGTAAAGAATTAGCAAAAGAGTCAAATCTATCCAGTGATTTAATGTACACCCAAATGATGCTCTACCTCTAAAATTGAAGGTGTCAGTCTTAGAAAAGACTTAAAAAGAAAAAGCTTTGCTCTTTGTTGTATGCTTTGGTAAAACATCTGGATCCTACAATATAAATCTAAAAGAAATGTTAAACAGGGTGTAGTCAGTTAAGATGGAGGCTTGTCTCTTTACATGACTTTGACTTTTCATGCAGAACGAAATCATTTAGCATGCCTTTCCTTAAAAAGGAAGCAGGAAAGTAATTGATATACAAAGGAATAAAGTGAGCAAAAACATAAAAGCATACCATAATTTACAGAATTTAATTTCATGCCACATATAGATTTCCTGCTTGACAATGAGTTAGTCATTTCTGCTTTTGCCTTCACCTTTCAGATGAGATTCCCATTTCAAAGCCCAGCTTAGTCACTAAATGCATTTCTAAGTGCTTTTCGTTGTCTGTTTGGTGCAGAGTCCAGTGCTCAAAATGACTAAATGGCATTACCTAATACAGACAGTATCAATGAGAACATCCGTCTGGTTTGTTATATCATCATTGACATAGTATCTATAGCACAGAGTGCAGAGAATCTACCATTTTAATGAATTCAAGAGCACTTTTACTATGCACATGTTATTTTCACAGTCTGTTTCCTTTTTCGTTGAAACCATTTTTCTTTTAGATGATAAGAGAATAATCACTAATTATCCCTGTAATGTATTGCACAATGACTTTCTAAGCTTTACATCTTTGGTTTGTAACAGAACGAAAAAGTCAAGATAAAAGGATCTGCAAAAAATGAAATCTAAGCAAGTGAAACATTTTTATATCTAGTCATTAAATCTTTCTTAATGTAAGATATATTGGTTTATGAGACTATTTTTATGTAAGATTATTTGGATTATTTTAAGAAATCTTGTCATGTAAATTTGGTTTACCCCATTGACATGTTTTTCCTAAATAAAGTTGTCGGTTGGCCAGGAAGTTGCTGGAAAACAGAGACATGGGGAGTACTTTCCTCTTAAAAGGATTCTTTATCTTTCTTTCACTCTTTGCCTTTGTGTTGGCCTTTCAAAGCCGGACACTAACATCCTTAACAGTCAATTTAGAAAACTGTCAAGGGTTGCCTGCTCAAGAGATGTGTTACACTTCTGGTCAAGAGGAGGAATAAGCTCTTCCACAACTTTTTAGAGAAAGAGATCAGTTGATGCATACAATATTTAAATGTAAAACAATATGTGAGTTAATAAAGAAGTCTGATTAAAGACAGTGTTTAATCTTGAATTTATATTTTATTTTGTCAGGAACCAAACAAATGACAAATGATCTAGGAGTAATAGATGTTATCAAGCTCTTCTGTTCAAATATCCAGCACTCAATCAAATCAACTCCACTTAATTTATTTTTATATGATACACTTCCCACTTTACAGACTGTTGTGCACATTTCCAGATTTAGCATGTGTAAAATAAACCAAAATAAACATAAAGTGTCAGAGTCTCTGGGGAAGCCACTTTTAATGTCCAGGGTGTCTGTAGGACAAAAGCAACATAAATCACAAAAATTGGTGTGCTGTGCCAGGTTCAAGTTAATTTATATCCCTCTTTAGGGGCATTAGGAGATCTGTGCTTTTCAGTGAGTGGTTCAACAATGAACACTGACTTAAGGTGTGATGTCTGTTTTCAAGATCAGAAAGGGAAAGGTCTGGAATGTTGGGTGGAAGTGACATCAAGCTTCTTCTGGTGGCCTCTCCTCCATTCTCAATTAGTAAATAAGGAAATGGATACCTAGTTAGTGGTTGCGTAACACCCTTAATCTTCCCCTCACACTTCTTTTGTCCAGCACCCATAAGACACTTCTAAGTTTTGCATGAGAAACAAAATTAGCATACAACAACAAACATTGTAGCGCATGCATACAAAAGCAATGCACATTAAAAAAGAAAAACACAAAAGTCATCTGCTAGAAAACCGCAATCCATACCATAAAGCACGTGAACATCACACTGAATTCAATAAACACTGTGAAATACAAGAAAAACACAAAATCCATCCTAGAAAGGTTTCATTAAAATCCTAAAATATAGTGGTCTAAAATTGAAATAAAGCATAAAAACATTATTCTAAACTGAAAAACAAACAGATAATAACATTCAAAATACAAACAGCATGCAATAACAAAAGTCAAGTTATACAACACCATGACATAAACTATAAAAACATCTTAAAATACAACACAAAAATATCTTGCAATATATATATATGTATTGTGGCGGACGGCTGGGTCCCATGCCCGGCCAAGACGCCCCTTCGTTGTATGTTCCGGGGGAGCAACCATGGGCTGCTCAATACCTCCCCCGGGACACTTGGTGGCAGCCTCCCTGGCTAACGGTGGTGCCTCAGTTCCCCGCTGATGGAGTTCTCTACAGCCCTGTTGGGATCTGGGGTGGCTGCCAGAGGGTGCTGCATTGCTCCCTGAATCTGGCTGGAAGAGTCTTCAGCCCTGCCCGGAAGTGCAACCAGAAACAGGTGATCAAGCACCTGGAGCACTTCTGGGTGGACTATAAAAGGGGCCAGCAACCACCACTCAGTGGCCAGAGTCGGGAGGAGGAGGAAGAAACTAGACAGGAGGAGTGGTGGTGCCAGATGCGAGTGTATTTTTGTGCTTGTGCTATTTTGGACTGTGTTGTGCCTGTGGGGTTCACGGAAAAGACATGCCCCACAGGTGAAGAAAATAAAAGTCTTTGTGTGTTTTTACACGTTGTGGTCTATGGTCAGCTTGTCATCCCAGCCAATATCCCCAGGCCACCAGATGGAGCCCTTCCTGCAGCATGGAGGTGCCCCAAAGGCCAGCAGGGAATCATTGACAATGGAGTTTTCATCCACAGCCCTGCTGGATACCATAGGGACCGCTAGATAGAGCTGCAGAGAGGAGCAAAGAATATTATTTGCCCTACGCCCCGGAAGTACGTCCGAGTCACATGGACAAGGGGAATGGCATGCTTCCGGGGTGAAGAAAAAGAAGAGTTTTGATCTGACCCGGAAGTGCTAAGAAGTCACATGGACTGAGGGTTCAGAAGCACTTCCGGGTCACGGACTATAAAAGGACTGTGGCAGCTCCCAGACGGCGAGCTGAGCTGGGTGGAAGGGTGGCAACACGTCTGGGAGTGTGGAGGATTGTTTATTGTAGAGTATTGTGTTTATTAATGAGTATAGTGGAGAGGAGGGTGCTTTGTGCACTGTTGCATGAGAATAAAGTTATCTTTTGGACTTTTATCTGGTGTCTGGCGTCTTGGACAAGGGTCCAAGGGAGCAAAAGCGCCCCCTATCTGTCACAATATATATATATATTGTAGTCCCTACACACAAGCTCAGGTGCAATTTGGCAATTAAAACTGTATTTTTTAATTGTGTTATACTCTTACAGTTGGCGATTCTACATTGGCCATAGTGTGTGCTTGGTGTGTGGGTGTGTTTGTGTGTGTCCTGCGGTGGGTTGGCACCCTGCCCAGGATTGGTTCCTGCCTTGTGCCCTGTGTTGGCTGGGATTGGCTCCAGCAGACCCCCGTGACCCTGTGTTCGGATTCAGCGGGTTGGACAATGGATGGATGGATACTCTTACAGGGAAGAGTTTCCCACAACACAACCACAATTCTTCACATCTTTGTTTGTCAGTAATAAGCATCTTCATTCTCTATCCCTGTCTTTCTCTTCCTCCTCTGCTCCTCACTGCATGCTTTGTCTACCTCCCGACTCTGGCTCCTGGAGTTGAGGCAGGCAGTTACTTTTATGTAACGCCTGCTAGCACGTCTGGAGTCTTGAAGCTGTGGCTTGAGACTCCGACCAAACATGGCTTACCAAATCCATCGGCACCCCCTGGAGGCACCCATGGAACCCGACAGGGCTGAGTCGATGAACTCCACTTCCGAAGATGCCTTGTAGGAATCCGTAGCAATACTGTACTCCAGGGGGCTGCCATCTAGTGTCATCTAGCTGCGTCCATCACAATATATAGACATTTAAAATAAGGCTTTAATGATTATGTGCTGCGGTGGGTTGGCACCCTGCCTAGGATTGGTTCCTGCCTTGTGCCCTGTGTTGGCTGGGATTGGCTCCAGCAGACCCCCGTGACCCTGTTCGGATTCAGCGGGTTGGATAATGGATGGATGGATGGGTGATTATGTGTCTATCAGTTTATATTCTGTATTTAGATAGATAGATAGATCTAAAAATGCAAGGTGGAGAGTGTGAGGCAGGTATAACAGTCTATAATCTTGTGTAGTGTTAA
Source organism: Polypterus bichir lapradei (assembly GCA_026402145.1). Taxonomy (NCBI): domain Eukaryota; kingdom Metazoa; phylum Chordata; class Cladistia; order Polypteriformes; family Polypteridae; genus Polypterus; species Polypterus bichir. The sequence continues at coordinate 118,370,122 of JANRMT010027041.1, read as the reverse complement.
CGTTTATCCCCCTGGGTGGAATTGAAGAGTTGCACATTGTGGGGGAGGAATGATCTCCTCATTCTGTCAGTGGAGCAGGACAGTGACAGCAATTTGTTGCTGAAGCTGCTCCTCTGTCTGGTGATGATACTGTTCAGTGGATTATTCATGATTGACAGAAGTCTGCTCAGCGCCGGTCACTCTGCCACAGATGTCAAACTGTCCAGCTCTATGCCTACAATAGAGCCTGCCTTCCTCACCAATTTGTGCAGCACACCACCACGTAGAAGAGGGCGCTCGCCACAAACGTCTGATAGAACATCTGCAGCATCTTATTGCAGATGTTGAAGGACGCCAGCCTTCTAAGGAAGTATAGTCGGCTCTGTCCCCTCTTACACAGAGCATCTGTATTGGCAGTCCAGTCCAATTTATCATCCGGCTGCACTCCCAGGTATTTATAGGTCTGTACCCTCTGCACACATTCACCTCTGATAATCACAGGGTCTGAGAGGGGCCTGGGCCTCCTAAAATCCACCACCAGCTCCTTGGTTTTGCTGGTGTTCAGGTGTAGATGGTTTGAGTCACACCATTTAACAAAGTCCTTGATTAGGTTCCTATACTCCTCCTCCTGCCCACTCCTGATGCAGCCCACGATAGCAGTGTCGTCAGCAAACTTTTGCACGTGGCAGGACTCCGAGTTGTATTGGAATTCCGATGTATATAGGCTGAACAGGACCGGAGAAAGCACAGTCCCCTGCAGCGCTCCTGTGCTGCTGACCACAATGTCAGACCTGCAGTTCCTGAGACGCACATATTGAGGTCTGTCTGTAAGATAGTCTAAGATATATGCTACCAGGTATGAATCTACTCCCATCTCTGTCAGCTTGTCCCTAAGGAGCAGAGGTTGGATAGTGCTGAAGGCGCTAAAGAAGTCCAGAAACATAATTCTTACAGCACCACTGCCTCTGTCCAAGTGGAAGAGGGATCGGTGTAGCATATAGATGATGGCATCCTCCGCTTCCACTGTCTCCTGGTATGCGAACTGCAGAGGGTCAAGGGCGTGGCGGACCTGTGGCCTCAGGTGGTAAAGCAGTAGTCGCTCCATGGTCTTCATCACATGTGACGTCAGAGCGACAGGCTGAAAGTCATTCAGCTCACCAGGACGTGATACCTTTGGGACTGGGGTGATGCAGGATGTTTTCCAAAGCCTTGGGACTCTCCCCTGTTCCAGGCTCAGGTTGAAGATGCGCTGTAGAGGATTCCCCAGCTCCAACGCACAGGCCTTCAGCAGTCGTGGTGATACTTTATCTAGACCCACTGCTTTGCTGGCACGAAGTCTCCTCAGCTCTCTGCTTACCAGGGCTGCTGTAATTGTGGGTGGGTGGAAACTCTCTCCTATGCTGGTATCAGCAGAAGGATGGGTGGAGGATGCAGTCCTCTGAGGTGAAAGCGGGTTTTCTGTTTATTATTCTTTTTTGTTTCTTTGTATTTTCTGTTTGTTTTAAAATGCTTTTTACTAGCTGTATTATTTTTCTGAGCCAATGGGCCTCATTTATATTGCCGTTGGTTATTTAGATTTTTTTTTTCCCGGGGATAATATCAATAGCTCAACTGAGCTGCTTACTGTTAGAAATATGCTACATACAGTCCTTGGTGGTGTTGGTATGAAAGAGATTGCAGCAGAAATCTATATTAAAGGACACCAAACTAGTGCATTCAGTATTGTTACAAATGTGATTTAAAATGTAACTGCTAAAAATCTCAACTCTCCATTAGCATTGAGAACTTAATGATGATATGCAGGTAGACTACAGTGTTGCTTTTACAAAAATGCAAGGCTATGCACAAATAAAAAAAAATGTAGGTTTACAAGCTCATCTCATATTTATTGTCGCATGTGACACACCCACCCCTGGCCCACCTAAGCATTTAATAGTGCTGCACAATATTTTTCACCATTTCTAACTGCTAACTGCACCCCCTTCCCTACTCTTCTAAACTCTCTCAATTTATGATGGGGAAAATCCCCTTCCCCCACTCTTCAGCTGCTGTCTGTTCACGGAAAGATGGGAATTGTAGTCCTTACTTTAAAATTTCGACATAGTTGTAGTTAAGATGAAGGGGGAAGTTATATATTAAATATTGTTCTTACTAGACCAGATCCACAAAATTGACTATACTCACAGCCACAGCACTTGGCAAGCAATTGGTAAATGTCTCTTCTTTGACCTTCACTGAACATTGCTTTTTCACTTCTGCAGGTGGTCTTCATTTGCATAAATCAACATCTCTGCATAGACCTCTCTCTATGTGATCTATGTCAGCACTGCTGCAAAAAGGGGAATGTAGTGTGTAACAATGTCCAACTCTTTAGAGCATTACCATCCTGCTAAATTTCAGCTTTTTAGATAAAGGGGAAATAGTGGGTTTGTTGATGAGCAAATGAGTCAGTCAGTCAACTTTGCATGATATATACTTGAGGAAGAGAAAACATTATTATTTAACTCACAGATATCAAGGACTG
>JANRMT010027041.1:118338628-118352619 GCA_026402145.1 Polypterus bichir lapradei | reverse complement strand
CAGTACATCGAGCCCGCGTGCTATTGTGGTTTTGCTTGTGTGCTTCAGTAAGTTACCGTCCCCTCGCTCTTACTTTTTTACCGTTCATCTAATGAATACACTGAGTATGGCTTTACCAAAACAATCATTGATCGCGAATAAAGTATCCATTATTCATGAAGCTTCAATAGGTGAATAGGTGATCTGTCTTTCTGCGTTAACCGCATGCGTTTTCATACGTCTCAAACTAAGGGGATGCGAGGTTAAAATAAATCGAGAAGCGCGCGTACATACTTAGTGCATCCCCTCTCGGGAATCGAACCTCGGACATGGGCGCTACAGGCGAATGCTTTACTATTGCGCCACGGTGTGTGGTTTATCTATTCGAGCGTAGCAGTGTAATTCGGTTTTTGTTCAGCACTTTTTGGAACTGTTACTTTTTGTCTGCGCACTGCGTCAGTTCACGTGAGCCGCTGAATATGGTTTTATATGTCACTCGCTCGCTTCTAATTGTTTCGCTGCCTTCTTAATTATATAATGCATGTTTTCTAAAGCGCGTTTTGTAGCTCTTCCTGGCTTTCTACGTAATGCATGATTACGTGAGAGGCTTGATGATGTCATACGAAACTCCGCCCCTACAGCTGAACTCCATTACAGTAAATGGAGAAAAATAGCTTCTAGTTATGACCATTATGCGTAGAATTTCGAAATGAAACCTGCCCAACTTTTGTAAGGAAGCTGTAAGGAATGAGCCTGCCAAATTTCAGCCTTCTACCTACACGGGAAGTTGGAGAATTAGTGATGAGTCAGTCAGTCAGTCAGTCAGTCAGTGAGTGAGTCAGTGAGGGCTTTTCCGTTTATTAGTATAGATTAAGATTTAACCTAAGCTATGTATAACCTCAGAATGAACTGCTAGGGTTTTTTTTTCTTTTCTAGGATATAAAAGAGAGAACGGGTTTACTTTAGAGATTCTGCCAAAATCCAAATCAGTTGACTGAATTGGGAAGAGGCAGTCTCACATTCTCTCTACTCACCAAGAATTAAGAAAAAATAAATTATTTTTACTTAAATTGGGTTTAAATTCTTCCGTTGTTTTCCGACTTCAGTGCTCACATACTCTAATGGAAGGCAGGCAGGAACTGGCATTCCTACCCGAATGAACTCCCTCCCATACCTGGGTGGTAGGACCAGGTAGAATATAGACATGAAAAGAGGCAGGCCTACATAAGAATCTGGGCATAAGATACCATGTGAAGAATGGGTACGCTGGTATCCCAGCAGGAATCGATTTGGATTATTATATGTTCCCCTGAGGTGCTAGATAGCAGCATTCCTGGAGGCAGGTACAGCAATGGACAGCCACAGACACGCTGGGAGTTGTAGTGCTATACAGCAGCCCTGTGAGGGTCTATGCATACCACTAGGGGGTGCTATTAGGAGCTGTGCTTTGTGGTTTTTGGGACTTCCAAATGCCCGGATACTGGAAGTACTCCAGGTCTGAGATAAAAGAAACCCCACTGCCACATTCGGGTAAATCACACTTGGGAGGAAGGAGCACAACAATCACCTGGAGGTGTAGAGGAGAGGAAAAGACTAAGAGAGGTATTATTTGTACATTGGAAGACCATTGTGAAGAATTAATGCAAATAAATCATTTGTTTGATCCTAGGATTTGTGTTTGTATGGTAGTGTCTGAGGTTTGGGGCTCTCTGGCTACCCCATGTGGTCACAATCAATGTTCCTTCTAAGCTGAACGCATGAGCGATCGCTCACACAAATTCAGAGCGTCATTCATACTTCCTGCACGATCGCTCATTCCGACGGCGTCGCTCGTACTCATTGCACGATCACTCACTCCGACCGTCAGAGTCCAATGCCGAAGGTCTTATTCTTTTAGGCAGCCACCTAAGAAAGGTGCTTGCGTTATAAAAATTGTTTGAAACTTGTTTCTGTTTGTCTCAGCGAGTCAGCGTATGTGATTAACTTTGGTAAAAATTGTTTGAAACTTGTTTCTGTTTGTTTGGCTCTGCGTATATGATTATCTTTGTTTGAACATAGGTTCGAAGTTCGAAAGTTTTATTTATTTCCGACTTCCAACTCGTGTTTAAAGCCTTTCTTTACGCACATATTTTGATTTACATAGAATTAGGCGCATCAGTTTATATTAGGAGTTTAAAATCAAGAGCCATGTCTAAGCGTCAGGCAGACAATTGTTCAGGAAATGCGAGTAAAAAGCGATGTTTGGAATTCAAGAAAGAATGGTTGACAGGATGTTCAGTAGACGCCTACATGCCACATGGCTCTGGACAACACGTGCAGCTGGGTGAAATTTTCGAGTACTCTGAAGCACGTGGTGTTATATGAAAAATTTGCGTGGAAGCTGGAGCCAACAGTGAATGGACGTCAGGAATTTAATGGACCGACTGGAAAGTTGATCATCTAAAAAAACATTTAGGTCAAAAATCTCATGTGGATTGTGTCACAAAACTTAAAAATCAAAGCAGAGGGATTTTAAAAAGCATGCTAACTGAATCAAAAGAAGATCGTGAAACCAGGAAAGAGACCACACAGCGAAAACAAGCAACCCCGGATGAGGTAAAGATTTTAATAGATAACGTTTTGCTTGCTATTAGAATAAATTCTTCAATGCTGTCAGTTCAGGATATTCATAATCACGTCGGAAAATATGTCAAAATCCCAGAGAGTTGGCAAAGTAAGAACTATGCTTTTGAGTTTAGTGAGTGTATAAACTCAGCTATCAAAACTGAAATGTATACCGAAATAAGGAAAGCAGCTTATCATACCTTGATAGTTGATGAGCCAACTGACATTTCCATTTCGAAGATGTTAATTTTATACATAAAGTGCAGGAGTGAAAATGAATCCGTCTATAAAACTGTGTTTGCGGGAATCCTGAAGTTAATAGCATGCGATAGTTCATCAATCTTTCAAGCTTTTATTTTGAAAACGGGTTTGATTTAAACAAGATGGTTATATTTACTTCTAACAGAGCCTCGGTCATGCTGGGTAAAAGAAAGGGTGTAGCCGCACTATTGCTACAGTCAATTCCACATTTATCAGAGCAACATTGTATAGCCCATCATGAGGATTTGGGTATAGATGATGCATGGAAGAATATACCCTTGATGAGAGAGATAGAAACTTTACTAAGGACTGTTTACACAATATTCTGCAGATCATCTGTTAAGAAAGCAAAGTTTGAAGAACTAGCTAAAGCTGCTGATGCAGATGTGATTGCATTTAGACCACTGAATGAGGTTAGGTGGCTATCCAGACATTTCGCAGTAAATGCTTTGGTAAAGAATTATTTTGTTTTGCTGCAATACTGCCAAGAAAAAGTGGAGGAAGATAATGATCCTGCTCACAAATATTGCTTGGAGAAGTTACGTAATCCAGAACACCATGTAGCAATTGGAATACTTAATGATGTTCTAGCAGAATTAGCTAAAATTCTACAAAGAAGTGTGCTTTCAACTGTTGAAGCTTTTCAGCTTACAAAAGCAAAAATTAAGAAATTGCGATCACAGTATCTGGGAGAGAATAAGCATTTCCTTGAAGAAACAAGCATTCTAATTTCTTAATTTCAAGTCCCAGTGAACACAACATCAATAATAAAATTTATCCAGCAGATGTGTGACCATATGGACAGCAGATTTCCAGATGATGAATTAAAAAATTGGTCAATATTTGAAAAAGACTCTTTCTGTGCCACTGCAAATCAGGAGGAGTATTCATTTGGACATGAGCAGATGAAAAGCCTTGCAGCCAGATACTGTCTTCTCCTACAGAAAGATGAAGATATTCTTAAAAGTGATCTTTGTAAACAGTATTCAAAATTCTTATTAATGAGAAGTTAAAATGTGGAGCATTAAAGACATTTTCAGATATTCTTACATTCACTCAACAACAGGATCACTTAAATGAACTCTTCTTAATCATGGATATTTGCAGCACATTCCAGGCCTCAAGTGCAGACTGTGAAAGAGGGTTTAGCCTGATGAACAGTATAAAGACTAAAGCCAGAAACCATTTAGAAGTTGAACATTTGGAACATTTAAAGAGAATTAAACTCTTCTTGAATTCTGGAAAGGTTGTAGATGTAGATAATGTTTATAACATCTGGAAAGCAGAAAAAAAGCAGAAGAGAGACTATTTGAATTTGACTGAGGAACTAATTTAGTAAGTTTAACTTAGTACATTTACTTAATATAAATATTTTGCTTATGTAAACCTGCTTCTTCAATTTTTAAGTATTTTTCAAATGTCAATACAACTTGTCATTGTTCTGAAATAAACCCCAGAATCGCTACGCGAAAATTGGTGCTCATAAATTTTTGGCTTAAACAAAATGTCGCTCATAAACAATGTTTTTTGCTCACTATATGCTACTCTTTAGAGGGAACATTGGTCACAATATACGTATACAATATGTAGATAGATAGATAGAATGTGGCACATGGAATGGACCGGTATCCTGGCAAGGAGTTGGCAAGATACCTTACCTTGACAGGAAGCCCCAGATAAATGGACTGGCATCCAGACTGGAAATATTTGTAGCATCCTTGGCTTGGATAGAAGAGGAGGTCAGGGAAGGGCTGTTTCTGGGGAATGTTTGTTCCCCCCAGTTGCTAGATGGCTGCAGAACTCGATATAGGCACCCATTCAGGAACCAGCAGAGAATTCCAGGAAGTGTAGTATGGTAGCATATCCCTGCTGGGGTCCATGGGTGCTGCAAGAGGGTGCTGCAGGGAGATATACTCCCTGCTATGTGGGACTTCTGTGTGACCCGGAAGTGCTTCCAACAGACAACAGCACTGGCAGTGGAAGTACTCCTTAATAAAAGAAACTGTACTGCCTTATCCAGGTGAGTTGGAGCTGGGAGGAATGAAGGCAACACTTGACTTGAGGAAAGCAGTGCGGTAGTGAGAGAGAGAGGAAGGAGAGTTGACTTGTGATATTTTTGTTTGTGCATACAAGATATTTATGTATCTATTTATGTATTGTGTGTTTGAGTTTGATGATTGGGGCTCTCTGGCACCCCCTAGCCTTCAAAATACATATACAGAGATATATAGATATGGATATGTATATAGATAATGGTTATTTATTTTATGTTCATAATGTTTCAGTTTTGTGTAATTATTTTTCCATTTGAAAGTATGTCCCTTGTTTTTTGTGGGTGGTTCTCCAAGAGGCAGGGCCATCTATCCATTGCCATCTAGGAACTGTCCTAGCTCTTTAAAGGCTATGGAGATAGGCAGTTCAATGAGATACATTGATACAAGTTAAGTGACGGTAAATTGACTCTGTTTTCTTGTTATTGTTTATTTTAAATTACTGGATTTTGACCTTCCTTGCTCTTTTTTTTAACTATTTCTGTCAGACTGCATATTGGAACACAGTTTGCTTCTAGATTGTCTATCTAAGCATTTGGTGGTTTTTTAAGGTCTTTTCGTTAAGAGCATTTTTTAAAAAGTAAATATTTTTATTTATAAAGAATATTTGTTTGTCCTTAATAACAATCCTAAGGTTCACAGTCACCATTAAAGTTGTAGGGCTTTTATGATATTTTTTTGAATTCTTGTATTTGTTTTGCCAGCTCCTCATTTTGGGCCTGGTCTAGCTAAAGCTAGCTGGTTACCTTGGGGCCTGGCTGAAGTTAAGGTTGCCTCCGCTGGGCAGATCAGGTAGGTTTCTGACTTGCTTTCTAGCTTCTTTTTGGAAGCCTCAATATATTTTTCCTTGGAGGAAACCCCAGATCATGACAATAATATAAGTAAATGGTCTGTGTTCATGATTGAATCATTATATCTCCACCTGCATTCTCTTTGTACTGTCAAGAGGCCTGCTGGCTGTGATTTGTGCCAAAGTGAGAATTTTATTTTGATTTGTCAATGAAGGTTGTGCAAAATTTATACTGTCTGTATCTCTTCTGTTACACTGGCAATCTGGACACCATTCAACATAGAGGACTGCATGGCTGCTTATTGCATACAGATGAATTTTACTAAAGGCATTTGTACAGAACGTTCCCTGTCATGAATAATCTTATCTTGTTTTGAAGAGAGCAATTAGTCCTTTTTGTATGTCATTGTGAATGTGTTGCCATTTTTTCATAATCTTGTAGTTGGCTTTACAATGTTCATTTAACAGGTTCTCAAGCCTCACTTCACCCATGGACTGAAAATTCAGCTCCTAAAAATCATGAAGATCAGATGGCACTCACAGCACATTATATTATCATATTTGTGAATCCTAAACAGAGAACCGTGATGAATAATTTGCATAACTATTAAGCAAAATAACTGCTTCACTGCAAGCTAATTTGATTTTTGCTATCTCAATTTATTTTTATCATCCTTTAATGCTTTTCGGTCTTGTTCACTACAAAAGGTTCCATATAAAATAAAGATTGATTATTTAGAAATTAAGTGTTCCACATGGCATATGAAATAAATGTTTATTGTGTATGATTTGTCATTTATCTGTGAAACAATGCTCTGTAACTCTTTTAGTATTTTACCGTGACAGTCTGGTCAGTCAGTACATTGTGTAAATGCAGCAATAAAAAACTAAAGTGGCTCCTCTATTTTATGGTCAACTAAATGTTTCAAAGGCTTTTGGCAAATTTGTTTTAAGTGCACTTTCACACAAACAAATGTGGTAATTGCTGCAGCAGGAGATTCGAAAGTCTGAAGCCTGACACATACAGTAAGCAATTACTTTTAAAAAATGTGTGTTGTCACTTAGAAATACATTCTGTTTCAGAATTGCTAAGGCATGTGGCACCTATTCTGACATCTTGTGCCTGTCTGCTATCACTTGTGAGCAAAACTGCTGTCAGGTTGCAATGAAGTGATATCTGCTGTCAAAGGCATGTGAAGGAGCTCCACTGAACATGAATTAATTCTCTAGAAGAGAAAAGAGACAAGTGCATCACAGTAGAAGGGTTTTAGGGCATAGGGAGACAGAAGCTTATTATACACCAGAAGTCAGATGAATGGCGGTATATTAATGAATGAAGAAGTTGGGAAACCTGGAGTAAGAGTGGCTATAATTCTTCCAAGAAGAGAATAAAAAGCAGAAGGGTAACAGAGAAGCAAAGCTACTGCAAAAGGAGAATTATCTTAGTGAAATACAGGAAAGGGTTTAGGCAGCACAGTGTGGCAGTGGGCACAACTACAGCCCAGGAGTCATCTATATGGCATATACACATTATCTCAATAGCTGTATGTGTTTTTTTGGGTTCTCAACGTCTCCAAAAATGTGTAATGTTGATTGGAGTGTCCACATTTGCATGAGGTGAATGAATGTGGCTGAGTGTCTCTGTGTGTTCTGCAAAGATTTGGGGGCTAGGAATCACTTCACCTTTGGACCCAGTTCTGCAGAGATAGAATTCTCCTGCTAAAGGTGTTGTAATGAACCACAGAGATCTCAGAAAATTGATGAATGAGTGATTTTATGTTGAAGATGACAGCACTGAGTATTCTAATGAAACTGAGGACAGGCAACACAGCAATATGACAAACAGGATATTCAAAGCTGATTGGTTCTCATATTTCAATAATGTCTGCAATAAGTTATAGTATATTAGCATTGATTTCATATGATCATACTGGTTTTGCAATGTTTTAGCCAGGGTTAAACTTAGTGCCATGTGTTACGAACTTTTTATTAGTTATTAAATATTAATATGTATATGTTATGGTTTGAATAATGCTTCATCTGTTCATTTGTTATGTGTGCAGCATTGGTTGCCAGAGACCTTTTACCTCTATCCTGCATGAAAACATGAGATTAGTTTTTTTCTTTGGCTTTCACTACAAACTACATACAGTGAGCAACATATAAATATAAATATATAAATATATATATATATATATTGTGAACGTTACCCGGGCACAGACAGGCAGACATGTTGTTTTTCCACCACCACACGTTTATTTACAATATATAAAATTTATTAAAGTGCACACAAACCCCACAAGTCCTGGCCACACAATGCCTTCTTCTTCGGGCCGCCTCCACACTTTCTTCTTCTGCTTCGTCCTGCTTCCACCCGACTCCAGCCTCGAATGAAGGGAGGCGGCCCCTTTTATCCACACCCGGATGTGCTCCAGGTGCTCCCCGGCAATCAACCGCCGACACGCCCCAGTGTGGCGGAAGTGCCGGCTGTACTCCCGCAAGCACTCCGGGTGTCCCTGCTTCTCTTCCCTGCAGCACTTCCAGGGCTCCCAAGGCATTGGGGCACCCCCTGGCGGTGACCACGGGCCCCTACAGGGTTGGGCTTCTAAGCCCTCAACCCGTGGCCCCCAAAGCAACCAGGGTGGCGTCCCCCACGTGATCCCAGGTGGGCGCATTTCTCTTCCGGTCCTTCATGGCATCCCGGCCGGGTTATTGCCCCTGGCATCCCTGACAATATATATATATACTTTTTTAAGTGGAGTTTTCCATTAAGTCTCAGAAATGGACCCAAAATGTACCCAAATCCACAAGATGTTTCCAGTACTACTTCTTTGTGATGTATTGTGTTTTTATACCATTTATATACAGCACTTTTATGTACTATATACTATTTAACATTCAACGTAATTCAATCCAATCTGGCTTTAGGCATTATGATGGTGATGAAATGGCACTCCTGAAAGTGTTCAACGACATCTCTCTTATTACTGACTCAGGTGATGCAGCAGTCCTTCTCCTCCTTGACCTGTCTGCTGCCTTTGACACTATTGACCATGAAATATTGCTGATACGGCTTGAACATCTTGTTGGGCTTAAAGGGGCTGCTTTTAACTAGTTCAGGTCATATTTAACTGGTAGACAATTTTCAGTGACTTTTAATTCCTCTTTTTCATCTACTGCTCCTCTTAAATATGGTGTTCCTCAGGGATCCAATTTGCATCCTACTTTATTCTCTATATACCTTCACACTATTAGAGCAATGTTTAGGAAATTTAACATTTCTTTTCACTGCTATGCTGATGATACTCATGTTTACATTCCTGTCTTCAACTCTGCAATAACTCAATTCCACAACTGTCTGTCTGAACTAAGATCCTGGATGGCTAATAATTTTCTTGATCTAAATCAAAATAAAATGGAGGTGCTCATAGTGGGTCCATCAGCTAAAGCCCAAATTGGTCTTGGACTTCTCAGCTCTTTCTTTGTCTTTTCCAAACCTCAAGTCCGCAATCTTGGTGTTACCTTTGATAGTAACCTTTCTTTTGAGAAACAAGTAAATTCTGTAATCAAGAGTTGCTTTTTCCAACTTTGTCTATTAGGTAAGATAAAGCCTTTTTTATCTTCTAAAGATCTTGTTAAAGCTATTCATGCTTTTATTTTTTCTTGCCTCAATTACTGCAACTTGCTGTATTCTGGGACTAACAAATCTCTGATACACAGGTTACAGCTGGTCCAAAATGCTGCCGCTTGCTTTCTGGTTTGGGCAAGAAAGTATGATTCTGTTTCTCCTATTTTAGCTTCTTTACACTGGCTGCCTGTCAGTTTTCAAATTGATTTTAAAATCTTCCTGCTAGTTTTTAAATCTTTACATGGGCTCGCTCCTGCCTATTTATCTGAATTGTGTGTTTTACACCAGCCATCCAGAATGCTTAGATCTTCTGGTCAGTTGTCTCTGGTTGTCCCTCGTACCAAATGTAAAACCAAGGGGGACAGGGCTTTTGCAGCTGCTGCCCCTCGCCTTCGGAACTCTTTACCTCTTTACATAAAGGAGTCGTCTACAATTGAACTGTTTAAACAAGATTAAAGACTCATTTCTATTCACTTGCATTCCGTGACCTTCAGTAATACTGATGGTTTCCTCTTTGTGATTATATAACGCTATTTCTATTTTTTATGTATCTTAATTTATGTTTCATATATTTTATTACTATTTATGTTTTATGTTAATAGTTTTTGTTTTTCTTTTATTCTATTATTGTAAAGCACTTTGGCCACAGCATTACAATGTTGTTTTAAGTGTGCTATATAAATAAATTGACATTGACATTTACCTTTCTCTCATCGGTCAGAGGTTGACTGAACAATGATACCTACCACTTTTAACAATTTCTTCAATATATTTACTTTTAAAAAAGATGTTATTTCTTATGTGACACTGCAGGGGTGTTAGTGTGTGTTACATTGGTGTCACTTTAGATTGAGGTAGTAGAAAAATAGCCAAAAGGGGATAGCAAATATAGAAAAAAAGACTAAATATAGACCAGAATCCTAACTGGCCTACCCCAAAATTGGTTTTACTCCACGGAAGCCTCATCCTAGAAAATTGGGAGGCTTCAGGCCTGTCTAGACCTCAAAATGGAAACAAGCTTTTAAAGTTCAAAATGTAAAATATCTGTCTCAAATATCTCAAAATATACCTCACAAGAGGGAGTGCCATGAAACTCTGGCTTATAGAGTAACAAGTCCAACCAGAATCTTTATAAAAAAGAATTTATTAACAAAATGTCAAAAATAACAAAATACTTTAAAAATATTAAAAAGGCAAAAAGGGTTTACCTAAAAGACAGTCCTCAGCAGGCAAGTCCCATATCCTAATCCATAAAGTAACCAAACAAACAGAAGCATAAAGATCTAAATAATTGACAATGAATAACAAAACAGCACTGCTAACAAAACTCCCTTTCTCCAAAGCGCATTCAATTCATATCCTATGAGCCTTTATAGAGCTGTGATGGACAGGTGACCCCGCCTCTAGGATAACCACCCACAAAACATTGGGAACATAAAGATATATAAAAAAATATCGAAATTTTTTTAAACATAACAAAACAATACTAAACATACTGACTAAATTATAAACAAACAGCATAATAGCAGAAATAACCAAATTAAATAATTCAAACTGAAAAACAAGATAAAGGAAAGGAAAATACTGAAAACATAAGCCAGGGAAGGACCTCTGCCCAAAACATAACAGTTGTCTTACTCTCTTTGTGTAATGTCTGGACCTTTTGAGAAAATTGGTCTGTTTAAGACACGCATGCATAATTGGCCTATTCAGCATTGTTTCGAGCAGCAAGTTTGCCATGAATGTCATTTTTCCTTCTCTGTTACCCTTACAGTCACTGTTATTATTGTGCTCTTTGTGATTAACAATTTGTTGCGGCCTGAAAAGACTTTGCCTCTTTTCTTTCTCCCCCAAAATTTCATCCATCCATCCATTTTCCAACCCGCTGAATCCGAACACAGGGTCACGGGGGTCTGCTGGAGCCAATCCCAGCCAACACAGGGCACAAGGCAGGAACCAATCCCAGGCAGGGTGCCAACCCACCGCAGGACACACACAAACACACCCACACCAAGCACACACTAGGGCCAATTTAGAATCGCCAATCCACCTAACCTGCATGTCTTTGGACTGTGGGAGGAAACCGGAGCGCCCGGAGGAAACCCACGCAGACACGGGGAGAACATGCAAACTCCACGCAGGGAGGACCCAGGAAGCAAACCCAGGTCTCCTAACTGCGAGGCAGCAGCGCTACCACTGCACCACCGTGCCGCGCCCTCAAACTTTCACATCATTTAATTTATTATATATTAGGAAACCTTCAAAATAATGTGCAGTAAAAGTCTCAACAGCATTCTCAACATTTCTGGAGCTTAGTAGAGCCAGTTAACTATAAGAATCTTCACCAAGCAGCTCTGAAAATGTCTGCTTTGTTTGGGTCTACATACCTCTGTGAGTCTGCCTTTTCTGATGTGAATGTCATGAAATATAAGTTCAGAACAAGACAGACAGATGAACATTTAAATGACACCATAAAAGTGAACTTACTGTAAGTGGCTACACTCCACCATACACCTCTTGTTGACTCCATGCAGTGCCAGTCATCTGACTAACTAAAAAACACATCACACATGCAACTGGACATGTGAATACTCTTGTGAAGTGAAACAGTGACATGTAACAAAATGATTAATGAATAAGTAATATCTGTATATTTGTAATTGCATTGTTTTGTTTTGACAGCATTCATGTTTTAATTCAGTAGTGTGAGATACACTAGAAACTACATACAGACATAGAAAATGCACTTGCAGGTGAACTAAATATTTTTTGTGATGTTTTAATGCAAAATGTGAGTTGTGGACACCAACATTTTGCAAATGTTCAGGCAAAACAAGCTTATTCAATTTGTTTGGGTTGAAATAGTCTATGAGAATAAACGTTAGAAAACATGAGTAGCTCTCGACCATTTTCATTTTGTAAAAGTAGCTCTCAGGGGAAAAAGGTTGGAAAACCCTGCAGTAGACACTCTAAACTGGGTGAGATGAAACTGAAGGTTTTCTGAAAAGAGGAAGTTTTGACTGTCTTTTACAAAACTTCCTGTTAGCTTTCAAAGAAGAAACTCCACAGTAAGATGCAATATAGCAATAAGCTGGGAATGTGGACTTTAGTGAAGGTGCTGTGTAAGAGTGAAAAGTAGAGCAAGTGGCTGTATTGGCACATTATTGACAAACATGACAAAGATTGGCATGAATTATATGCTAAATTAAAAGGAGAAACAGAACTCAGTTTCTGACAACTTGTAAATGTGGTTGGAGTGATCTGGTCACAATCTGGTCACAAATGCATTTACTCCTTTTTATTAATACAGTCAGCTGTTATCCGGTTGTGATCACGGCAATGCCAGTAGTAAACGCAGCTGAAGTTGTTCAAAGTGAACAGAGGCTACGAATTTCTTTATGTGCTCAGGGAGGCAATGAAGGCAAAAACATTTGGAATAGTGGTCTTGTTATTTACTATTTTATTTTTAGAAAATGCACCTAGGCTGGGGATCCAGTCCATCATGAGACACACGCACATATTCACAAGGGCCAGTTTAAGGTTGGCAGTCAATTAACCAACACCATAGTGATGCACAGGTTGGCTTTTTTTTAAATACCCGCACCCGGGAAAAAAAGAAGATGAATGGATGGATAGATGGATAAAAATATCATTCATAGTTTCTTCAACCATATGAGGGTTTAGGTTTTAAAACCTACTATCAAACAACAAAAAATATAAGACGCAACTGTAAAATGTGCAGAAATAAAAAATAACTGCCATCTTACATACAATATTTAGGGTTTAGCAAATCAATAAATATAAGCTGCAGTTGTGGCTGAGCTTTATCAGTTGTCCTTTCATTCGGAAAACCAGTAATCTGTCTGTTGATGTTTCTTATCTATACTAATAAACGGCAAAGCCCTCACTCACTCACTCACTCACTCACTAATTCTCCAACTTCCCGTGTAGGTAGAAGGCTGAAATTTGGCAGGCTTATTCCTTACAGCTTCCTTACAAAAGTTGGGCAGGTTTCATTTCGAAATTCTACGCGTAATGGTCATAACTGGAAGCTGTTTTTCTCCATTTACTGTAATGGAGTTCAGCTGGAGGGGCGGAGTTCGTATGACATCAACACGCCTCTCACGTAATCACGCATTACGTAGAAAGCCAGGAAGAGCTACAAAACGCGCTTTAGAAAACATGCATTATATAATTAAGAAGGCAGCGAAACAATTAGAAGCGAGCGACTGACATATATATAAAACCATATTCAGCGGCTCACGTGAACTGACGCAGTGCGCAGACAAAAAGTAGAAAGCCAGGAAGAGCTACAAAACGCGCTTTAGAAAACATGCATTATATAATTAAGAAGGCAGCGAAACAATTAGAAGCGAGCGACTGACATATAAAACCATATTCAGCGGCTCACGTGAACTGACGCAGTGCGCAGACAAAAAGTAACAGTTGCAAAGAGTGCTGAACAAAAACTGAATTACACTGCTACGCTCAAATAGATAAACCACACGCCGTGGCGTGATACTAAAGCATTCGACTGTAGCGCCCACGTCCGAGGTTCGATTCCCGAGAGGGGATGCACTAAGTATGTACGCGCGCTTCTCGATTTATTTTAACCTCGCATCCCCTTAGTTTGAGACGTATGAAAACGCATGCGGTTAACGCAGAAAGACAGATCACC
>JANRMT010027041.1:118284817-118333628 GCA_026402145.1 Polypterus bichir lapradei | reverse complement strand
AAGTGTACCGAAATGGCCAAATATTTTACACCTTTGGACAACCGCCAATGCCTCTTAAACATCTTAGATTCACAGGTGACGATTTCAGTAGTGGACACTTTGATGTTTAGAAATGTTTAAACTCTCAAAAGCTGGATGTGAAGTTATCAATCAAACTGGTTGTATATTTACAACGCTTGACAGATGCCGAATGTCTCTTCAACACAAGTCCTACAAATACTGTCGTAATTGAAACAAACCATGAAACTCAAACCGATTATGACAGCAGCAATCCAAGCTGTGAGATTTGAAACAAGATTACTGTTCACATGGCCAACTGTACGTTGCATGCTCAAGAGTAAGCTCAGCGCACAGCTACAGCTTGGTCATATTACAACTGGAGGGCCGAACTGACAACGTGGCATACAAAGAGATCCTTAACAAATAATTATTGGTATATTTTCCCTCAGTTTTAAAAAGGTTTAATTGTCTTCTTAATAAAAATTTTAAGGCAGTACTTCGCCGCTGCGAAGCGCTGGTATTTTGCTAGTCCTTTATATAATGTTACAGAATAATATATAATAATATATGATATTTAGATGTTTGTGTCTTCATTTTCACTCAATTCTGGAATGCATTCAATAAAGAAGAGAACATGAAGAAGATTAGATTGGTTAGAAGATTATAATGCTCAGGACCTGTTGTGATGCATATGTCTCAGACATAATTATCACAACCACCAGCAAGCATCAGATGTAAGCCAGTTATTTATATGGGTATATTTGACATGCCACTCAACCCAGTCTGTAATTTCTTTCTATTTATAAAAATGTATTAGCACACCTAGTTATCTCTCAGTGTTTTGCTTGCTTAAGGATTACCTGGGTAATGGTTTAGACCAGAGTATACTCGTTCATAACTGCCTCTGTCCAGATAGTAGTCTGTTTTTTTTTTTTACTCGTTCTTTCATCATTTTGATTTATTTCGGGTTGCTTTATAAACAAACAGAGTTTTGGCTGATGTGTGACTGTAGATTATAAAGTTTTAGAAAATAGTTTGAAAATGCTAAAGGTGATGGAAAGCTTTTAAAACCAAAACTAAGTTTTCAAATATATCTCTGTTACCATAGACTAATTTGATATGTATATTGCAAATGTGTATAACACTATATGATGTACTAGGGGGGCCAAGACCCCTGGCGCCTTTGGTGTTCAACCCCCAGTTGCGGCCAGAATATTAGTAAAACCTGTAAATGTACAAAAGGAAAATTATTTATTGGAGTCAAAAATCACAAAATTCTACAAATGTGTAAAAGAAAAATTATTATTTAACAGAGTAAAAATCATGAAATGAGAATATAATATTTAGTCTCTTACCGATTGGAGTATTCCTGTTAAACTGAGGTCCACTATGCTCGATGAATATTTATTAGAGACTAAATAAACAATCCATTCGTTTTAACTGACATTCTTATAAATAAAAAATTTTTTTTTAAAAAATTACTCATTTAAAAAAACAGGAAAAATCACATGAAAACTAAAATGGTATACAATGGGTCATTGTACTGTAACTTGACCTTCAGCTAACTAAATCACCTAACTACAACTATTGGTGTTATGAATAGATAATTTATTGAGTTAAATTATTAAGATAAAATATTGAAATAATTATTATTTATTGAAATTAAAAACCATGACTTTCTTGATATTTTAGTTTATAATTTAAAAACAGAATAAGAATCTGAAAATCTAACAACACCACATTAAAGTTCAATGAATTCTGAAAAGAATGATACCAAACATATAATTTATATGTAGTTTTTAAAATAAGCCCAATTTAAAACGTGACATAAAAAGTCACATAAACGTTGCACTTTTAGGCTTAGGATTTTATATATAGAGAGTAGATAATACCCAACCCTGACATGCACACTCATTCTGAAACAATTTAGTGCCGCTAATCAATGCAACTTGCACATATTTGGGATATAGTTTGTTCTGCTGCTTTACTTTTCAAGGTTCCAGAGTTTCAGTCTCCACTTCCACATACACTATCTGTGTACTCTGTAAGCTCTCTCGGTGGGGATTCTTCCATTTCCACCCCCATTCCAAAGAAATGCTGGCTAACCTGACTGCTAACTCTAAGCTTGGACTGCATTGCTAAATACTGATTAAATTCAAAGCATAAGCACCTCTCAAATAGTCTTAAATAGCAGCATCCTGTCATGTATTTGACACAGACTTAATTATCTTAGATCAGTGTTTCCCAAACTCAGTCCTGGGGACCCCCTGTGGCTGCAGGTTTTTGTTCTAACCATATTCCTAATCAGTGACAACACCTGATAACACTGATCTCACTTAATTAGCTGGGATTTTTTTTTCTTTTGTTCAACATTCAGAAAAGCACAGCAGCATGCTTTGTACATTTATAAGACATTTATAAATATTTCTGCTTTTACTATAGATTTAAATGCTTAACTCTCTTTTGTTGATTTCATTATACTTTGCCCTTTCTCTGTGCAGTTTTTCCCCCTTTGTTGTATCTTAATAATGACAATTAAAAACGAGCAGATCAGACACCCAGGCAAACAACACTGAATAATCAAAGGCTGCAACTACTTTAGAGTCAGACCCACTAATTAGTAAATAATGGATTAATTAAACAAATAGAACACCTTGAAAAGCAGAACAAAAATCAAGATGAAAATACTTTCAAAAAGAAAAAAAAAATACATTATTCCTATACAACTGCTTGGTACATTTTAATATTTTTTTTAGCAAACTTAGTTTTCTAATTTCTATATTGTTCCCTAAACACAGAACTTGGGAAATATCAGTTGACTTAATTTGCCAAGGAGTTCAATTAAAAACAGAAGCTGGTTGGAACAAAAACCTGCAGCCACAGGGGGTGCCCAGGACCGAGTTTGGGAAACACTGTCTTAGATCAATGTGAAATGCAAAAAATGGTGTGTTGTGTGACAGTACTTTTTAAATATAAATTAGAATGATTTTAATGTTTACATTTACCATCGTTCAGTGTATGTTCCTTTATGTTATTCTTTGATAAAGGCTTTGTAAATGCTATAGCTTGATTGGCACTATAAAAGAATAGACAGTAGTACACATGCATTATTTAACTCTTTATTATATGCACAATTTTAAAAATAAATAATAGCTTTTTAAAGTACTGTACATAACATCATAGTGAGTTTACTTTAGGTATTGTTCATTGGTTGTTTTTTTAGAAACAAGAGGGCATACATTTGGATTAAGTCTGTTGGATTGATGGATTATTGTACTGTATAAAGAACATATATATATATATATATATATACAGTAGGTGTATAATGCTCTTCATTCTATATGTAGCTTTTACTTATATTTTATATATTTTGAGGATTTACTATTCAATTTTAAAAAGATAATGTAACTAGAGGGTTTCATCTGTGATTAATTTTTGGACTGCAACAAAAGGAATTTTTGCATAATGTCTGTAGACACTTCAAAAACTTTTGTAAATATGCAAGTTATACTGAAAAAAGTGCTACAGCTTGTTAAATCTTAAAAGAAAAAAAATCTTTTCGACATATTAGATACACATGTGTTGAAATGTATTCAGTGTGCCCCTCTAGTTAAACTTCAAGCTATTAGACTACTGTTAAGTATTTATTATGCACTAAATGATGTGAAATCACAGGTGGTGTTAGCTGAGAAGGGTGACTAAAAAGATTCTACTAGCAATAATATATAAGTGGCAGATCACAGAGTCTGCATAAGAGGATGGCTGTAGCATTCTTCAAATCCCTACTTTCCTAGAACAGCCTTTTTAGCCATTACAGTATTAAGGTTTAGCATCTCAGTAACTATGAAGCCATACAGAACTGTATTATTAATAAATAATAAATAAACAAACAAACAAATAAATAATGAGCTGCTGTTTCTAACCTTATTGTTAAACACTGGTACATGTCAAATTTATAACTGATATTATGTAGGTGTTCGTGCCCTGTAATGCATTGGTTTCTGCGTTAATTTTTGCTCAGTGGTAACGGAAATCACTACTACTCCCTACATATATAAATCTGCTTTGTGGGAGTTCAACAATTACAAATAAACACAACATTAATTTACATGCTCGGAATGATGCCTCCAGGAAGAACAACCTCTCCTGAATCAGATAGTGGTAGCCCTTTGAAGAAGTCCTCCAAGTTCAAATGTGATTGCGCCATGGTAGTTGAGCTTTATCAGTTGTCCTTGATAATTACAGAGCTTAAAAACACTGTTAAGGAACAAAATGACATACTTCAAGCCTTGTTAAATGTGGTTATTCAGAGAAGGTTTTTAGATTTAAGAGGCAACTTTAATTCATTGCAGCACCAAACAGAACAAACTATTTAAATTCTCTGAGTTTTTTTTCTGGGCCAACTATAGCGATATGACTCAGGCAAATCCTTTTTTCATGTGGAAATGGCTGCTTTGTGGTTTAAATTAACAGAACAAGAAAACAAGGCAAGAAAGGGCAATCTTAGAATCCAGGGTACTCCTTTAAACACTGAGAAAGATAAAATGCTATAGTATCTCAAATCACAATAGCTGCTCTGGTTCCAGCATCTTCCCAATTTCAAGCCTGATCTCATGAGGGCTTCACCGTATTTACAACAAGAAAGCTGATGTAATCCATCCACCTCCTGTGACTGTAAAGTTTTTAAAGTACTCTGACTGACAGATAAGCAAAAAAGGCAAATTCATTTGTTGCCAAAGGTCACAAGATTCTCTTCTTCCATGATTATAGTGCTCAGGCGGCACAAACTATTAAGGTGATAATCCCAGTCCTAATGAAATCCATGGATGACAGTATTCAAATTCCTCTATTTCCACTCACAGCACTTCTTCTCAGATCCTAAGCTGGCTATGGAGGCAATGGATACCATTCTTTCGACTGGTACCTGACCTCTCAGTTTTTATTTTTTAAAAGTGCTGCCAGTTTCAATTTCTAATGATCCTGTCATATTATTTCTTTCTTTTGGTCTTTTATGTACTTAAACAAATTCTGGTGTGGCAAGGTGGGCAGTGAGGAATCAATGAGCCAGGTTTCGTCCTACTGTTTCCTTGGCTCCACGTTGGTCCAGGAACTTTTGTTTTTTAATTGTTTATTGGGGTTCTATAGATTTATGACGGGTGGGGATTTAGGGATGGTTGGCAAATTGTTTTTCTGTGTTTCACTGCACTGCATCCTTGCATTTTACAATTTTTCTCATTGACATTCTATTCTTTACTATACCTTTCTTTATTCAATCTCATGGAATGATTAGAGCACTGTGTGTCAGAAAGCTTGCCCACTTCTTGAGTTATGTATCCACGCCGTATAGAAATAGCTTGTTTTCCGACATCACTAAACCATTCTGTCATTTGTTGATTTTGAACTTATTATTGGTATTGATACAAATTCATTCATTGATCCACTTGTAGATAATGCTTCTCCCCTAATAAAGCAGCGTGTTTCATGTACTTCTTCTGCTCTGGTCAAGTTTGTTTTTGATCTGACTGGAGTTGATTCGTTTTAACTCCTTATCACATCTGTAAAAAAATACTCTTTCTCTTCTGCGTGTCACAAATCCTCCTTCAGAATTGATTATACTGTATATTTATCTTTAAAGTATTAGCATCTTACTCTCTTAACACTGCCAAACTTTCCACCTGCTTATCTGATCACAGATATTCTGTATTAAATCATCAACTTTTACTTTTGTTCTCCAGGCCTACACAGTGGCATTTCAACACATCATTGAGACACTGCACTGAACTTATTGAACAGCTCTCAATGAAACTTTGCAAATTTATTGAGGGAAATGGTAAGCAATCCTGTTTTTGTGCGGATGGCTAATCAAGGATTTATATAAGACTTTTCTATTGCTTTCACTGCCAATTGCACCCGCAAGGCTCATAAAGTAATTTCTGAAACTGAATATTGCTTAAATGAACTTTAGAGAGCTTACCCCTTAATATCTAATGCTCAATATGATTATTTTAGAGAATAAAGAACTTTATTGTCACATACACTGCAAGATGATAGTGAAATACTTGTGCCACAGTTGTGAGTAGGGGGATGGTAGGCTGGGAAGTATGTACAAGCGATAATATACAATACGACAATAATATGATTATGATATTAAATACATAAAAGTACTAGAAGATAAATAAATACAGCAAATAAGTAAATAAAAAGGAGATGGCAGTACTCATGAAACATACAGTACAATTAAACTGAAACCAGCAACTTGGTCACAGTATAAGACATGGAAGAACGGATTAGTGAAAGATCAGTGACCTTGAGGCCTAGGGGAATAAGCTGTTCCTGAAGCATGTGGAGCAAGTGTTGTGGTATCAGTAGTGTTTTCCAGAAGACGAAAGTGAAAACAGGAGATTAGCTGGATGGCTGTGATCAGAGAGGATGGATTCAGCTCTCCTCGGGCATCTGGAGGCAGCTAAAGGGCTTGAGTAAGGGCAATTCTGAATCAAACCAGAATGTGACAGAGTGCACTGACTCTTTTTCTCCCTTTCCTGCAGACCATTCATGGGAGATTCCACCTGGCCCTCTTGACATCACTTCCGGGTCTGAGCCTATGGAGGAAGACCTTGCTGGCTCCAGCCCCTGTAATGTCACGTCTGGGCTCGAGCCTATGGTTGAAGACCCTTGTGAGCCCAACCCCTCTGACCTCACTTCCTGTCTTCCCCTTTAAAAGCCTCCACCTTTTCCCTATTCCCTCAGTTCTGTTTTGGACTTTTATACACATCAAGTGCTGTTTATATTTTTACAACTTTGCAGCCTGGATACCAAATATACAAGTGGCTTGCTATGACCTTGTTATGACTCAGAGTGGAGTTTCTGACAGGTTAAATAGATGGTATGTGGTTGTGGAAAGTCATCCCCAATAATATTATAAGATGTGCAGATAGTACTTTGGAGGAGTTTGCAGTCCTGACAAGTCAGGTTACCGAACCACATTGTCATGCATCTGGTCAGGATACTTTCAATAGTTCAATAGTTCAATTTAGCTTCCTCAGGAATAAGAGCGTTTACTGAGCCTTTTTGAGGATGCAAATGGTGTGGACAAACTATGAAAGGCAGTCAGGAACCTGAAACTGCTAACTGTCTGGACAGGGGAGCCATTGATATGGACTGCAGTGCAACTGTCTTTGTTCTTTTTAAAGTCAACAATAACCTCCATTGTTTTGTGATCTTTTGGGGAAAGATTGTTGTTATGGCACCAAAGAGTGAGGTCTTTTACCTCCCTCCTTTAGGCAGCTGTGTTGTCCACGAATTTGATGATGCTGGTGTACTCATGCTTTGCTACAAAGTCATAGTTGAATTTACTTAATAAACTGAATCTTATATCATTCAGGCCAGGGCAGAGCTCAATGACTATCTAAACACTATTTATCAGATGCACAGCCAAGTAAATTACTTTCTTTAAAACTACACAGATGTGATGCTTTCATGACTATATACTACATTAAGACAACGTTGGACACTGTTTGACTCTACCTCTTTCTCAACTTTCTCAAAGAAATAGCAATTTCTTAAATTCTCAGATACCTTCACAAGAAATTAAGCAGACTTCATTTTCTCTCACTAAAAGTAAAGTGCACAGTCCTGAAGAGATACAGAGCCCAGCTCACATAGCCAATGTAGCTTTAGCTTTCATTGGCTGTACATTTAATTTTGTTACTCTGCTGATGTAGATTTTGTAGACATTTTTACTTTTTAAAAGTATTTTTAAATCTAAATACAATTTCATTGCATTTTCAAAGCAGGCTATTACAACATACAACTATTTGGCTATGTTCAAAATCTGGATTTCACAGTGGTCATTTTGAATAAAACAACATGCAAGAAGTTTGGGGGTAGTAGCTCATGACCTAAATGTGGAAAGCATTTTAGTAAATGATGTAATGGCCATGTAGTTTTCTCATTTTCTCTGCCTCAGTAATTGGTGTAATGGTTCAGCTTATTGGTAATGGTGGCCCTGATCTCGGCTCTCCCTTGCTGTGTCTGTATCTTTCTGCTGTACTTGAAGTTATCTGCACAATGGAAGATGCAGCAGAAAGTTCCTGGAGTAGTGGTTTATCATTAAAAAGTAGACGGTACTGCACATCCCTAGTTACGTTTAAAAGAGCTGTTCGGTCTGATGGATATATACCAAACAGCTTCATTATGTGCTGTAAACTGTATCCCAAAAGCTGTGAAGTTACCTGTAAACAAGAACTCTTCCTCAAATTCACAAAAAACCATGGAAGTAATTTGAGCTTTACATGTATGGGGTGTCTAAAATACAGCATACATAATTAAAAAAAGAGATACTTAATTGCAATGAAAAACAATGCAGCAAATTTCTATTAACCACATTTTGTTATGAATGAAGCAGTGCCCAGTTGTACAAAGGGATAAGCTAATATGACAGGTGGGATCATTTTTAAAAAGGTTTTCCCCTTCAGAGTGTAATGTGAGGTGTATTTAGCAAACACAACATTTCTTAAACATGTGTAGTGTGCATTTTTAAGGTTATAATATTTAGTAGTAATTTTCTGTGTAAAACTAGGGTGCTTGCAAAATGTTTGGTTACAGAAAGCTTGACACTGAGAATCATAATGACAAGTCACTATCACATGCTTTTCACAGTGCATGTGACACCCAAGAACTGGCACATGAAAGGCTTAGCAGAAAAACTCCTTTGATGTTATACTGATGACACACATGCTATATTCATCAAGAACACAAATCATTTAACACTTGACAAAATAAAAATAGTTCAGCTTATCACCCAATAACTCCTGCAACACTTGCCTGCAAGTTTTTTTTAATACTCATGTATTTAAGATTGTGTGAGGCACAACCTGAAGATTATTAGGGTAGCTTGTTAAATGAACTTTTACATTGCAATTTAGAGATACTAACTGTAGTTTGAATTTTTTAAAATCTGCTTTTTTTATACTGGTTTTATACATATTGTACTTGCCTAATGTCAACAAGATTCAAAGCCCTTTTGTCTACTAATGCACTTTATTTTCAGAACTGGAGCATTTCATTTTATTGGAGTATGCTGTCTCATATTATACTTTATAATGACAACTACAGATTGCATTGTCAGCTGCTGTTTGAAAACAAGACACAACATAATGCATTTCTGAATGCATTACAGATACCACAACTAGATACTCTCAGTGCAGAGGAATTAGATAAATTACTATATCAGAATTACTAGATGCTATTAACTCACTTCAGAGTGGGAAAGCAGCAGGCCCAGATGGCAACCCTGCTGAAATTTATAACAAAATTCTCAATTAAGCTAGCTTCCCTTTTATTAGCAACATTTACAGAAGCTAGAGACAATAAAATTCTACCTCAAACTTTTTGCCAAGCATTAATTACTGTCTTTCCTAAGCAAAATAGGGACTTATTACAATGTGCATCATGCAGACCAATTTCACTTCTAAATAATGATGTTAAGATCCTCTCCAAAGTCCTAACTAGAAAGATTGAGAAAGTGCTTCCTTCAGTAATATCACAAGACCAAATGGAATTTATTAAAGGCAGACGCTTAGCTTCCAACCTTCAACGTCTGTTGAATTAATTCACCCACAAAATTGAACACCCCAGAGATATTATTATGGTTGGATGCTGAAAAGGCATTTGATATGGTTGACTGGAACTGCTTTTTCACTACATTGGAGAAATTTGGGTTTAGCCTGAACATTTGTGCATGGATTACGTATACCAGCCCAGAAGCTTCAGTTTGTATTAACAACATTAATTTAGACTACTTCAAACTAGAACGTGGTACTAGACAAGGATGCCCCTTATCACCTCTGCTTTTCGCAGTTGCAATTGAGCCACTGGCAGTTCACTGTTGAAATGCTTATTAGATAAAGGAGATTATCAGAGAAGGACTTGAACATAAAATTTCTTTATATGCAGATGATATGGTACTGTATATATCAGATCCACAGAATACTATGCTTGTTGTCCTAACAGCACTGACAGAATTCTGGTCTCAGAATTAATTTGAATAAAAGTATGCTCTTTCTAGTGAATTCTCAAGCACACAATATTAGATTGGACACCTTCCCTTTTATCATTGCAGATCAGTTTAAATGCCTAGGGGTAAAAATCACAAATAAACATAAAGCTCTCTATCAACAAAATTTTGCTGTCTTGCATAGATGGTCTACCCTTCATCACACTTTAGCTGAAAGAACTAACATTGTCAAGATGAATATCCTTACTAAGCTTCTTTTTCTATTTCAGAACATTCCAATATACATCAATAAATCATTGTTTACAAAATTAGATTCAATCATAACCTCATTTATTTGGAATACAAAACAGCCACATATCCAAATGGCGACCTACAAAGACGTATGGCAGAAGGTGGCATGGCTCTGCCTAACTTTCAATTTTATTATTGGGCGGCAAATATACAAGCTATAAAAACATGGATATTGCCACAAATAGATGAACATACACATCGCCAATACAGTGATCCCTCGCTATATCGCGCTTCGACTTTCACGGCTTCACACCATTGCGGATTTTAAATGTAAGCATATCTAAATATATATCACGGATTTTCGCTGGTCTTTATGGTAATGTTTCCTCAGTTTGTTTGCCCAGTTGATTTCATAGAAGGGACGCTATTAGCGGTTGGCTGAGAAGCTACCCAATCAGAGGACGTATTACGTATTAAATAAAACTCCTCAATGATATACGATATGCTTCCTGTGCTGTGCTTCGCACACTTAAAAGCTCTAACAGCACATATTGATTTTTGATTGTTTGCTTTCTTCTGTCTCTCTCACTTTCTCTGACATTCTCTGCTCCTGACGGAGGGGGTGTAAGCAGAGGGGCTGTTTGCACAGACGCTGTTTGCCTAGAGGAAACGGACGCTCCTCTAAAAAATGCTGAAAGACTACCTTCGCATTGCTCCCTTCCTTGCGGCCGCTTTATCACGGTGCTTCGCATACTTAAAAGCCCAACAGCACGTATTGATTTTTGATTGTTTGCTTTTCTCTCTCTCTGACATTCTCTGCTCCTGACGTGCACTCCTTTGAAGAGAAAGATATGTTTGCATTCTTTTAATTGTGAGAAAGAACTGTCATCTCTGTCTTGTCATGGAGCACAGTTTAAATTTTTGACTAAAGGGTGTTATTTCATGTCTGGAGGGCTCTAATAATGTTTAAAAACGTATTTAGAAGGTTGTAAACAGGTTTTCTATGCTCTAACTGTGAAAATATTAGATTTATAAATAAAGAATCCTACTTCGTGGAAATTCATTTATCGTGGTAGAGTCTGGAATGGATTAACCGCAATGAACGAGGGTTTACAGTATAACTATGCGGAGAATATTTATAAACAGTGTGGGAGAGTTTATAAGGGCTTAAAATATATAAAAATAACTATACAAACATATGGTTTCTACTTTGCGGATTGTCACCTATCGCGGGGGGTTCTGTAACGCAACCCCCGTGATCGAGGAGGGATTACTGTATACTAACAACCAAATTGTGCTTCACTCACTCAGAATATGGAACCAATATAGGACATATTTTAAGACAGAGAAGCTTTTATCTTTGGCACCGCTGCATGACAGCCACCTTTTTCCACCCTCTCAAATGTACACAGTTTTTAATGTCTGGAAAACATTCGGGATTAAATCACTTAGAGATTTGTACATAGACAACATCTTCGTATTCTATGAACAATTACACTCCAAATTTAAATTTTCAGCAACACATTTCTTTCACTACCTCCAAATTAGAACCATTGTTAAACAAAACCTGCTCAGTTTTCCTCACCTCCCACCTACCTCTATTCCAGAAAGAAATATTGAATATGCAGAATTCACTTGAGCTCCATATGCGCAAAGCATACAATTCTTCAACTTAAAAGTATACATCAATTTTGTAAAATTGTCCAAAATGTTTCCAGGTCAAGATCCAACCTGTGAACGCTGCAATCAAGTTCCCGCCTCATAGGGCCATATGTTTTGGACATGCACCAAATTAACATAATTTTGGACCAAAAACTTTAAATGCCTTTCTAACAGCCTTGTTGTCACAATCCCTCCTAATCCACTTCTAGATGGGCTTAAATTGGAGAAGGACAAACAAACTGTAATTGCCTTTACTTTGCTATTGGCACGTAGACTTATCTCACCTATTTTAAGTGAATGGTTAACTGATGTTATATATTATCTGAAATTGGAAAAAATCTAATTCTCACTTAGAGGATCTGTACAATAAAATTTTAAAATAAGCATTTAAATTGAGGAAGCAGATTCTCTTCCCTCCTTTTTGTTCTATATATTTTTATTCATTTATTAATTTATCTATTTACTTATTTTTACTCATTTAAAGTTTTACTCTGTTGGCCTACCTCTCTTTCTCATGGGTGGGGGTTGATTTGTTTTGAACCTAGTTTTGTTAAACTTGACTTGCTTGTATGGAATGTTATTTGATTTTAATAAAATCAACAAAATGTTTCAAAAAATATAGGCTGAGATGAGTGTGGTCAATAACTTTTTAATAATAAACTAAACAATATTAATATTGACTTGAAATTGTAATTAATATAGTGCACATGTAGTAATAAAAATAGGATGACTTATTTTGATAAGTTTAATTTCATTCCGGGGATGGAGAGTATGAAGTACTTTGCAGTTGATAATGGACCTGATTTTCTAAAAATAAACAATAATAAATACAGTGTAAAACCACCGTGGCTGTGGTGCTGTTTATTTAGATTTTGGTTTGAAATCAAAATGCTTCCATATGTTGGAATCCAGTGTAAAGCTGCAAACAAAGAGATGACTCTTGGTCCTTCTGTTGCATTTGTTTTGTTTGGGATTTTATCACTTAATCCATCCATTTTTGTTATTTAGTAGAAAAATTGACAGTTGCAGTTTTGCATGTAAGGTTTTCTACTGAGTTCATCTACACTACATGAAAACTTTGACCATAGGAACTTTATTTAATTCATATTTTAATTATTATCATGAACATCTAGCAAAAAAGAAAATATGAGATGTGTTCGGCTTTCATCACTTTAAATGTCAATGCAGCAGAGGGGAATACAATGTACTTTGCAAATGAAGATTGGCCCCTGTTGATTGTACTGTATAATACTAACTACAAGCTGAAATCGATAAGGCTGCTGTGTGCTTTGTTTGGATTTTCTATTAATTTTTTTTTTTGTATTTCAAAGTCGTGCAGATTAATTTTGTTTGAAATTTAATTGCCAAATAAAGTACCTTTAATATACCGGCTCCTTTTACTACCTATGTGTGATATTGCTTTGCACATTCTGTTTATACCGTTCAATGCATACCATGGATATTCGCAGATATTCAGTAATTTATAGTAATTAAATATCTTTTTTAAAAGTAACTAAATTGCACTTTTACTTGAGTAATTGTTTCCAAACCTACCTTTTTTTATTTCCATGTAAGATTTGTTTACTTGAGTAAATTATGTCTATGCTATAACACGTTTATTTGAGTAGTTTATTTATTTAGCGCTTGTTGCCTCTTTGCTCTAGTAAAGTTGTATCATCATCCCAATATGAAATCTGCCATCATCTCATTGCTTCCTAAACCTGGCAAGCACCCAACATGTGTTTCAGCTGCAGGCCACATTCTTTAATGAATTCGGACAGTAAATTACTTGCCAACGTCATGGCCACTCGTCTTCAAATCGTTATACAAAAACTCATTCCTCCAGATTAGACCAGCTTCATTCATGGTTGCATGAAAGTGGATAATCCATCCATCCATCCATTATCCAACCTGCTATATCCTAACTACAGGGTCTTGGGGGTCTGCTGGAACCAATCCCAGCCAACACAGGGTGCAAGGCAGGAAACAAACCCCAGGCAGGGCACCAGCCCACCGCAGGGTGCACGCACACACACACACACATCCACACACCAAGCACACACTAGCTTCATCGCTTATTACATATTATAAGTAAGGTTCATTCCATGTGGCCAATGCAGTGCTGTTTTCATTAGATGCCAATAAAGCTTTTGACAAACTGAACTGGCATTATCTGTGGAAAGTTTTGCAAGTGATAGGTTTGAGCAATCCCTTCATTAATATGATTAAAACATTATGCTCAACTCCAAATGCATCAGTGCTTTCTGATTCAGACCTATTTTGTCCCTTTCCCCTTTGCATGGGAGCTAGTGGAGGCTGTCCCATATCTTTTTTGCTCTTCAATCTTTTGCTTGAGGCACTTGCGGCACTCTTAGGTTCAGCTATTTTCTCCTTAAACTATTAATAATTCACTTCAACAAATCTCTCTTTTTCTAGTTGATGTTCTTCTGTTTCTTAGGAATGTCTCAGAGGATTTACCATTTATTTTAAAACTGTTTTGTACATATGAGGAACTCTCTAGATATAAAATTAACTGGAGTAAATCTGCCCTTCCCCCCATAAGTTTCTCCATTGGGTCATTATCTATTCCCCAACGTGTTTCAATTATAGGATCATTTAAATATCTTGCTAGCACGTTTTTTTCTTCTTCTTTTTTTCAGCAATATTTGGATGGGGTGGGTTCAGTGGGCTGAGGACTTTATTTTCTTTTTTGATATTACATTTTTCTTATCTTATATGTCCCCCATTTTTTTGTCTTTAAAATAATAAAAGTTTGTTAACAACAACAAGAAATGCTTTACTAGATGTAGTATTAAAAACATTTTCAGTAATAATTAGGAAGTGCCGTCAGCTTCTGCAGATCTTCTCAAATTACACAACACATGAACTAGGGGTCCTTTTCTTCTCAGAATTTAGAGAAATATATTTTCTTCTCACTCGGACTAAAGTAATTGAAATACAAAAATTTCTTTTGTAGAAATAATCAGACTTCACTATGAAATTCAAATTAAATGTGGATTGATGACAGGTCAAAAATTTCCCTCTACAAACTGTATATAGTATTCATTTGGATTGATGTTCTTACTCACATTTGTTTTGTATTAAACACACTGTTTTCCCTTTGATCAAGAGATCAAAAATAAAATTATGCCACAGAAATATGCCTTTTAAAATGAGTAGCAAAAAGCATTCAACAACTAAAACAATAAAACATTCATTTTTTGTTTTGTTTTCATTTCTTTCAATACATTATTTTAAGACAAAAGGAATGTGCTTTGATCAAATTCCTTGTAGATGCTTTTGTTGATGTTGCTTATTCGACAAGAAAGCCAGAAAATCTTTTTGATAAAAAACAAATAAATATGAAGGATATCACAACAGACAAAAGTTTCTCTTAACCCAAAGTGCTGCTCCAGTTATTTCCTCCATATAGCCAAGGACTTTGTTTAGCTAAAAATGCTTCTTATGTTCTTTCAGTATTTCAAAGTTGTTATTGATTTGCTGCATAGGCCTAAAGGTACAGAAATGCCTGGTGTAAATTTTATGCATTTAACTCCTCAGACGGTGTCTTTTCTTACACAAATATGATCATTTTTGAATCAATATGCAAGCATCACATCACAATCTTAATTTAGAAAAACACCATTTTAGTGTAATAGTTTGCTGTGTGAAATGATGGCTTTTAAGTTCAATTGCACAGATTAAATCTGGTTTGAGTGTATTATCACTGTTCACAAAATAATACTGATGAAAACCCAAAAAATTTTAAAAAACATTATTCCAGTTTCTGTTAGTCTTTTTTAGGTCACATGGAGTCAAACTCTATCCTGGTACAAGGCAAGATTCAGTTCTCAACAATTACTGGGCATGTTTAGGCAGACATCCATCCATCCATCCATCCATTATCCAACCCGCTATATCCTAACTACAGGGTCACGGGGGTCTGCTGGAGCCAATCCCAGACAACACAGGACGCAAGGCAGGAAGCAAACCCCGGGCAGGGCGCACACACACACACACACACACCAAGCACACTCTAGAGACAATTTAGGATCGGGGAGAACATACAAACTCCTGCAGACATTGTTTTTTTTTGTTGATTATTCAGTTTTATTCTGTCAGTGACGTTCACGTGGTACAACGAACTTGCCTCTCCCTCTCTAAGTTGATGGCATTTATCTCCATTCTTTTCACAAGAGCAGTGATGATCACAGTTGGTGCTACGGTTGATGCCTGCTCAGAACTATTTGTTGTACCGGCAATCAAAGGTATGATGCCCTGTGACCGTTATGAGACTGGACAAAGGCAGTACCATAACAACAGACAGCTTCTTCACAATGCTTTCACTGACTAACAGACTGTTGCACTCCAACACAACTCTGCTTGGCACCATAAAATGAAATGGGACGAGAACTTCCACCTGCAACTCAAGTCTCTTCAGTATGCGTGCAGTTCTCCACGCTGGTGTTTATATCTGGCAGCGCCATGCTGACGGCGTATCCCATTTTGGGGGAAAGGGAGAGCAGGCTGCATGCTGCTTGTGGTGACTGACACATTTGCAAAACAAAAGAGGAATTTAAGGTGGCCCAGGATTGCGACTTTTTTCTTAGGCTTCAGGGATACTAGTGTTAAATGCTTTCTCCTATGTTTCTAATATTTTGTGGATGGAACACAAAGGAGCGGGATCACCATTGCATTACTGTTAATGGTCCGCCCCTTCACTCTAAAGGCAGGCTGGGAAAAAGAGTTCCTTTGCTTTTCATTGAATTTGCTTGGTGGTTTCTTGTAATTGTGTTTTCTCATCTGATTTTGATCTTCTGGCTTTTCATTTCTGGATTGTACTGTTCATTGGGACTTTCTCACCTTAAGTTTGTCTTTCTTCTTGCTTCAGAATTATCCTTAATCTATTTACATTTACATATGTTCAAGTATGAACTGGTGTGCTGTCTATTGTTTCAATTTGGAACAAGGCAAAGGACTGAACATTGGCAATGAGGATTTTGCTAAATGGCTGTGTTTCACAGTGAAAAGTGAGTTTATTATTTTTCAACATGGAAACATCTGCACCAAAATTTGATTGCTCTACTGAACCCGTCAAGCTGGGATCACACTGGACAAGATTGCTAGTGGCATTTGAGTTCTCAGATTTCAAAGGACTAATTTTAACAATTAATGTGTTGGAAACAACAAAACAATGGAGAAAGGCATTACTTTTGCAACATGCAGGTTTAGATGTGCAGGTTAGCTCGTGGATTACAACAACATACTAGCTGTGTTAAATGCTTACTTTGTGCCCCAGGTGAATGTGACTTTTGCAAGGCAAGCTTTCTACCAGCTGACACAAAGTCAAAATGACACTATTCAACAGTTTGTTACGTAGCACAGGCTAACCGCTAAAGACTGTGGTTTTAAGGGTCACAGAGGTAATTACATCAGAGGTGTGCTATTAAGCAAGTACACTTCAGAATAAATACGGAGAAAGGCTCACATTAACATGGTCACCTAAGATAGCAACTCTTCTCAGAATTTACTATAATAAACATAGGTTATGTTCTTTAATTTACTGGAATGAATCAAATGTCTTTTTGTTAATTGAAGTCAACCAGAAATCATGTATCTTTATAAATCCATTGACTTTATCCCTGGCTGTTATTATGTTAACATCATGGCCTTGCAAACTAGTACTCAAAGGGTTAAGTGTTCAAAAATATCAGCAACTAAAGCCAACTTAAGAAGCCAGAGAATTGAAAAAATAAGTTTGCATATCTGATTTCTTGTTTTGCAGTTACTTCAAAAGTTCTACTCTTAACTGGAGAGTTCTTTTCAAAATGTTACCCCTCAAAAGCTATTTTACTCCTGTGTAATAAATAAGATTTTCGTATAACGAACCCATTTCTTCACAAATTTTTAGAAAAATACAAGTCTGAGATGCTTTTACTTTGATGGAAATTACCACTTTAATGACATATTTTAAAACACACTCAAATTCAGAAGGTAAAGATTTTGAAAAATTGGGTGCAGTTTGAAATATAGATTTGTCCACCTGTAATGAGAAGTACTTACATTTCTTAATATTTTAAAGAACTTGTGTTCGAAAATCTTCTGTTGTGTCACTTACTCTTCTTTGGATTGTATTTGTACACAATTATTTGCATCATATCAAAATGTTTCAGTAAAATCAGATATGCCACAATTGTATGTGGCTTATTGGCTTTTTGCAATACGAAATACAACTTGCTTTTTCATTTGTAGTGTGTGCCAAAGTAAAAAATACTTGCTTCTTGTGGAGGTAGTTTAGCTTTAAAAAATTCCACACGCTTGTCTTTTTTGTCTGGATGTTTGGTATTTAAATGTTGAAGTAGCTTTGACAGCTTCATACTTTCGTCTGACAAGAACAACACGCTGGAGTTTACTAGAAAAAACAGTAAAACCATATTTGAGATAAGAATTGCTATACAATCTATTTTTTTTTTTTTTTTTTTCCTTTTTATTAATTTTATTACAATCCATACAAAGCAATCAAGTTTTTACAAAGAGAAAAATTAAGAACAGATCGATCCCCACCCCTGAGAGAGAGAGCAAGCCAAACGGCGTTAAATTTAAGGCTTGGAGACATACCTAAATTAATAAATTCTCTGTGCCTTTTGAACTTATTTTAAAATATTACTGATTAGATCCTGCCATGTTTTGAAAAAAGTCTGTACGGATCCTCTAACTGAGTATTTGATTTTTTCCAACTTCAAATAATATAACACATCGGTTTCCCACTGACTTAAAAGAGGAGAGTTTGGGTTCTTCCAGTTTATGAGAATAAGTCTACGTGCTAAAAGTGTAGTGAATGCAATCACAATTTGTTTGTCTTCCTCCGCTTTAAACCCATCTGGAAGAACACCAAACACAGCTGTTAATGGGTTTGGAGGGATTGTAAGTCCAAGGCTATCTGAAAGGTAATTAAAAATGTTTGTCCAGAATAATGTTAATTTGGTGCAGGACCAGAACATGTGACCTAGTGAGGCTGGGACTTGGTTACAACGTTCGCAGGTTGGATCATGCCCTGGGAACATTTTGGAGAGTTTTAGTCGAGACAGATGTGCTCGATATATAATTTTGAGTTGTATAATTGTATGCTTTGCGCATATGGAGCTCGAGTGAATTCTCTGCATTGCTACTTTCCACTCCTTTTCTGATATATTAATTGAAAGATCTTTTTCCCAGTGTCCTCTTGGATCTTTAAAAGGGAGGGATTGTAAAATGATTTTATATATTGTAGAGATGGAGTCTAAATCCTTGAAATTGAGCAAGGATACAATCTATTTTTTTTATTCTTGTCACTTCAAGATGTAGAAGGTTCCAATGACTTTTTAAAAAATTTATCCATCTTTAAAAAAATGGATATAGCTCGTTCTTATCAATAAATATTCAATATTTTACTTGTCACTCTACAGCACAGTGCACAGCTTGGAAATAATGGCACAGCTGCTGTGGACGCTAGAGGTCACTGTTGCCCCTTTAAACCCAGCAGACAGACACTCAGGACACGGGGTAAAAACAATGACAAGTATTTTTAATTCCTTTTCTTCTCAAAACAGTGCCCTAAGCACCACAGCCACAATAAATAGGCAAATAACACCACAATTCTCAATAATAATGACAATTCTCTCTATATATCTCCTCCACACCTCCCAGCAAGCTTTGTCCACCTCCACCCTACTCTGGCTTGCTTGCTGGGTTCCCAACAGTCCTTTAAATAGTGCCCGGCCTGGAAGTGCTTCTGTCCCATGTGACTTGCCAGCACTTCCAGGTCAGATGGAGAAGCTGAGTTTTCTTCAGCCCAGAAGTACTTCTGGATTTCAATTCCCTTGACTCACTAGTACTTCCGGGCTATGGGGAAACCATGACTCCCCAGGTCCTTCTGTAGCATTTCCCGGCGGCACCCACGGTACCCAGCACGGCTGACAAACCAATCTTCAAGTCCCAGAATGACCTGCAGGAATCCGGAGCACTGCTACACTCCAGGAAAGCTGCCATCTAGTGTTTTGGGGGTGGCAGTGTCCACAAGTTGCTGCCTTCCCCCATCCTTCCATCTCAGGGGTGTCCCGACTGGGTTTAGCTGCCGGCCATCTCTTACACTGCTTATATAAATTATACCATTGAGCAATGATGCAGTAATTAAAAATAACTAGCACACGCTTTCTGATGGAAAGTTCAGTGAACACAAAGAACAAAGACAAACAAATTGTGTTACTGGGTAAGAGATGGCACCAGTATTTCTATTATTTGATAAGTATTTTACCACCATTAACATGCTGTTTGTTTACAAATGGGTTGAGTACAGAAGTGGGTGCAGAGAGTTGCCAACAAAATTCTTGCCCAAAAGTGGGTCATACATTAAAAAAGTTTGGCAACCACTACTTTAATGCTTATCATGCCCAACCCAGGTTTCATAATAAACAAATAGAGTTTATATTTACAGAAAAAAAAATCCTAATTTACATAGCACTTTTAACAAAATGTGCTTTTGAAAGCAAGCAAGATTATAATACAGTATCAGACTAAATAACTTATGAGCAGAATAATACTTTAAAGTAGCTATAGTAGAAGTAGAAGGAAAAAAAGAGATATTGATAAACATTAGGATGAGCTTCAAAAGACATGGCACTAAGGATAGAGAGTAATGCATTGAGTAAACACAGAAATCAATTGAAACAGGAGTATAGGTACCACAGTAAAGTCAATGAGACCACAGTAATATCACTTTCAGAGTTAATGTAAGGGGAAGTGTTAAAATCACTTAAGACATGACATTCTGTTTATCAGGTTTTTTTAGTCTTTGTATTTTTTGTGGCTCAACAAAATGTTGACTGACACTACATTTAACCAATCATCATCTATTAAATTTGAAATTGTACATAGTTTTAATGGTGATTAATAAATATATTAATTGGTGTGTAGCAATGGAAATAGATTCTGATTTTAACAAG
The DNA here is from genome assembly GCA_026402145.1 of Polypterus bichir lapradei. Taxonomy (NCBI): domain Eukaryota; kingdom Metazoa; phylum Chordata; class Cladistia; order Polypteriformes; family Polypteridae; genus Polypterus; species Polypterus bichir. The sequence goes on along the minus strand of JANRMT010027041.1, from coordinate 118,312,739 downwards.
CTAGGTCTCTTTTGGTTGCTTTACCAAAAAACATCCAATTTAGAACATATTCCGTGTTTCTTAGCTGCATTTTATATTTCCTTTCTTCAAAAATCTTACCCTAAAATTAGCTGAATTTTGTCCAGTACTATAGAATGATGTAAGTAAAATATTTATGAATGGCACCAAGAGCCATCATGTGAAAAATAGTATTTAACTATTTATTTAACTATGGTGACAGGCATCCCTGTTGTACTCACACAAAGTAGTAAATGCCCTTTTAATCCATGTTGTCCTCCTGTCACAGTAATAACAGAAAAAAAAAATTAACCCAGTCTTTCCAATGCATAATTGTTGGAGGAGGAGAACATCACCCAACTACGCTGAATGCGATGCTGGAAGCAACACTCATATTCATTTATTTTTTGTCATTTTGAAGTTGCTGATCAACTCTTCATGAATGTCTTCTGGGACTAAACCTTATCAGCTAAAGTGAAAAAAAGGGACTAAAAACATGCAAACTCCACACAGACAGTACTATGAGGGGCCAAACAGGCCATAAATCATATATTTTTGTTTGTGTAATCTGTATATTTACCCAAATTAAACCAATATAGTGCATGCACAAAACTACTGCTAGGTAAGCAGACCAGTAGTATATAAATGCAAGCCAATAAAGTTGATATGCAACTGATAGCTGTGGGATACAGACCGGACACAGACAGGCAGACACCGATGGTTTGATCACCAACACACGTTTATTCATTCTATTTACAAGTGAAACAGCACACAACCCACTTTCACCCCCAAAGTCCAGGCCTCTCAATAATGCCTTTCTCTCTATGTTCGCCTCCACTCTTCTCCTCCCGAGCTCTGTCCTTCTTCCTCCCGATTCCAGCCATCGAATGGAGGGAGGCGGCCCCTTTTAAACCCACCCAGATGTGCTCCAAATGCCTCCACAATGAGCTACTGCTGGCACCCCCTGGTGTGGTGGAAGTGCTAGCTGTGCACCCAGAAGCAGTCCGGGTGTCACTGGTCTTCTTCCCCCCAGCACTTCTGGGTGTGGCGGAAGTGCTGAGGGCCAGGGCTCCCCAGACATCTGGGCACCCCCTGGCGGTGACCACGGGCCCCTATTGGGTTGAGCTTCTAAACTCTGTTCCCATGGTCCCCATAGCCACCAGGGCGGTCGCCCCCTCGTGGTTCTGGAGGAGGTGTAATCTCTCCTCCAGTCCTACCTGGCGTCCTGGCTGGGTACTGCCCCCAGCCACTTGCCACACAGCATATTTAAATGGAAACCAATGCAGTTCACACGCTAACCAATAATTAAGGTGCCTGAACCAGTGATATACAAGTGCAAATCAATATACTGTAGATTATATGCAAACTGGTAGTATTTATATACAAACTGATAGTTCATACACAAACCAATAATATATAAACACTAACCAACTCATATAAATGAAACCAATATTATATGCACACAAACCATTAACGTATTTATGTAAACTGATAATAAATACTCATAAACCAATAGTGTGAACATGTAAACCAATAGAGTACAGTATACACACAAACATGTGATTTATGGCCTGTTTGGCCCTTCATAAAGTGCTCAGGCTTTAAATGTAGTCCACTACAGCTGTAACATAGCAAAATTAACCACCATGCCACAGTTTTTATTCCTTAAAACTAAATAACTTTTTGGGGAGAAAAAGACAGATCAGGGTTTTAGCTTTGGTTGTGCATGAGTAGAACTGTATAGCTAAATGTGACTCCTTCTGGCCAGGACTTTGGTTTCTCAAAAAGAAGTGTCTGCACCTCAGGTGCATGAGGGCATATTTTTTGAGTGATGGATAGATTGCAGTATGATATATTGATTTTTATGAAAAGGACTTTTTAAATCTTCCTGACAATCACTGGCCTTCATGAAGGCTCTCTAATATCACTATACTGCTTTGGATGCAACTGTGAATGTGTAAAGAAAAAAAAAAGTTAAGAGGCAGGCAGGATTAGAGCTTATATAAAACATATTTTATGGTGTACAGGGGACGTTAGCTACTGTACATAAAGGACAAGTATGTAATCTGTGTTTTCAATTGTTTTTCATCTCTATAATTCAATTTTTTTACATCTTGCAGCCAGTCTGTGATAGATGATTGCATTGTCCTTCAGAATAATGCAAGTAAAACAATTCCGAATAATTTCTGAGAGCTAAATGATAAATGATCTGTTTCTGTCATAGGGGCTGATAAATCAATATTATTTTTTACTTTCAAAATCTGCTTCTGGTTCATTGTTTTTGTACTTGTTCTCCTAATGATTTGGTTTCTCTTGTGTCTAGATCTAATAATGAGTAACACATGCGGTCACTATAGAGGAAAATAATACAAAACTAGTATGAAAGTATACATTTCTTTCCATCTGTTAATAAGGATGTTGCCCCATTTTCCTCCATACTTTATCACAAAAATTCCAAATTGAAATATGTAGATTCAACATGGATCTTTTGTATTATTTACATATTAGAACCACTCTTTTTCCCTTTGCTGGATTGTAATATCTTCTTTGTCATTCATAGATGCTTGTGCCAGTTTGTAATATACAGGTATTTTAAATCTGGATATGTTTTCTTAGGTTAACTGCTGTGGAAATTTATTTACCAGTGGTGTAAAAAAGCCAGAGTCCTGAGTAGATTTATTCATGTGTAGAACATTTCAGTAATATGATGTTTATTAACAATGGATCCTTAGAAAAGTAAATGTTTCGTAGCAGTTTAGACACAAATGCCTCATGACATGGAAATGGTGGCTTTCCCCACATGTGGGCTTTATGACCACTGCAGGTAAAGAAACATTTCTATGGCTTTCACATTAATGGATATGAATTTTTTTGTGTTCTGCTTTAGATTTAGATGTTCTTGTTTATTATAGCAGGAACAGTGGGCTCAGCATTGTTATATAGATGATGTGACGGACGGCAGCTGGGAGGCTGATGTAATGGGTGGTCAGAAAGACAGGCAGGACCTGTCTTTGCTTCAGCCAGCAAAGTGCCTGCATGGTACGTGAAATGGATGGACTGGTGTCCCAGTGGGAGTGGATAAAAGGGCATTACTTGACAAGGATTTGGGAAGACAGCCATTCAAGACGGTATACTTCCCCTGAAATGGTGGGTGATAGCATCACTGGGCCAGTGAACCCATAAATACATAACCACAGGGAATACTGGGAAATGAAGTCCCATTGGACAGCCCTGCTGAGTTCTGTGGAGATGGAGAGGAGGAGACATAGTTGTTGGCTGTCCCTTCTTTGATGGGCTTCCACCTGTGTTTCCTCAGTGCAATATACTAGCACCAGAAGTGCTCCCAGGTCCTGTATAAAAGGAGCCTCCTCAATTTCCTTGGGATGTCAGAGTGAGGAGAGAAGGAGGATAAAGCTCACCAGGGAAGAGTGGAGGACAGGAAGAGAAATTCTATAAGTAAAAGGTAATTTCAGCTCAAGACTCTTGTGGCTGATCTAGTTCTTCCTTATAGGGTGTGCTGCTGCATCTTTCTATCTTAGTGAAAATAAAAACAAATAATTTTACTGTATGGTATAATGACAATTTGATTTGGAATTAAGTATCTAGTCTTGAAGCAGTGGTCCAATTTGCTTAAAACAATTGTGGAACATCAGTGTGGTAAAGCATGCATACTGATGCTAAACCTTTAGCTCTCCATTCATCTTTATCCTCTTTTGGCTAACTTAGGGCTCCATGATATCACTGAATAAACAACAGCTCTCAAGTGACAACAATAAATCTTTTGATTGTATTAACCGGCCATTCGTTTAATAGGTCACAAGATTCAAAAAGGACTACAATTAGTTAAAAGTTTATTATCATCCCCTTTGAGTGGGCATCTTTCCCAGCAAACAATGATACAAACAGTGCTCTTTTTAATACATGCTAGGAATTCGAGCAGCAGAGATCCATAATTTTCAGCTGTTCATGCTTATTCTTAGTTATAACTCCTCAAACACAATATAACTCTCTCTGTCTCTATATTCATTTTATATCTTTTTTTCCCTTATTAATATTCTTTCTGATAATCCCATGCTTTACCTCCTTTCAGAATGTAACAAAAACTGTAAGACTATAAAATCAGTTTAAACAAATACTCTCTTTTTTCACTTAATAATTTATGTCTGCAGACTCTTATCCTAATTATCTCTGCATTTTAAATAAAATTAGTGCTTCTTTTAAAAATGCCTGGCCATTGTCAAAATACATATTTTGTCTCCCTTTAATTTTAGAAGTTCTATGGTTCTGCCTTTCTTGCTGCCATTCAGACTTCTGATCTCTGAATTTTTATGAACATGCAGCACTGAGTTGTAACAGCCTGCACACATTGTGTCTCTGCTTGATTTGTAATTCTACCATTTAGCTTTACCCACCACCCACTCTGTTCTTATCTATCTTCTCTCTAGCCACCTTCAACTTGGTTACATTTTGATTCTTTCCCTTATTTCCTGCCAGGTATTTCTTTTGCCTCACTGAAAACTAAACAATTTTGAATCCCCCTGGCCCTATTCTGTCTGGCACCATGTAGAAAGACATATTAGTCCTTCTGTGAAATGGCACACTCAAACAAAGATTTTTCATAATCCTGCCATTTTTGCTGGCTGACCTTGTGTTTATCCTCTTTGGAAAAATAGCACAGTATGTGCCTTTAGTGATTCTTGGCTGGTAATGTTCATATCTTTCCAATTTTAATTTACACTTCTGTCTTCATCATTTTTCTTTCATTTGCAACTTCAGTCATTACTAAGAATATTGTAGTCTTTTTTTCTTCTACACTATCTGTACATTCTCTTTTTTCATTATTTGCGATCTACTGAAATAAGAAAGAAATATCTCTTCTCTCAGCACCCCACTGTTTAAGGTTACATTACCTCTTGCTTTTCTTTGCCCTCTTGCCTGCGATTGTTATGAATTTTATAACTTTGTTCATTTTTCTCCTGTTTCTACATTTTTCTCTAAGCATTTGTATTTTTTTTTTATATTTTGAGCCATGCTGAATTCTGTTTCTCTTTCAATTTGTGATTATATTTTGTTTTGGCACTTTAAGTTTTATTTTATCATTATATATTTTTATTTACCACAATGCCACTTATTTTTTAAGAGCGCCATAATTATGTGTTCCTGTTGTCAGGCCAGTTGTCTGTTGTCAGGGGCATGGCTCCAGAAGTCACATCAGCTTTTTGGTATATAAGCCACCACTGCTAATCAACCATTGTCCTTTACAAGAGTACTTTGTCTTAAATGTCCAGTATACAAACATTCCTACTTTACATTGTTGAGCATTATATATTGATCACGTTTTTGCCTTTGTTGCATGTTAGTTTGACTTTCTGGTAATGACCCTGAGTACCATTTTGTTTTGAGATTCCATGTCCTGATCTTATTTTCATTTGCCACTGTAACCTGCCATTTTCCAACATCCCAGCAGAAAAAGCTTACCAATTTCAGTGATGGCAGGTAATTGTCGTAGATATTCTAATAATCAATGTGGGCAATAGAAACTTTTTCAAGGCTTTGCTCTACTCTCCATAAGTGCTATTTAATGGTGCTTAGACTTGATTAACTAAGTTGTAGATATTTCCTTCGTTTCACTTGCAGTTTTCCTCCATTTTTTCTGTCCTTGTCTTCTTGTTTTCTCCTTCTTTTTTATGTTTGTTATTCTTTTTCCCATTTGTAGTCACTGGTATTACACTATTACATCAATCTTTTATTCTTGTAGCTGTGTCATTACTCTTTCTTAGATTACTTCAGTGAGACTCCTTGTCTAGGCAACCTTGGTGTCAAACTCCTTGCTTAACACCAGAGTATCCTGTTAATAATGACACATTTGTGGACTATGCAATGCCCAAGTTGTGCTGGGAGGATTTCTGTCTTTGAAAATTAACCTGCAGGTTTATTTTCTCCAACATTCAACATCCCACCAACTGGAGTTATTTTCCTGTCCTCCCTAGCCATCTGACCACAGTTTCTAGTAAAGATGACCATTATGATTCTCCACTGTTATAAATAACTGCTTTTTAGTTTTTCTTTTTTTTTTGTAACTCTGTTTTAACTTTCATTATTGTAAAACACTTTGAGTTACTTTCATGTATAAAAGTGTGCTATATAAGTACTGTATATGTTATTGTTATTGGTGATGATGTTTACACCACTCTTTAAAACAGTTCTAGAAGAAGTTAAATGTGCCACTATATTAAGTTACTGTATGTTGTGCTACAACCAATAGCTCACCTGCTATGACTGGGATGCATTTAGGGTTGCTGGTGTTCATAATGAAAAACAAGTATTTTGGGAAATTCATTATGCATTATGAATCTGCAGCTCAATTCAGTAATGAGTGTTGTCATAAAATTATTTTTTTTTCACAAGGGCAATAAATAATTACCAGTTTCATGTTCTTCTTAATGCCCTGGATTTAAAGGGAAAGTAAAGGAATATTTACTTGCTTTGCTGCACATTAGAGATTTTTTTGCTGCGAAGGCCAACAGTTTGATGAGTTATCAAGTTCTGCATGATTATTAGACATAGATTTTTTAAATGACTTTTTAAACTGACTTTCCATCCAACTCAATTTGAAAATACAGGTTTCTCATTTCATTACCAAACTCTACAGCTCTTTGAAGGCATTTGTTAGAAAGTTGGACTTGTATCAGTGAGCTTTAGCTAAACGAGAAATTAATTGCTTTCCTAATTTAAAGCAAATGGCATCAGATCTATCTCTTTGAAGGAAAATTAAACAAAAAAATTCTGCAGAGCAATTTTCTAATGTATTTGGAAAAATACAAGAATTTAAAGACCAGTTTAAAGATTTTGCACAATCTGAACTCATGTTGGACTTGTGTTCTGCATTCTTTGGAGATCTTGAGTTCATTTCAAAATGAGTGGTTCACCTTGCGCGCTCAAGTGATCAATTTGACCTGAAAATCATTCAGCTTCAAGAAACTGTGGAACTTAATAAAATAAAAGTTGCAAGATGGCTGTGATTTTTGGATGACTGGTCCTAATAAGAATTATCTAGTATACCTCGACTTATTTGTGTGAACAGGCTTTGTCAAATATATTATATTTTAAAGTAAAAACTGGGGAATAGACTCACAACAGATAACCTCTTGAGTCAGTTAAGAATGTGCACAATGAGTTTTGAGTTTCAATATGCCATGTCTCTTTAGCAATATTTGCTACTGTTAGCAAAGATACAATAGAATCTCCACCAGGAAAATCAGTTTTTTTATCTATTTTGGCTAAAATATTTTTTAGTAAGCCACTTCCACAAATATCCTCTCATTAAAGACTAGGGAGTTCATTAAAACAGGATCGAGCTTTTGAATTGAAGACCAACCTTTTCCCTTATTCATTGGTCCTGTCCAGTAATAACCCTACATAGGCCACCAAGGTGCTTCATGTCAAATCAACGTCTGAAAGAGATGAATAATTAGGAAATAACTACTGTTGAGAAACCCAGGAATATGGCATTGGGGTGAGATGACCAAGGAATGGGGGTAAAAGCATGTCTTCAGTTCAGTTTAAACACACTCCCCATACTGTTCACAAGGGGATTTTCCAAAAGTTAGTAAATTTAACTATATTTTATCAAAAATAAATGTGCTTAGGATGTTGTGAGCATAGGACTGGATTGCAACACTAGTAAACTGAGATGTTTTTTAGGAATGTTTTCACATTGTCTAGTGTCTGTTCAGTGTTGGTTCCCATTGATGCTTATGGAACTCACTTCTCCATAAAATTTTGAGATTAAAAATTTTTATAGTCCATTACCACAAACAACACATGTATATAATTTTGTGTGAATATTCAGTAACCAGAGTAGAGAAATGAAGTGATCTGTGAATGTGGTTTTTGTCATACATGCATACATTTGCAGAAAAATCTGTCAGACATATGTGACAATCTGAGTATTGTTAAAAAAAAAAAAAAAAAAAAAAAAGAATTTCAAAGAGACTTTAAATAATTTTAGAGATTACATCAGGTGCACTCTTCCATTATGACAGAAGGTTTCTGCATTTAGTGGCAGATAATCAAAGAATAAGCTACATTGGTGGAATATGAAAATATGGGTTTTAGCATGCCTACCTTTTTGTGAGATTAAAAATTAAAAACTTGCATTGTGTGAGGAGCTCCCATGATTAAATGATAATCCTCAGGATTCTGACGAGACACTGGAGTTTATGAGCAGAAATTGCTGATACATCTAAAGTGTGCTCAAGGAATGGCTTACAAGGCACAGTATTTTAATTGTTTGCCCTATTGAGAGGTAACAATTGATACCAGAATATTTGTTTTTTAAAATCTGTTCTGGAATAGTGTTTCTTGGCTGTCTGATCATCCCCTATTTTTTTTTCAAGATTCTCCATTGGCTGTACAAAATTGTTTATCAGTTCTTCTGATTACTGGAGATCCACTCAAGCTTCCTCACATGGATTGTTTGCTATTGCTGCAGGTAAAGAAACATACTGATATAACACACACCTTACAGTGCAACCTAGACACATTATCAGTGATGTAACTTTGGGTCACCGGGTGTTTCTGTTCAACATCATACATCCTCAGCCAGGTAACCCAGCCAGAGGTAATTAGCCCCCAACTTGTTTCTAGGCAGCTTATGTGGTCCCTGCTTCGGCATTTGCTTGCTTCTAATGGAAATTAATTCTGTATAAGTCTGTGTACTGGCAAACACAGTACCATTAATGAACAAAGTGAGGGGTCTAATAACTGATACCCCCTTTTTGGATGCCACTATTTGTACTATTATGTTTCCCTTAAATTTTATGTGCTAAAGTGTGATTTGTTTATTTAATGCCTTTTAGAGTTACTAAACAAACATTCAGTACTTAGCAAATATTAAAAATTAGATTGTCTTTCTATCTTCATGGGCTCAGAGTGCTTTCAGTTTTTCAAAAAATAAAATAATCTTTCACAGACTATTTATGCACAATGCTAGTATTTATTAATACAGCATAATATCCTCTTTAACTGCATTACTGATTTATTCATTTCAGATTGTTTATGCAGAACCATTTCACCCTGTGGCGGTAAGACATTTTGACTGGTAGCCTTGCATCAGAAATGCAACATCTCTCTAAAATTAGCATAAAGGGGAAGTATCTATCCCTCTGAGTATTGAACATTCTGTTCTTAAGCATAACCAACCATTAGAGTTTGTAAAAGAAAATATTACTTTTTATGTTAGCTACAGTGATTATACTGATATTGCTTCTGTTCAAGTGGAAAAAAAAAATATTCAGAAAATATTTGATGCCAAAATTTCTTTATAGATATGACAATTATATAACTTTGTAATAATAATTGGCAGTTGCTACACATTCAGGTCTGTTGCTTATGTACCAGCTTTCATTAATCCGTATACTCAAAGCCAATGAGGTTTACGTAAGGTTGAATAAAATAGTAATTTGACTGTTTCTGCTTTTCAGCCTTTTGACTAAGGTCATTCTGTCAGTTATCTGTCAATAATTGGTTCAGCAGAGGATTTAGCATTGTTAAAAGATTATTTTGGGTAGACATTGACTTTCATACATTTAGATTAAGAAAAGGCTTTTAGTAAGGTCTATCATTGTAACCTTGTTGAATGAATGTAGGAAATAGTGTCTGAAGAGAGATTTCGAAGTACCTAAGATTATTTTATGAAGTTAAGATAGATGCAAATGGGCAATTGAGTGGGGAAAGTAGTAAAATGCTACCAACTAGATATACTTTGGCTCGCATCCACCCACTCTGTTGGTTCTGGAACCAAACCTCACGAAAGAACCTGAACTCTTCTTTACTCTGGAATTGTACAGAGGAAAGGCAGTTTGTTGGAGTGGGTTTCATATAGAGCCCCTGCCTGGTCAAAGCCATGTTGGAATTTGTCCTGAAAAATAAGATGGCTGTCTCTGTTCGGCTGAAGGTCGTGGAGGGAAGGACACTGATTGTCATATGTCTTTATACACCAAATAGCGGCCCAGAGTATTAGGCCTCTGTTGCAAATTATCTAGGAAAGGGTCCCAGGTGGGAACTCCGTTGTTTTGATGTGTGACTTCAATGACCATATGGGTGCCAAAAGGGCAACAACCTTGGAGGTCTAGTAAACAAAAACCCAGGCATAGGTGTAGTTCGGAGAGACCATGGAAAATGACTGTTGATCAGGCTTAAAAAGGTTCTGGTAAACCATCAGAAGGGAAAGGCAAGGCTTCACCCAGGCTGTTTTCAGCAAGGGTAGCGAAATGCTTACCTGGACTAAGGATGTAGTCTAGTGGTGGAAGAACATTTTGAGGAACTCCTGAATCTTACAGACATGTCCTCTGTGAAGGAGGCAAAGCCAGAAGCTGATGGAGGATCAATACCCATTTCCCTGATAGTGGTTACTGAGGTAGTGGCATGTCCCCAGGGTTGGATGAAATACATCCTGAAATGAAGGCTCTAGATTTTGTTGGGTTGTCATGAATAACACACCTTTTCAATGTAGCTGGGGGTAGTGCCACTGGAATGGCAGACTGGGGTGGTGGTCCTCATTTTTATGTGCTTAGTTATGTGCCCTGTCCCCTTTAAACTGAATTTTGAATGTGTGGCTACCATAATGCACACTCTCTGCCCGTAAAAGCCTAGGCAGAAAATCAAGTCTTTCAGATTGGCATTGAATTTTTGGATAGTTATTGTATTAGTTTAGTGGATCTTCCTGGATTTTTTCCTTTTCTTGTTCTGTTTTTTAATTACTGATTTCTGTTTCTGGATTTGGCTTTGTTTGTTTCGTCTTGCTTTTTAAGGCACACAATTTTGGCTTTCTTTTTTGTTATTTTGTATTTGAATGTTTTTGTAATTAACTTTCATTATTTTTCTAAAGTCTCAGAGTTTTCTAAATGCTTTTTCCTCTCTCTTAAATAATAATTTTATTTTCTGTAGATTAAAGAATGTTTAGTTTCTGTGCTTTCCCTTTTTTGTGTTAGTGTGAAACATAAGAACATAAGAAACTTCACAAACGAGAGAGAACCATTCAGTCGCATCACGCTTGTTTGTTTAGCTTCGTAATAGCTGAAGTTTACAAATATTTCGTCCAAATACTTCTTAAAGTTTCAAAGATTCCGCTTCAACTACATGTTTCAGTAGTGTGTCCCAGACTCCTAAAACTCTTTGTGTAAAGAAGTGCTTCCTGGTTTCAGTCATAAATGCACATCACCTTAATTTATACAGATGTCCTTGAGTATGTGATTCATACTTAAGCCGAAATAATTATGCTGGTTCTACTTATCAATTCCTTTGAGAATTTTGAAGACCTAGGTTAGTTCTCTACACAGTCTAATATGCTCGAGAGTAAACAGGTTTAATTCTTTCAGAGTAGGACATGTCCTTAAATCCTGAGATGCACTCACTTGCTCTCCTCTGCACAGTTCCAAGTACTGCTATGTCTTTCTTGTGCTGTGGTGACCAGAACTGCACACTGTCGCATGCGGCTTGGGATGGAGCCCAGCCGGGACACCCAGGAGGACCGGAGGAGGGCATGTGCCTCCTCCAGACCACGAGGGGGCGACCGCCCTGGTTTTGTTGGTGGCCTCGGGTAGGGGGCTTGGAAGCCCAACCCTGTAGGGGCCCGTGGCCACCACCAGGTGGCGCCCCAGTGCCTGAAGAACCCTGGAGCCCAGCACTTCCGCCACACCCGGGAAGCAGTTGGAGCTCATCCGGGGTGCTATAAAAGGGGCCGCCTCCCAACAGTCGAGAGCGGAAGTCGGGTGGAAGAGGACGGAGCTGGAGAGAGGACTGGAGGCGGCCCGAAGAAAGCCACTAGTGACTGTGTGAGAGGCCCGAAGAAAGCCACTAGTGACTGTGTGAGAGGCCTGGACTTTTGGGGAATCAGTGCTGGAGGCACTGGGTTTGTGCACTTGAACTGTAAATATTTTATATAGTTGTGGTGTAAATAAACGTGTGCTGGGTGATCAAACGATGTCCGTCTGTTTATGTCCGGGGCTAGTTCCACAACACAATACTCCAAATGAGGTCTCACTAATGTATTAGCATGAGCATTTAGTGTCCCTTAATTTATATTTAAGTAGACCAAAGCTTACTTAATATTAGGGGAAAGACATTTTTGAGCAGTAAGCCTCAAGCCTATGCCCAGATTATTGAGGCTTGGGTCTCCATTTTGGCAATTTTTTGGAAAGAGCTCAAAAGTTTAAGATGCTAGCTTGAAATGTGGGAACAAATGTTTTGCATTGACTTGTGAAATTCACTAAAATGCCCTTTGTTTATGTCACTTTTTGGTTGTTTTATTTTTTGCCTACCATACAGTTGTGTCCTTAATTTAAAATATATTTAATATAAAATAAATTATTTATACATTACTGCAAATCATTTACACTTTTATAATCACCTTTTCGTTCATAGGTATAGTTATTTAGGTCAGCCTCTTCCACAAACTGGAAATAGGTCCTACTTTTAAGCAGTGTTGAGAGAGGGGAGAAATGGGTACAGTAAAGAGGAAGAATTGAAGCAGAATCACAGCATCTGCAGTATGTGCCAGGGCAAAGAGGGGCTGTCCTATTTGGTAAAGTAAGTGTCTGTATAAAGGCCTTTGGATAAAGCAGTTTAATGGTTCTCAACCAAAGAAAATGTAAAATGAATTTTGCAATTCTCACAAATGAACCTATAAAATATTCCCAATGGCATGACCAACTGTAAATGAAACAAAGAACAAAGATAAAGGTTTGGGGCACATTAGGGCAAACTCTATATATTATGAAACAAAATAATAAACATGATTTAACATGTAGTGTGAGAGACATCTTAGACTGGAGAAAGATGGCAATGGTGTGCTTATAAAGACAGTGAGGTGGAAAGGGCAGGTCCAGTAGCCCCAGAACCAGAAGTTAGGTCATTTGCCCTCAAAATGTTGGTCGCCAGATCTGCAAAGGGAAGGATAAGAGAAACTTTATAAGGCAGTGCCAACCCCTCGCTCAGGATGGAATTACAAGTCAAGAAGATCCGAGATTGTCTCCCAAGCTCACGTGTGTGACATGAACCTTGTCATAGATTAACATATAATTGTAACCAGAAATGGATTTAAGTTCTTCCATGTTATTTAAAATACAGAGACTTCACTGAAATAGCAAAATCTTAACCTCTTCTTCTGTGCCCTGTGGGATCTCAATGATGCTAATTGGAATAAACACAAAGTGTGCAAAACATATTTCAAAAATAACTCTTCAGAAATGAATAATTTTAAACAAACAGCACCTCTAATCTCTGACATGCGTAATGTGCAATAAAAATACAGATGTAGTTGCTAATAAAATAGTAACCTAAAAACAGTATTTACACTAAGAATGTTGGCCAACCCCAAAGTAATAATTCTGCAGTTCTATTTGTGATCTCCATTGAATAATCATTGAAGTAATTATGTGGTTTGACAGTCTTAACGGACATTTCAAAGCTCATCTAAATGGAGAGAATATTTTACCCATCAAAACGTAAGAATAGATTAATTTATGAGGTATTACTTACTTTTCTATCACATAATCCACATTTCAGCAAAACCCATAATTTCTTCAAAATTTAAACACTCAGGTAGAAAATGATCAACACTGTATGAACTGACCAACTGAAAATTCGGATGTTTGAGTCTGTCATGCTTTTTAAGTGTTTGTTATTGTGTATGATTGAAGTAGGTTTGTTTTATCATTGCATGTTTTGTCGTTTATTAAGAATATTGTATACTGTGAAGCTCTTGTTTTTTATAGTGGCCATACATTGAGGTTTAACATGTATAAGCCACTTAGTCGCAGGCCCAACGGTTAGTCAGCAAATGAAACATGATGTGAAACTACCACAAAATTAGCTTCTGAAAGAAAGAAAAGTTGAATGTATGTTGGATAAAAAATGTTGAGGAATGACATTATATGACATTAGAAATGTATTGGTCAAAGTAATTTAAAGAAACTTGAAGATAAAGCAGGACTCTGCTTAAACTGGGCTAATATTTGGACATGTGTACTTTGGTAGAATCAGATTGCTTTGATCATTATAGCTAATATGCTATTAACATACTTACCCTATGATGCAGATTTTTATGTTGACTTCAATGAGGCTGTATGCAGTGGTTATGACTGCTGTTTTGGAAACCACTAGTGTTGACTGGGATTTGGAGACAGAGACGGTTTGTAGCCAATCTGTCAAATAAAGTGGGCTAGGTATGACTTCAGGTTCGTTTTTTTTTTTTTGGATACAACCTCTTGTGGGCTATATTTTGTTAGTTTCCCTTTTGTGGCACACAATCCAGTGGAACATTATGGAAAGGCAGTATATAGTACATACAGTTTAGTTTGACAACTAAAAGTACAGCTGGTGCAGTATAGCGGCAGAAATCTTTTCTCTAACATTCTACATACGACCAAACAGCAGTTCCATCAGTTCTATTTATCTCTGCAGCAGCCAGAACTCATTCCGACAATGGCTTCCCTAGCTTTTGTCCAGTTCACAATTATGCAATGGCTGCCTTACTTCGATTTAACATGTCTTTTAGTTGAATAATTATAGCTATGTTATCAGTGTTTAATTATTGGTCCATTTCTTGCTGTTACTGCCTGCTTTTCTGTGTTGGAGATGGCTGTTTGTATTTATAGTCAGTGAGCCTATTTACTGTATATTGTCGCACAAAACAATTTTGAAATTCTTGGTTCTATCCCTGGCATATTTACTTCGTTTAGTGAACAATATTAGTAAGGAGAATTTCCTTGTATAATCTCCTAGCTAAACTTCTATTTCAACTAGATTATTAAATGCTTTGATACTTAATCTCCACTACTTAACTTAGCAATATTAGATAACCAGCATAAAATAAGAATTGTTTTTTGTGTTATTAACGTACTTAAAAGTATGAAATTATCTGGTTTTCCTAGGGATTTTTTAATATACACTTTCTATAATGAATTTTACTAAACTTAAGGCCAACAATGAGTCCAAAAAGTAAGATAATTCTGAACTGTTGGAGAGTTAGGGTTCCTTTTAGAAGCTAAGCAGTCATTGGGACTTTTCCAGCTTCATTGGATGTCTGTCTTATTTACTTTCTTCTGACACAGTTTCCACAGACTTCAAAGCTTCTTTAACCAGTTATTGTCAGTCAGTCATTTTCCAACCCGCTATATCCTAACACAGGGGTCTGCTGGAGCCAATCCCAGCCAACACAGAGCGCAAGGCAGGAACAAATCCCGGGCAGGTCGCCAGCCCACCGCAGGACACACACACACATCCACCGACACACCAAGCACACACTAGGGACAATTTTAGGATCACCAATGCACTTAACCTGCATGTCTTTGGCAGACATGGGGAAAACATGCAAACTCCACACAGGGAGGACCCGGGAAGCGAACCCAGGTCTCCTTACTGCTAGGCAGCAGCACTACTACTGTGCCACCATGCTGCCCACCAGTTATTGTTCTCCTTATAAAACATTTCAATCACCCACCATGTTTTGTTCATTTTGTTGCTCTTCTGATCATTAATGGTGTTGAGAGAATCCCACAGAGTTCAGTTTGCTATGAGTTTGGCAAAATCACGAAAATGTTTGTGAATTTCGCTGAACTCTATGAAATACTTTAAAGTCAATAGTTTTGAGTGGATTATAATGGTGAAATGGTCTTTTCAGTGTCCCAGAATACTAGGGAAAAGTTTGGAAACTATGTCAAACCAATTTGAATAACCAACCAAATATGTGATCTGAGCTGTAAGGCAACTGTGCTAACCACTGCCCCAAATTGTCTCAAAGAACAAAATACAACAAATGGCCACAAACTAGCCTTAAGTAAATATAATATAGATTACTGGGCTCACAGAGTTCCACTTTTGGAGCACAAAGTGGCCGTGCCACAAAGCGTCAGAGTGGGACTGGCTCATTACATTGTTTGATGCTGTTCTCAGCATAGCCAGAACTGTGTATCACTTAGAATAAAATGTTCACCTAGCTGGATGCACAGTGAATTTCCAGGAAAATATTAATCAAACAAAGTCAATGGCAAACAAAGCATTTTCATTGCGATAAACATAGAAAAAGGAAACCCCAGTGACTACTGTGAATAGGGAAGTTGGAGTCCAGGGAAGACTGGAGGACAGCCAGGAAAGACTGGATGACAGCAGGGAAAGACCGCATTGGGAGTGGGCGGCTAGTAACCTAACCCACCAGTCCCTAGTAAGAGGGACACCCACTTAGAACTACAGAAAATACACGAAGACAACCCGCAGGCCCTCCGAGAGGCGGGATGGAAGATGGGCCTAATAGGACGGACTACATGGTAATGGCAACGGCAATGGAAACGGATAATGCGAATATCAGAACTCCAGTCAATGAGCAGAGGATCCTCCGGAAGTGTGTGTGCGGATGGGAGAAGGTGACCACCTACAGGGGACTGCGAATCCACCAGGGGAAGGCAAAGTGTCATCAGAAAGGCCAACAACGACCTTGCACCGCAGCAGCGGGTGAGACAAGAGGGACCAGAAGCCAGGTAGAAAACCACAGTGTCGATGGACCCAATGTCACTGAAGGCAGAGGAGGGACAGAGGAAGGAAGCCCCTTGGAGGAGGCGGAGCCTCTGCAGGGGCAGCAACACCCAATCCCCACCACCCCACACGGTACAGAGCCGCAAGCAGAGACCAAAAAACCAGCAAGAAGGAACAAGCTCAAATGGCCCAAGGCGAACGAAGCAGAGGTATGGCACACGTTGGATATAGACCTGATAAAGATTCTGGAGGAAAGGCTGCGTGGAGGTGCCGAAGCCAAGCTTAATTTGTTTGGAGACGTATTATACAAGGCCTGCAAAGACAGGTTTAGCGAAGCAATCTCCAAACAGAGAACTGCTCCAAGAGAAAGGGGGAGGAGGGAAAGGGAGATCACCCAGCTAGTGCAAAGACACCGACAACTCCGCAAAAGCTGGAGAAAGGCACCCCACGCAGAGAAAGAAGGTCTGAAAGTCCTGTGGGAGGAGGTGAGGCGAAGGCTTGCCAGTCTCTGCAGAGCGGAACGCATCCGCAAGCGGAGCAAGCGAAAGCAGAAAGAGCGAGCCAGCTTCTTCAAGGACCCCTTCAGACACGCTAGGCAATTGCTGGAGGGAAACAAGTCCGGGAAGCTCGAAATAACCAGGGAGCAAATGGAACAGCACATCAAAAGGCAGTGCAGTGACCGGTTAAGAAATATTCCACTAGGAACATTTACGGTACAGGTACGTGCCCCGGCCTGCGTCACCGACGGCCGAGTTCAACATCATGCCCCCCAAGCTTAGCGAAAAAAGGCAAGCCGTGAAGAAGGTGAGGTCCCCTATAAGCTATATAAGAACTGTCCCAAGGTACTGGAGCTGCTATGGTATCTAATAAGAACTGTCTGGAAAAAGCAGCTCATTCCATCAGAGTGGCAAAGGGCCGTAGCGGTCTTCATCCCAAAGGAAGCAAACTCCAAGGACATCGGCCAATTCAGAAACATCGCCCTGCTGAACGTGGAAGGCAAAATTTTCTTCTCAGTGCTGGCCAAGAGGATGACCACCTACCTGCTAGAGAATGGCTACATTGACACCAGCTGCCACAAAGCAGGGGTTCCAGGTTTCCCAGGGTGCGTAGAGCACTCTACGATGATCTGGGACCAGATCCAGAAGGCCAAGCGGGAGAAGACCGACCTGCATGTAGTTTGGCTCGATCTCGCTAATGCATATGGTTCAGTCCCACATCAGCTGATCAACTACGCCTTGGAGTTCTTCCACATGCCTCCTTGCGTCAAGAACCTGGTAGCGCTATACTTTAGTGACCTGCAGATGTGCTTTGCCCTCCAAGACTTCACCACCGGGTGGCAGCAGTTGGAGGTGGGAATTGCAATGGGGTGTGCCATCTCTCCAATCTTGTTTGTGGCAGCCTTTGAGATAATCCTCATCGGAGCAAGACAAGTGGTTGGAGGAATCAAATTACCATCTGGTCAGAGGCTACCCCCAGTGAGGAGCTATATGGATGATGTAACCAGCCTCCTTCAGACAGCAGCATGTACATCCCGGCTGCTGGGAAGGGTGGACGAGTTGATGTCATGGGCCAGAATGAAGATAAAACCTTCCAAATCTCGTAGCCTGTCACTCAGAAGGGGAATCAGAAATGATAACACCATCTTCACCGTCGGGGGAGAGAAAATCCCCCTTCTGGCTGAACAACCCATCAGAAGCCTGGGAAGGCAGTATACCGCAGATCTGTCAGACAAGCACATGGGGATGTCCGTCATGAAACAGCTCACGGATGGCCTGCAAAAGATCGATCAGAGCCAACTCCCCGGGAAGTATAAGGTTTGGTGCTATCAGTTCACACTCTTCAGGAGGGTAATGTGGCCCCTGAAAATGAGCGAGATCCCCTCATCCGCCGTGAGTAAGATGGACGCAAAAGCCAACTCGTTCATCCGAAAATGGCTGGGATTGCCACGGTGCCTTTCCGAAACGGGCCTCTTTGGGAAGAACATACTACAGCTCCCACTGCAGTCCATCAGTCTGGGTTACAAGCAAGAAAAGTCCAGGCTGGTGCTCGAGCTAAGGGAATCCAGCGACCAGTCAGTGAGGAATGCCAATGCCATGGTTTCCACTGGCCGGAAGTGGAATGCCCAAGCGGAGGTTGACCAAGCCGTCAGCAGGCTGCAACACCAGGAGATCATGGGCAGAGTCCAGGTTGGAAGAGCAGGGCTAGGATGGGGAGAAGCGCCACGGTTCTGGTCTAAGGCTAACTGCAAGGAGAGGAAGGAGATGGTGGTGGCAGAGGTGTCGAGGACAGTGGATGAGCGCTACAAGATCAAGGCCGTGTCGCAGGGCCGACAAGGAGGCTGGACAACCTGGGAGGGAGTCGTCAGCCGGAACATCAGTTGGTCGGATCTGTGGAGGATCCCACAGGAAAGGGTCAGTTTCCTGATTCGTGCAACTTACGACACGCTTCCCTGTCCTCGCAACCTCAACCAGTGGTTTGGGAATGAGGAAAGTTGCGCACTCTGCAACGCACCCAACGCAAGTCTCCAACACATCTTGTCAGGCTGCAAGATAGCACTTTCCCAGGGGCACTACAGATGGCGCCACGACCAGGTCCTGAGGAAACTGGCTGAGGTGCTGGAGGGGCGTCGAAAGGGCAGCACAGGACCACCACTATCAGAGGACTGTACCAGCTTCGTCACGGAAGGGGGGGGGGGGGCAAAGTTACACCAGGCCAAGAGAGATGTCAAGGCCTTTTTCCCCCGACCAAGAATGGAACATGAGGGTTGACCTCAACAAACAGCTGAGGTTCCCCACGGAGATAACAATTACATCTCTCCGTCCTGATATTGTGGTGTGGTCCACCAAAGTAAGATCGGTGCACCTCATTGAGCTGACCGTTCCATCTGAAGGGGAGATAGAGGCTGCCTTTGAGCGCAAGAAGGCCAAGTACTCTGAGCTGGCTGAGGAGTGCAGGGAGGCCGGCTGGAAGACCACCATCTACCCAGTGGAGGTGGGATGCCGAGGGTATGTGGGGCTGTCAACCGCACGCCTCCTGAGGGACGCAGGGGTGACTGGAAGGAACCTAAGTTAAAGATCTGGCAGAAGAGGCAGAGAAAAGCAGCTTTTGGCTCTGGTTGAGGAGAAAGGATAGGAGCTGGGGAAAACCCCAATAACAGCTGCAGGGGGTGACAGGGAGACGTCCCTGTCACTGCTCCGCCACCAGGAGATGTTCTAGCGATTAAAGGAGCTGAAGACCCTGCAGCTGACCCATGGGCACCGGAGGAGGTGCGACAGGCAGCAATGCCAAGCAGGTTATACCACCTACCTGTACATCGACTGATCAATACAATCAGCTGTAATAACTCTGATTTTGAGACTCCAGTTGTTCTTTGGTACACTTAGAATTGCAAATATATAACTGCAAATCCTCAATGGTTGTTGATGCCTCCATCTTTTTTCTATTCTTTTTTCTTCACTTTCCATGCATTTTTCACATTTCCTAGTTGGTGAAACTGCTCTGATAGGAAGGTAGGTTGTTATCGTTCAGGCCTTTACTTTTCTTATGCCTTGAAATTATTCATTTCTCTCTTATTATTATTATCTAATTATTCAATTTTCTTTTAAAGGGTATATTTCCTTCTTATACTTGTTTGCAATAGCAATGCTACCCTAATACTCTGAGTATCTAATCCTGTGTCAATGCATGTTTTGCAAAATTTCACGGTATGTATTTCCTGACAGGAGTCCACATCTCACCTCTTCCTGCTACAAATGGATGCATCATCTGTTCTTTGCCATGCTACATCTGATTCTGTTCTTCAGATGTTTTTTAACACCATTTGCACATCTAACTACAAGGCTGTTGCCCAACATTTCTTATAATATGTCATTCCATTACCTACTGGGTGAGACTTCTAGGTGATATATTCTCATTTAGCATGAGTGCCTAATATTAATAAAGCCATGAAGATGAAGAGCAGATTGATGTCCATTATACTTGGGCAGGAATATGATCCAAAGAGAAAATACATGTCTAAATAAACAGATATATTATATATATATATTAGAAAAAGAAATCATGCGGAAATCAAAAAACATAAGAGAGGTAAATGCTAGAAAGAATGTATGTGATTGCTGGCCTTGTTTATTCATGACAGTCATTCTGAGATTTAGCTGTCTTTCCAGAGTCACTCATCCTCCTTGGCAGATTTCTAATCTGTTGTGGATATTTCTGTTATTGAATTACTTATTACATATTTTTACTTATGCTATACAATAAAATACAACTTAAAATTGTTATGAGTAGATGGAATCAACCTTGCTGCACAATTCTTAGATTCTGGTTGGCAAGAACAGATAGCCAAGTCACTTATTAATCCCTCACATCTTCTCATTCCATTCATGTTCCAGATTTTGTACAGTGTTGCAAATGTTATACTAAAATTGTCCATTCTTACCTAATGGGTTAACTGAACACTAGCTGTAAAATCTTTATCTTCTTTATACAACTTATGGAAACATTAAAATATTTACAGTGAACATGAATAACAATGTTAAAGATGATTAAACATCCTTGTTTAGATTTGTATTAAATTTAATCCAATCTTATATTCAGAAAAATTTGAAAGCGAAGAACAGGCAGTATAGTGACAAATTGATTAGTGCTACTGTATCACAGTTTTAAATGTCTGATTTCATATCCCTGCATGAACACAGTCTTTGCCATCTTTCCATATTATCCCCAGTTCTAACTTAACTTTGAGGTTCATTGATTTTCATCCACATCTCAAAGATGTACATCTCTTAGTCATGTAGGATTCAATGAAAAGCGACCCTGGGTGGACCCAAAGTATGAGTGAATGGACTAATATCTGGCCCAAGGATAGTTCTTATAATGCAACCAATTTGGCGAGCATACTAACTAGCACCCACAACTGTGGACTGTAGCAAATTCAGAAAATTAATACCCAAATAGCCTAAATATCAAACTTTTAAAAATTCAACTGCTCATTGAGGCACCATTGCCCATTGTTTTCAAGTGTTATTTATCAGTATGAAAGACAGTGAAAAGTACTGTACAGAAGTCATTAAAAATAAAATTTACATGACACAATATTTTTACTACATATTTAGGTACTGTTTCATTACAGCCTTGCAAGGTATCACCAGAAAAATGGAAAAAGGGTTACATTTTTAAATTACACTTAAACATATCACATTTTTAACTAAAGGTTATTCTAAATTTTGTATTATTTGTGCAATATCTATTTAACCAATATTGCAAACATGAGAAATGAAACATAACAAAAAGTTTTTTTCATGTTTAGGTTTACATCACATTGTAGTTAATAATTGTCAGTTACTACGGATTATATTAATAACACTATACTTTTCTTTCAACCTTTGCATTGTTTAAATGTATTAACTCATCTGTTAATTGTTCAATTAAAAATAGAATTTTAAGAGCTACTTCTCAGCTGTGGGCTATAAGAAGTTAATTTTACTGCCAGTAATAATTTTCATTTTCAGTAAGCCCTATTTGGATGGTATTAGTTTTACAAGTCATTATTGCTGGAAGACCACAGAAATTATAGTCCTGTCTGAATTACTCATGTCGGTAACTTTTTACAGACTGTACGTTCACATCTCAGTAAAGATTATGGAGCCTTTTACCTTTTACAAACAGTCTAAAAAATGACCCCAGGTAAAACCTAGTATCTTGTGAAATGACACGTTGATAAGATTCTGTCATTTGAATTATTCAGACAGGACTAAAATTACAGAGGCTCTCCAGTAATAATTACTTTACCCATCTTCCTGGTGTAGAGACACTATTTTATAAAAGTCATTATTAGTTCTTCAGAAAAGGTACTAATAGGAAATATTTTTAGTTTCAAGAAAATAAACCAAAATGCTCATATGAAACCTTTACTGTGCTTTTAAAATAACATATTTTTCAAAATATATTATAGTAACATTACTCAGGATTTGCATGTTTAAAACACTATAGAACAATCTTGATTCCAGTCTCTTCTCATCATTAGTTTGTAACAGACATTTCAAGGCATGAACATTTCCAGGAGCCTGAGCTGTGTCAGTACTTTAAGTTATGAATCCTATATATTAAAAACATAAACAGTGGATATCAAAAGTCTACACAACATTATTGAAATTTGAGGCAACATAAAAACTCATCAGGCTGGATACCAAAAAATCATTGTAACCTTGATGCAGCTGCAGGAATTAGTGGCAGTAATGTGCTGTTATTATGGCTGAACTGGAAAAGTGACCAGTGAAAAAAACATTGTTTCTAACTTTGTTTTAATTAATGAAATGAAATTCAAGAAATGCGGCCTTTCTTATGGACAAACAAAGAAATTAGTCTATTAACCAGGCAAAGATCAAAACACAAATTAACCGAAGGCCAGAACTGAAAACAGTATTAAAACTCAAAGTAAAAAAAAGTCAAAAAGATTCTAATATTAATCTATTATCTTTTCCTTTACTATACTATACTAAGAAAACATTTCTTTTATTTAGAAGAATCCCAAGCTTGGATGAATGTTTGCATGTGTATCACAATATTTTATAATGGGGGTGTGATGATGTCTCCCTAACAAATCACATGACTGGCAACAGCTGTCATTGCCAGCAATAACATGGTTGTCCAATGAGTACAGCTTTGAAAATGCCAGCACCCATGATGAAATCATCAAACAAATAGTAATTCAATGATGTCAGAAAAATACTGCAATTAAGAAAAAATAAAATCACAATACTAATATTAAAAATGTTCAGACCTGAGTGCTGCATTTGATACTGTCAAGCACAACATTCTACAACCCCAAATCAGAAAAAGTTGGGACAGTGTGGAAAATGTGAATAAAAAAATAAAGCAATAATTTACAAATTTCCCTTAACTTTTATTTCATTGCAGATAGTATGAACACAAGATAATTCATGTTTTTCATGTTTTTTTTGGTCAACATCATTTGATTTACATTTAATAAACATCCATTCTTGCCATTCAGGCTTGCAACACATTCCAAAAAAAGTTGGGATGGGGGCAATTCAGGGGTAGTAATGAGGTATAATAACTAAATAATGATGTGATTTGAAACTGGTGATGTTAACAGGTGATTGCAATCATGATTCAGTACAAAAGCAGCATCGAGGCAAGGCCTGCTCCTTTAGGAGCAAAGATGGACAGAGGATCGCCAGTTTGCCACCAAATACGGGCAAAAATTTTTGAAATGATGAAGAAAAACATTTCTCAAAGACAGATAGGAAGAGATTTGGGCATTTCTCCCTCTACAGTGCATAACATAGTGAAAAGAATCAGGGAATCTGGAGGAATTACCGTGCGCAAAGGTAAAGGGCGCAAGCCTAAACTGAATGGCCGTGATCTCCGAGCCCTCAGACGGCACTGCATTAAAAACCGTCATTCATCAATAAATGATATAACTGCGTGGGCTTAGGACTACTTCAGGAAGTCACTCTCAAGCACTACAGTATGTAGTTACATTCGGGAATGCCAGCTAAAACTGTACTGTGCCAAAAGGAAGCCCTACATAAATAGTGTCCAGAAGCGCCGTCGACTTCTCTGGGCTCGGCATCTGGGATGGTCCATTGTGCAGTGGAAATGTGTATTGTGGTCAGACAAATCGGTTTTTCACATCTTTTTTGGAAGAAATGGATGTTGTGTGCTGTGGACCAAAGAGGAAAAGGACCATCCAGACTGTTACCAGATACAAGTCCAAAAGCCAGGGTCTGTCATGGTATGGGGTTGTGTCAGTGCCTTCGGCAAAGGTAACTTGCACTTCTGCGATGGCACCATCAATGCTGAGAAGTATATCTCAGTTTTGGAGGAACAAATGCTGCCTTCAAGACGACGTCTTTTCCAGGGACGCCCATGCTTATTTCAGCAAGACAATGCCAAACCACATGCTGCGCGCATAACAAAGGCATGGCTGCGTAAGAAGAGGGTGTGGATGCTTGACTGGCCTGCGTGCAGCCCTGATTTGTCTCCTATAGAGAATGTTTGCCGCATTTTGAAACGAAGAGTTTGTACATGTTGGCAACAGCAGGTCAAACTCAGTCCCAGATACATAAAAAGTTCCTCCACACTCTGTCCTCGGGGCTCTTCTGTTCTACATGCCTTCCCTTGGCCATATTATTCATCGTTTTAGACTGGATTATCATTTTCATGCAGATGATAGTCACATCTATCAGAGATAAAAGTGAAAGTTCAGAGTTTTCTGTGCTCATAACTTGCCTCAATAAAATTAAAATCTGGAAGGAAAATAACTCTTTAAAATTTAACTTCAACATAACCGAAGTTGTGCCAACTGGCACTAAAGCTCAGCTCTTTTTCAAACTTGGTGATGATATTATTAGACCTTCTGATTCTGCAAAGGTTCTTAGTGTCATTTTTGATTTCTCCCTTTCTTATTGTACCTAGATTCATCATATTGACTTTGCAACTTATCCCACATTTGCTTACACTTCTCTAGTGAGCACATAGCATCCATAATGCTCCGCTTTTGCTGGCTTTCTATGTCTAACGAGATTGATAATAAAATGGTATTACTAACCTATAAAGCTTAAAATGCCCTTGCAATAGACTACATAAGTAACATCCCACATCACTATGGTCCACTGATTCAGGAAAACCTGTTGTGCCCCACGCTAACCTGCACTCTATGGGTGGCAGAGCTTTCAGATCTATTGAACCCAGACTTTGGAACAACTTCCCAAAATTAATCAGCTGACTCAATTCATTCTTTTAAAAAACAACTTAAAACTCATTTGTTCGGGAAGGCATTGAACTTACCCTGACTTTCTTTTTCTTCTTTCAGTTTAACCTCCCTATCTAGATGCTCAGGACGATTTGCATTTATATCATAAATTATGCTGTTTGTTCAGGGTCTTCTTGTAGTATTTTGTATACCTTGTATTTTTATTCTTATTTATTGTCTGTTATTCAAATTCAAAGCATTGTGCTTCCTGTATTTATTTATTGATTTATGCAGATGTTATTTGTATCCAATGTTATATGTGCTCTGTTGTTCATTTCAAATCTCTGTTAAACGCTTTAAGCATGGCAAAGGTGCTATATAAGTAAAATGTATTATTATTATAATTATTTTACCTGTGAACCTGGAACAGTACTCTGAGCCTACACTCATTTAAAAAAAGAAAAATATATTGACTTTTCCCTTGACAACCTCTTGCCAGCCAGGCACCCTTTCACAAGATACAGTAGGCTTACATAGTACACATAGGTTTGTGGTTTTAAAAATATTTAGGTGTATGTATGTGTAAATACAGAGAGAGAGAAAATGAAACTTTATACATATAAATCATTTAATGTTCAGATTGGCTGTGCCAGAGTTATCAGATGTATCAGAGGTATCAAATGATAAAACAACCCAGCTTTGGAAGCAGAACCCTGAGGCCCACCATGGATGCCCCAGGGGAAATATCTAACAAAGAACCATCCAATTACTGAACATCAGTCTGGTGGTTCAGGAAAAAGAAGGGACAGGCCTGATAAAAAAATATTTTATCATTGTTTTTGTTGTCTTCTTCAGGAGAGCTGACAACACTGTATTCTGCTGATCTTTGATGAATAACATCAATGTGGTTAACATTTCTTTTTTGTCATGTTGTTTCAGCATGCTTCTATAGCTGATGTAAACATTCGTGATCATCTTGATTCTCATATGACCATTTCTTTCAACATTTCTGAAATTGGAAACAATGACCTTTAAATCAGTGAATCACCTTTGCCAAGAATTTAATAGGTTTTCAGCAAAATATACCTTACGGCTCCCCTTGACTTCTTCAGGAAAGTAGTATAGTAAAGAGCACCAGTACATCTTTCTTTCATTTGTATAGACGTGATGAATGTATTTCAGTTTATGATATAAACAGTTGTTATTAAAATTTATTTCCTTTGCCATCAGGAAATGTCACATATAGGATACTTCTTCTGACTTCTAATAAACCCTGTACCAGAAAAATGCTTGCCCCTTTTAATTTTTATGTTACTACATATATTAACAGTAAATATTATTAAATCTTCATCCAATCAGAATATTAGACAAAAGGGACACTGAGTGAGCAAATTAATGAAGCTTTCAGAAGTTATGCCTTATGTAAATAAATATTTGATTCTTGGACTCAATAAATAGTTATGCCACCTCCTTCAGAAACATTTTATATAACATTTCTTGTAGTTATTTGTCAGTTTAAGTTTTCATCATGCTTTGAAATAATTATGATCCACTTCATTTTATCGAACTGCTTTAACACAGAGACAGTTGTAACAGTTGTTTTTCATGTTACTTGGCACGTAAGGCACGGTTTAAAATCATGTGCTCTCAACGCCTTACACCTGGCAAGGCAGGTCACTAGCTGAGTATAATGTATTGTCAGAAAGACTAGAAATAGTTAGAATATACCAATTCAATTCAACTTATGGGGGTTGTAAGAACCTCCCATTGACTATATACTAAGATATAGACAAACATATAATATAACTTAAATAACTAGCAAATGGCTCTTACACCAGCATTTCTCACATTCCAGTATTTATCCGTTGTTATTGTATCTACAGCTTCCAGCATTTTTTTTTTTCCTGGCTTTCTAACATGATAGCAAATCATCTTCCCTTCAGTCTCAACTTTAATTTCAGGAGATCTGCTGAATACAGGAAATGTGAAGCAACAACCACTTTGTTTTTGGTCAAGATAGTTTTCATGCCAACTTCATGTATTATAAATTCCAACTTTTCATAAGAAATGACTTACACATATTTCCGAATGGAAGCACATTTACACGAGGCCCCTGATCACTCTCATATTAGCAGTTTCATTCTCTCAGTCGCGTTCACGATCCTACCCTACCCCCCCCCCATCTGACACTGCTGTTTTCACATAAAGATGAGCTATAGCACTGCACTCTGTAGGAAGTAAGTAAACAAATCTAAATAAATAACATCTGGACGGTGTATGTGCCCTAAAAAGAAGTCTGACTGCATTCTCGTACCAATGCTTGCGAACTGAAGTGTCTGCATGCACTTTTCGTTGCATTACATGTGTATTTTTTGAGCATGCCCGTGTCGCTCAAACAGAGGAAGCTCTGCGGTGTACTTGTGACTTTCTTTTTTTCTTCGGTCATAGTCTTAAATAAAAGTGCACTTGTTTTGTTTTACTTGTACATCAGCATTTATATGTTACATAAAAGCCAGATCGAATGTTATTTACATACTTCCTACAGAGTGCAGAGCTATAGCGCGTCTTTATGTGAAAACAGCAGTGTCAGATGGGGAGGGGGGTAGGATCGTGAACACAACTGAGAGAATGAAACTGAATAATAAAAAAAAAAAAAAAAAAAAAAAAAAAAGC
>JANRMT010027041.1:118271406-118284717 GCA_026402145.1 Polypterus bichir lapradei | reverse complement strand
TACAGACTGAAATCAAATGTATGTTTTGTGAGATGTGGCCGACATGTCATCCCGGCCAATACCCCCAGGCCGCCAGATGGAGCCCTCCCTGCAGTATGGAGGTGCCCCGAAGACCAGCAGGGAGTAATGGGACATGTAGTTTTTATACAGGACCCTGCTGGATACCACAGGGGCCGCAAGAGGGAGCTGCAGGGAGGACCGAAGACTTCTTTGTGCCCTTTAACCCGGAAGTTCGTCAAAGGAAGAGCGACGGGCTTCTGGGGTGAAAAGAAAGGACTTGTACCTGACCTGGAAGGGATTGAGAGTCACATGGACTTGGGATTGGAACACTTCTGGGTCAGGGAATATAAAAGGACTAGGAGCTCCCAGACGGCGAGCTGAGCTGGGTGGAAGGGTGGCAACGCGTCTGAGAGTTGGAGGATTGGATTATTGTTTATTATTGTAGTATTTGCTTTGTGTATGAGTATAGTGGAGGAGAGGGTGCTTTGTGCTCTGTGGAAGATTAATAAAGTCACTTATTGGACTTTTACCTGGTGTCTGGAGTTGTGGACAGGGGTTCAAGGGAGCGATAGCATCCCCATCTGTCACAGTTTTTATTCTAAAATAGTAAGAATAAAATCAGCTGACATCTCAAAACAGACTCATCAGGGATCGAACCCGTGAAGTTTTGTTTACCAGTCAACAGTTGATACCGTTGCACCACCGAAGCAGTTGTAGTAAATGTGTGTCAATGTCGCACCCTAACGCGTGTTGTTTTCTGCAGTTATATTTTTGAAAAAAAGTGCACTTGTTCTATTACACTGTGTGCACAATTATTAGGCAAGTTGTATTTTTGAGAATTAATTTTAATATGGAACAAACACAGTGCTATCAGTCAATCCAAAATGTTAATAAACCTGAAACCTGAATGTTTCACAATGGAAATGTGAGTGTGAACATCATCAGGGGAATACATATGTGCGCACAATTATTAGGCAACTATTAGTGTGCAGATTTATTATGCAACTAAAGGAAAAATGAAAATTTTCCCATCTCACTTGTTTATTTTCATCTGTTATAGTGAGAATAATAAACAAACACCTCAAAATTTACAAATAAACATCTCTGACATTTCAAAAAAAATAAATCAGTCAATCAATGACCAATATAGCCACCCTTCTTTCCAATAACAGTCATAAGCCTTTCCATTCATGGAGTCTGTCAGTTTCTTGATCTGTTGACGATCAGCTTTTTGTGGAGCAGTGACTACAGCCTCCCAGACACTCTTGAGAGAGGTGTATTGTTTTTCTTGCCCGTAAATCTAAAGTTTAAGAAGTGCCCACAAGTTCTTGATAGGGTTTAGGTCAGATGAGGAAGTGGGACCATGTCATTATTCCTTCATCTTTAAGGCCTTTACTGGCTGGCCATGCAGTGGAGAACTTCGATGCAAGTGATGGAGCATTGACCTGCATAAAAATCATGGTCTTTTTCCTGTATCACTGTTTGAAGAAAGTGTCTTCGAAAAACTGGCAGTAGGTTTGGGAGTTGATTTTGAGTTCATCTTCAATGCAAAAAGGTCCAACTAGCTCATCTTTAAAAATACCAGCTAATACCAGTACCCCACCTCCACGTTGGAGTGGAGCTCTGTGCCCATTACTGATCCACAGGTCCATCCATCTGGTCCATCAAGAGTCACTCTCATCTCATCGGTCCATAAAACCTTTGAAAAAAATCTGTCTTCAGATATTTCTTGGCCCAGTTTTGACGTTTCAACTTATGTTTCTTGTTCAGTGGTGGTTGGGTTTCAGCCCTCCTTACCTTGGCCATGTCTTTGAGCACTGAACACCTTGTACTTCTGGGCACTCCAGGTAGGTTGCAGCTCTGGAATATGAAAGTACTGGAGGATAATGGGTTCCTGGTAGCTTCACTTTTGATTCTTCTCAAATCTTTGGCAACTAATTTGCGTCTTTTGTTCTCAACACGTTTCTTGCGACCCTGTTGACTATTTGCAACAAAATGTTTGATGGTTCTGTGATCACACACCAATATCTTAGCAATTCCAAAAGTGCTGCATCCCTCTGAAAGACTTTTTTACAATTTTTGACTTTTCAGAATCAGTTAAATCTCTTTTTTGGCCCATTTTGCCTGAGGAAAACTAGCTGCCTAATAATTCTGCACACCTTGATATAGGGTGTTGATCTCCTTAGGCCACACCCTCCCTCATTACACAAATACACATCACCTGATGTGCTTAAATCCAATAAGCATTCAAGTTAATACAGCTTGGAGTTGGAATATACGCATTAAAAATGATGATATGGTCAAAATACTCACTTGCCTAATAATTGTGCACACAGTGTATATTTGTACCTTTTGTGAAAGTGTTTCTTTGATATTTGGACTTCAGGCTTCATACATTATAAACTTCATGTCTATATTTTGTCAATTATTACTGAAACATGAAAAACATTTCTTTTTTAACGATGTGTTTACATAGATTGTTGTAGACACGGAACACAAATGAAATGCATGTGTTCCAAATAATGATATAGTATTTATAAAAGGTGTGATTTTGCTTGACTTCTCACTCCAACAACTCCAAGCAACTGACACGCAGGTAAACAGACTTGAGCTGAGAAAACTGTGCGCTGGTGGGGGATGTGATAGCAGACTGCTTGCTGCTTGCTGCTTATCAACACATTCAAAGGACAAAAGAAACTGATGGAGAGGTGAGAAGCGATTTAAGGTGGGACAGATCTACGAGTTTTTTCGTAGGCTCTAGTAATTCTAGTGTTAATCTTTGAAGGGTTAACTTGTGCCAGAGTTGCTAGTGCTTGTAGTTACAGTGCATTTGAGCCATTGATCCATTTTAAATTACTCATTAAAGTGCAATATGACTGGTAGTTATGGAGTACTGAAGTGCATGGGAGGATTTGATCATTATTACAAGGGCCTGTGCAGGTAGATACCAATAGGAGAGTAAATGAATACCTTTTGTAGAACTTTTTGTCTGGAAAAAATTGACAATAGTTTTTAAATTTACTTGCAAAGTTCTTTATATGTATTTTTGCTTCACATAATTTTACAAATTATTCTATGCATCCTTTCCTGATTGTGAATATCGAAGAGATATGTCTAAACACAAGAGAAAACAATCTCCTCAGCTTTAGACCCTCCTGTCGTCTGAAGATATACAAGAGACTTATGCCTAGTCCAACAGTAACCGGTGTGGCAGAAGCACTTGGTTGGCACAGACCCAACACAGACTGACACCGAGGCACTGGTGAAAAATCAACTAAACTATTTATTTGTTCTTCGTCTGTGGGATACGCCTTCCTTGTACCCACAGACACAACACAGTCCCCAAAAAGACACACAACAGAAAACCCAAAAACACCGCAAAAATCACTCCTCTTCCTCCACGCCTTCCAGGCAGCTTTGTCTTTGTCCTTGTTCTCCTTGTCGTCGTCGTCGTCGTCGTCGTCGTCCTCCTCCTCCTCCTCCTCCTCCTCCTCCTCCTCCTCCTCCTCCTCCTCCTCCTAACTCTGGTGCCCTGAGTCTTTTATAGCCCTCCCGGAAGTGCTCCACGTAGTAATTGACCTAATTAGACTGCACTTCTGGGTGTGGCTGCATTCCAGCCCACACAAGATCGTTAAGCCATGCAGCTCCTCCGGGTGGTGGCCACATAGCCCAACAGGTCTGAGCCCTGAGGTCCCATGCCTGTGGCCCCGATGTAACCCAGGAGGGCTGCCACCACACGTTCCAGGGGACTTAGTGTGCATCCCATGGCTGCTCCCTGGTCCCAGTGTCAAAGGGGCATCCCAGCTGGGCATGGGTCCCGGCTGTCCGCCACACCGGGTATTTTTTTAAAACAGGAGTTTTCCTCCTTCATTCTTAAAAAAAATAATCCCGTCCACATGCATACTATTTTTTCAAAAAACCTCCAACCACATGAAAAAGCAAAAATCCACTGTCATGAGCAAGAAAAAACAACAGGTGTAGATATAACCTTAAGTATAATGCCATGTTGGCCAATCAGAAGCCTGAAAAAAGTTATTACCAGTTCATAAAGGCTAACAACAATGGCACATCAAGGGAAGCAGGAATCGTATGTGTGGACTGATAGTGAAGTGGAGTTATTTCTCAGTATCACACTTGAATATAAAGTTAGCAAAACACCGGAAAACCTAGACTGGGAGTCTTGCCAATCTAAGTAGGCCGACATCCTAGCTGTTTTCTTAGAGCAGTACCTTTCTGAGACATCCCCAGATTTTTGGGGGGATCGTGCCATTTTTCAAATGTATGTTCAGTGTGGAATTTGCGAAAATTTGGGCATCATGAACACTATCTGGCCATTTTACTACAACATCAGTAGATGAACACTTGTAATCACAGGTGGCTTGTATGTTAAATGAAAACTTCCCCTTTCTGTTCAAATAATCCATGGAATTTGTGGATGGCTGCTTTATTTCTACATGAGTCCCATTCATGGCACCAATGCGCTAAGGGATGCCATGGGCTCAGTGAAACCCTGCTACAAGTTCCTCTACTTTGGATCCAGTGACAGGTAATTGTATATACACAGGTCCCAAATGGAATTTACTTTTTTCACACACTTGCCTTACTATTTTAGAAACCACCTGTCTTAACAACCCAAAGGCGTTTGCCGTCTTGTGTAATCTCCCCTTGTCTGCTAAATGGTAGAGTGTGCAGGCAATTTTTTTTGAGAACACTGACAGACGCTGTCATTATGGTTGCCCTCCCTTCGATGTGTGGGCAAAGCAGCTCACTCAAAGACAACAACAATGTCCTTGAGAAACGAAAATTCTCTTGCCATTCTTCAGCAACAACCACTTCATTCTCAAAGTTCTTCCACCAACTACAGTCCTAACTGGGTCTCATCCAAAAAATACCCGTGTATGTATGGACTAGGTCTTATTCCAAGGTGGTGTCAAAGGCTGCTACACTGAAGGGATCTGCATATTGTAAATAATAAATAGTAGTGAATCTTTTATATCTTCATTTTATGTTTTTAATGTTTCATGCCATTAAGTTATGAGACTTGCACTACATTTGCCATCCATTTATCATGTGCTTATTTATACAATAAACTAATTTATACAATATATAGTTTATTATTCTTTTACAAAGTTGTTATAATATTATGCTCATATAATGTATTATTTATTTGCAACTTATTTTTATAATATTGTAATGTGTCCTATTTCACAGGGGTATGCCTCATTAGAAGTGAAAACAAGGAGGAGGCATGGGACAGAGCTCATGAACCTGGGACTTGGGCAGATAATTCAATTGTAGCCCAAGAGCTCCTTTGGTGACTGCTGCTTCCATAGCAGAAGAAAAAATGATACAATACATACAGTGTCCACCTCAACTCCTCACAGATGATCCCTTGGACTGATGGAAATTGCATACACAAGTATACCCACTCCTTGCAAATACAATACAAAAGTATTTTTATGTATCATGGAGACAAGTGTGTCTGCAGAAATAATCTTTTCCACTGCCGGTGTGTGACACCCTGTGTAGTGGGAAATGGGGGACACGAACTACACTCTAGGTGTCTAGTATGCGGGACCAGGATGATGGTGTAAGACTGGGAGACACGGACATAAAAGGGTTAGGTTATGCAAAAATAAAGTGTGGTTTTATTTACAGGTGCACATAAAGAAAAAAATAAAAAATAATGTCCCACAGAATTTATATATCAATACACAGTCCGATACCGCAAAGGAAACGCAAAAACAGTTATGAAACGGAGCCCAAAATGATGATTATCTACAATATTTACAGTGCTGACTGAAAGTCCCAAATAAAAAAGAAAAATGCACACAAGCCAGTGAAACCCACATATACACAATAACAAAAATAAAACTGTCTTCCTGCACAGTAATTCAAGTCAGAAAGTTGCTCCTCCAAATCTATATTACTAAACAAAGGTTGTATATATGCACGGATGCCAGAGGCCAGACACACCGAAAGAGCACGTGCACAGCGCTTCAGCGCCCCAGAGTCAAACCCAGCAGCTTCCCAGAGTCAGTAGGTGACGCCCAAATAACACAACACAACCTGTAAACTAAACTTCAGGTCACAATACAACCACCGCCCAAACGCGAACGTGCACACCACCGCATATACAACATTCGTTTAGTAATGAAGATCTCCAAGCCAGGATCAGAGGCCAGAAGCAAGTCGTGCACAATACAACCGCCGCCCGAATGCGCACACTGCCGCATATACAACCTATTGACGTTGACCAGATAAATAACCAAGTGATTAGATTGCTTCCTGGAGAAAGCCATGTCTTTCTAAGTACTGACAGTGTTAATTCTGAACATGAAACTGAGCATTTTAATTTCCCATATATTTAGAATATTTAAACACTATTAACCCGGCCGGATCACCACAACACAATCTTAACCTTAAAGTAGGGACAATAGTCATGCTATTAAGAAACCTTAATACTAAACAAGGTTTATGCAACGGTACACGGTTGGTCGTGAACAGCATGAGAGAAAATGTTATTGAGGCACAAGTGCTTACGGGATCCCATACTGACAATACTGTTTTGATTCCCAGAATTGACCTTACAAGTTCTGACCTGGAATTACCTTTTAAACTTAAACAACGCCAATTTCCCATTAAGGCTGCATTCGCCATAACGATCAACAAATCCCAAGGACAAACCATGGACAAAGGGATTTACCTATCTGAGCCTGTATTTGGACATGGACAACTTTATGTTGCCTTTTCAAGAGTCCGCCGTTCGTGTGACGTAAAGTGAAGGTTTTAACTACTCCATACCAGGGAGAGCTGATTCAAGGACAGGAAACCATCTTTACCAAAAATGTTGTTTATAAGGAAATATTTGATTAACTATTTTGAATTTACCATTTAATGAATTGTTTATTTCCAATTTACTTCGTTTAAACCTTTGCACTCTGATATTTTTTTTTTTTACTTTGAGTTCAACAACTCAAAGACATTTTGGACTTTAATGATATAACAATTACATTTCAATTTTAGTTTTAATAAATTAGTTAATTTTAGTACAAATATATTTATTTAATTAAATGAAAACTTTCCCAGGACGCTCCCACCCTCCATGATTTTTCATCCCTCCAAAGATCGGAGGGAACAGAAAGTGATTGCCATTGTTGGATTTGCGATTCTTTAGAGAATCTGGGGTTTACTGGTAGTGTATAGTACAGGGTTTACCAACAAAAATATTCAAAATACAGAAAAAGAGAAATGTGTATATGCAAAAATAGTGCACCGTTAACCACAACCCAATAAAGACTTCCATCAAAGCTAAGCAAGAAATATTTATCAGGATACAGTATATACAAGAAGGAGAAATATTTACAAAAATTAAGGCACAGTGCTTGGTAAACTCACGAGAACACTCTACCAAGTACCTCACTCAGCGCAATCTGGCCAGATGATCCCCTTAGAGGCGGGAAAGGCCCTTTTGTATTCGGCGGCATCGCGCCAACCAATTTAACTGTCAAACGTCATCATTTTACAGGCATGCGATGATGTGTATGTGTCTCTGAAAAGTGGTGCTCCCACCCTGCAAAATTCCTATTAAAATACAGTTGGTCAGCGTGTGCATGCGTATAAGCTATGCTGGCATTTCAGATGCAAACTGCGCTTCTCTCACAATTTAAAGTAAGCCCTTTTTTTCCCTCCAACCTATTTCCCAGACAACTGCCGATACAGGATCCCTTTGTAAGTCTTGGCAGACCGAAACTAAGACTTTTTGTGCTGTCTTTTGCTCTTCCAGCACTGCAAGGGCATAGGAGACAGACAGCGCCATCCTGCCCGGTCAGTGGCAGTGCCGTCTTTCTACTCTCATATGCAACCCGCCACAATGGTCACAGAGCCACTCATATCGTCAGCCAAAACGTCCGTCTTCACTTTCTAAATGAACAAAAAGTCAAGCTTTATTTCTTTATACTTTATTTGCCCTTTTTCTCCTAAAACTACTGCCTCTCTTTTAACACTGCAGAGGACACAAAGCTAACTTTATTTAATGGCTGGTAATAGTAGTGAGGCACATTACCACACAGTGACATAATCTCCACTGAGCATGTTGATCAGTTACTCTTCCTTAAGGAGAACATGCATATCTGAAATTTAAACACATCCAAAAATGTTATATTTTTGTTAGGTTGAACAGCAACGTTAAATTATACAACTGTCTAAGATATTCAAGTTAGTCACAAGCAAGCAGATTTAATCCTAATTTTGTGACATTTGTCTGTAAATTCATGTCTATTACCAATTGCCAGAAAGTACCATTTGCAAGCTTCACTTAATAAAATATAAGATGATGAACTGTTTGATTATTGTTCTTTCAGTACATCAGTTATTGTGATGATATCAGAGACAAATGTCTTTTGATTTATAGATTATTGCAGAAGTAACTATCATCATATTGTTATTGTAAACAAAATATTGTCGTGATATCTTTTCATGAGTACCCGGAGATACCCACCCCTATTACACAGTGCGGTCTGTCAGTCAGTCAGTATCCAACCCGCTATATCCTAACACAGGGTCACGGGGGTCTGCTGGAGCCAATCCCAGCCAACACAGGGCGCAAGGCAGGAACAGATCCTAGGCAGGATGCCAGCTCACCGCAGGGCACACACCCACACACCAAGCACAATTTAGGATCGCCAATGCACTTAACCTGCATGTCTTTGGACTGTGGGAAGAAACCGGAGCACCCAGAGGAAACCCACGCAGACACTGGGAGAACATGCAAACTCCACGTAGGGAGGACCCAGGAACTGAACCCAGGTCTCCTTACTGCGAGGTAGCAGTGCTACCACTGTGCCACCGTGCCATTACATAGTGCTTTTCTCACAATTTAAAGTGCTTTCATAGTGAGTGGGGAGCCTCTTCAGCTTCCACTAATGTGTAGCATCCACCTGGGCTACGCAATGGAGCCATTTTTGAGCCAGAAAACCCACCACACATTAGCTATTAGGTGATGAAGTGGTGAGAGAAATAGCCAGTTAGAGACAGAGGATGATAAGGTGCCAAAATGACTAGTCCATGAAGAGAAATTTAGAATCGAAATTTGGATATACAATGCACTTTATGAAGGATGCCCAAGTACCCCTTATGACCACAGAGAGTCAGGACGTTGGTTTTACATCTCATCCAAAGTACTGCACCATATTTACATCACAGTGCCCCATCACTGCACTTTGACATTGGGATCTACATTCAGACCACTGGGTATGCACACCCTGCTGGCTTCACAAACATCTAATTCAGCAGCAACCCAAGCTTTTCCTAGATGGTCTCCCATCCAAGTACCCAAACATGCTTAGCTTCAGGTGAATGATCTCATCTGAAGTGCATGTGGTATGGTTGTTGGATCTGTACAGTGTCCATGATATGTAAGTCTATGATTGTTCGCAATACAGTACAGTACAGAAAGTAAGTGTAACATGAAAAATCTAAAATTGTAATAATACAGCGAATAAACCTTTTCTGCATGTGTAATATCTTTTTTCAGATTTTTTTGTGATTTTCTATTTTAAAAATTTTTACTAAACTTTTTTACAAGAAACTTTATTAGACCGTGGAATTTCTTTTGCTATGCATTTGACTCACGCTGGATCATACCTTGCCAGGTCAGTAGCTGTTTGATGTTGGGAACCTGGAAAAGACTGCAGCTGCAAAATGCATTGCATTTCTCATTCCAACAGGTGGCACATTACAAACATTATCACTGCTTTTATGAATCCCTTACCAAATGGCATATAACAGAGACACAAGCAGACACTTGTCTTTTATAATGGTGGATGCTTGAGATAGATAAAATAGCATTTGTGTCTATGCTAACAAACCCAGAGTATGAATCCAGATCATGAAGAAAAATGATCTCACAGACCAGTGGAAAATAAAAGTAGGCTAAGGAAGAAAGATCTAGTTAACTGGCCTAAAGTAGGGGAGCTGGAATTGTACAGGATACCATTTAATGAAAAAAACACTTAGCTCCAAACCAAAAACCAGACCAAGTTCCTCCTAGCACTTATATTGCAGACAAATGCCTTGAAAGGAAACATTGATTTCCATGCTTAAATGAAAAAGGGCTGCTGGTCCAGGAGCCCAGAGTATATGAGCACTTCATCAGAAGACATAAAATGAGGATGAAACTTATCTAGGATTCACCAGGTGGCACTGTGGTCTCTAATCTCTGCTAAAGGTCTGCAATTGATCTTAGGATGACTTATAAATATATAATATTATATAATATGCCAGAGGTAACAATTTAATTTTCAGAAGATAAGTAGCATTTTTCCTTTATAGTCTATTGTAAATTTCTGTGGTGTAGCACCATACTATTCTGGTTTTAAAGTAATATCAAGGGGTAAAGTGTTACAGTCTTAGCCAGATAAACAATTTGCATCAGTTCACTATGTAAGTATTATAATGACTTACCTGCAAGTACCCAAAATAGGCAAGGCAGGCTCATCATGTTTAGTCTGTCAACAACATACCAATTACAGCAATCTAATAGGTAAAGGCTAACATTATGGTCATAGTTGGGCCACTAATTACATGTTGTTTTATTGACTTTCATCCTGTGAATTGCCAATAAAATGAAAACAATATAGGTGCTTCCTGGCCTGGAACAAAGGAAATACATTTTAATGTGAATTTGATGTTCAAATGTATTTTTGTTCAAAATGAAATCCTTATTATGAACTAATTTAACTGATTTACTCATTTGACAATACTCTAGCAGTTCAGCCTTTTAATAGAACAGGCATCTTGAATTCATTGTAGTTATGTTCTTTATACCCCATACAAACTGCTAAAACCTAAAATAATTAAGGAGCCCCATTACATTATGTGGACATTATTTACTAGATCTTGTTAAGTATGTGTATGCCATATTTTTTTTTACATTCCTTTGTTCACCACCTCCCTGTGCAAAATGTATGAAACCTCTGGAAGAGAAAGCTGAGAACTGCAGATGTCTCAGATGCTGCTCTGCTTCTTTTTCCAGAAGGGAACAAAAATGCAATGGTAGGAACAAATTCCTGAAGATCCATATGCCATTTCTAGGAACCTTGCCAGCCCAGGAAAGTCAAAAAGGAAGAAAGACTATAAAAGGCCTCTTGGAAGGAGAAGGGTCAATTTATCTTTGTTTAAAGTAATTGACAGAACTACACAGAGTAAGTGTCTCAGGCTTGAAGCATTTTTGATGAAGAATTTCCACTCTGTTAACAGAGTGCAGACATAGGGAAAATTTACAAACTTCTCACAGGCAGCTCCAGAGCAGTGACATCACTCTAGAGCGATAAACTGTACAGCAGCAGCACCAACTACTGTACCATTATGTACCATCGGGCACCCCCTCTGAAACAATTATTAATAAATAAAGGAAAAGAAAAAAAAAGCATTAAACAGATGAGAATCTATGGGATTCCTATAATGATTTTCCCCAAACATTTTTTAAAATCATGGAGAGTTGTATGTGATTATTGAGCCTAGCATAGGTTTGCAAAAGTACATAAAGTGTTAGTGTAAGAGTACTGTGAGGGCAAAGGTGAGATGAGATATTCTTCATTTCATATCACCTAACCACAAAAAATCAAAGCTTAAAGCAAACAGCTAAACCATTATTAACAGTAGATTCAGTAGTGTTTTGGCACAAATTAATTTAACGTTTTAACATTACATTGAAACCCTTAGCACAGATTGTTAAATCACACGATACAGGAAAGATAATTTGATTTATATTTCATCATTGTGTTCTGCAAAAAAAATCAATAATTCTCCCTGTAATTCTTTCAAAATAACATAAATACAAATCAAATCAGAGAAATTGACACTAGTAGACAAAATAAGCATATCGAAAATAAAAGAACTATAATAAACTTATCAATCCCATTCTTTCTTTTGACCTCAGAAATTGCATTTTCCATATCCTCGCTTTCAGTGACTCCAGGAGCAACCATGAAGAAGCTCTTATCTTAGTTAAAGAATCTGCAAGCTGTGCATTATTTAAAGACCATGAGACACTGTGAACCTTCTGGCTATGAATGAGCACCTTGGTATATTTGATTTCTAATCACAATCATTTCTCAGTAATAAATTATGTGGCTTTCATTCCTTCAGCTTGGGAATGGTTGTCAGTGACACGGTTGACTGGTTATCTCTGAACAGAATATTGTATGAAACATTGCATTATAAATGTCAAATGTCAATGTCAATGCAGTGAGAGTAATGTGAACTACTTGCCTTCTTGTCTTTGGTTACCAACAAAGAAAAGATGTTTTCTCTTCCTGACAGCAAAAACAACAAAAAAATGTATTTATATAGCACATTTTAATACAAGGGGAATGTAGTTCAATGTGCCTCACAGCTAGCAAAATAGGTAACAGAAAAATATAATACATATACAACAATAACAATGTATTTTTATATGGTCCTAATCACACATAAAATTCCTCAATGGGCTGTTTGACAACCCCTTCCCAATCCTTAGACTCTCTATGAAGACAAGTTAAAAACTCCCTAAAAGCCTTGCAGAAAAGATAGGTTGGACATGCAATAGGTGTCAAAGTAGGGTCAATACTAGAGAGAAACCTCTAATGTAAGTATACACTATATTATATTTTAAAAAGGACTGGGCACAATTGAAGTAGTCTTAGTTTCAGTACTAGATGATATACAATTTTAATTAAATATGTTTAATCAACACATGATAATTTTTACAATCAAATACAACCATATGCTTAAATGAAGTTGTAACAATGGATTATTAAAAGCATAAGGAAAAGGACTGAAGGTAACTAAAGAGTTAATTAAACTTGGCTTAAAGCTTGGGCACGTGAGGCTTTTGACTCATCTAGAGGTGCCACTAAGATAGTTGTAAGGTCAAAATGAAGTAGATGTGTAATGAAAACACATTTAAAAAGTAAGCACAAACTAGCAAGAAAGCCTAAACACCCCTATTATGAAGCAGTGTTAAGATCCAGTTATGCAGATGTGTAAAGCTTCCATCTTCATCGGCACCACAGTAGTAGCAGAAAGCACAGCCTGGGAGCAGTGGTGCAGAGAACTGGAATAAAAAACAGAGGAAAAAGAAAACAGATTAATAACTGATTTAAAGAAACTAAAACAAAAGATTAAACTGCCAATTTTAATAAATTAAAGTGTGTATTTATACAATAGACTAAGCAAAGGCCAAATTAAAAAAAATAGATCTTAAATTAATTTACAGCAGGGGTGCCCACACTTTTTCGGCTTGCGAGCTATTTTTAAAATGACCAGGTC
>JANRMT010027041.1:118217807-118261406 GCA_026402145.1 Polypterus bichir lapradei | reverse complement strand
ACACAATTTCAACCAATATAGTACATGGTCAGATTGGCCAATCCACTGTCTAAGGCAGTTAATGAGAAAACTGTGATCTATGGTGTCAAAAGCTGCACTCAGATCTAAGAGGACAAGAAGAGAGATGTTGTTACGGTGTAGGTTATCACCTATCTTATTTCAGTACTATGATTGGGTCTAAGAGCTGACTGAAACTTATCAAGGAGAGAGATTTGGTTTAAATAGTTACTTTATTCCTGAAAAAAGTCTTTTCTAAAAAATTGCTCAAAAAAGTCAGGTTGAAGGTTAGTCTTAAATTGTTCATATCAGAGCAGTGAAAGGGCCGGTTTATACTTCATGCTCAGAACGCATACATGCGCGCATCATGACTCCCATGCATTCCCAGTGTATTTTTGACGTGTCTTCTGAGCATGTCATAAGAAATGAATGCGACATGTACACGAGTTGCACTACCAGCAAATTACAATAATTACTGTAATAAATGAGGCATGATATTTTGGTTAACTATAGGCAATAAGTAACAGAGAATGAGGTACTTTTTGAATAACAATTGCAAGATATTCAAAAGATCCAAAATTTCCAAAGCTAATGTTTTTATAGCATATATAATTTGAAAAAAATGTTTTCTAGGCCCCTACCTTTTTTGCCTTGTTGGATTGAGTGAAAAAAGCTATAGGTAAAAGGGTTGCTTCATTTAGTACTGCAGCACCATCACTATTGAGCCATGTTTCCTACAAAGTTACAAAATCTATTTTCTAATCAGTAATAAAATCATTATTGTACAGTAGAATATCTTGCTAGTTAGAGTCCTAATATTAAGTAAGTTCAAACTAATCGTTTCAGTGGGCTATAGCGAGACATTGCACCTGATCTTAACACAAGTTATTTACTTTTATATTGGTTTGTCTGTATTTATTACTAAATGTATTTTTTATTATTATGTCTCTCTATTATAATAAAAAAATCTTGGGTCGATACGTGATCTTCTCGGATGACACTTTGACATCCTGCAAATGACAGTTTAACGTCATGCGAGATAAGGCAGTGAGACAAAAGGAAAGCTGCTGTACAGGCTTTTAAATGATCGATGCGCAGCGCGACAAGCAGAACACATAGCTCAGCAGCAGCACAAAGCCAGCATCTGATTCCTCCATATCTCCTTAGCGTGCATTCAACCCCATTCACAATGTGAGCGGCAGAGATGCCAAGTGGCTGGAGCGTAGTGCGCCCCTTTGGGGGTGGGCGAGCGAAGCAAGCAGGTGGCAAAGCCCCCTAGTACTTCTTAAGATAAATCAGTTACAGCAGTAAGCAGTAGTACAGTCATGTCCATTATTAAATATAACATTAATGAGTCAGTCATAATTTTTTTTTTACTTTTCAATGTTGTCAGAGAGTGACCTCAAACTCCTATTAATAATCCAATGTTGAGGGAACACTGATAGCTTACTTTGGTGCTGTGGAGTATACTGTAGAGTGGTAATAAATATCACAAGGCTGTTCTCCATGTACACTATGTCATAATGCCAAGATGAATGCTGTAAATGTGATCAGGAGATAATGTCAAAAATACTCTAGACATGCAAATCTCTTTACTCTGTTAATGCTTTTATTGTCTATTGAAGCATATTTCATGATATTCATAGTACATTTTTTAGGGATACGCCGAACTCATACATTTCCATTGCTTACCTAGAAGAATCTACAACAAAGTCATGTTTTTAAGAATGGGTCTTGCTAATGAGTCAGACATTGCTGCAGCCATAACCCTGGAACACTCACAAAAGCTTGTGGACTAATGAAATAATGAATATACACTATGGTCCTTAATTAATTCTAATATTTGGAAACCAAACACTAAAATCCTTTGCATATCAAGCTCTGCTTAAATAAGTAAACTCATTGTGTAAGTTTTTATTGTTAAATGTAAGTGATATCATTTGAAAGTTTGAAAATTGAGGTATTATCTGTCATGACCGCAGCATTGCTGCACCTTTGTCTTCAATATTTTTTGTGTGCATCATTTTCTCTCAGATGCTTACCACTGCCATTGTTTTACACTTTTTATGTGTCTTCTATTTTCCCTAATCCTATACTTCCAATGATTTCTTTCTTTTGTTCTGGTGGGACATCTACCAGGATCAGTTGCCTGAGGAGTACTATTCAAGACTGCAGTTGCTTCAGCTTAGAGCTGTGATATTAAGTACTATAGCTTCAGATTATTTTGCTGAAGGCCCACCAGCTCTTGAGTAGGACCTCTGATGTGCCTATTTAAAGAAATTTTGCATGTTGTTAAGCTTGGATTTGTGATTTTGACATTCAGTCCAATATTTTGGATTTTCATTGTGGATCTCATTTTTGGTTTAGTTAAGTCATTTTGTTTTCCTGTTTTTATTAGTTACTGGTTTTATTTAGTTTTACATACATTTTTCTCATGGTTTCCCATTTCTCGTTTTTGTTTAGTTAAACATTTAAGAAAACATGCGTTTTATCCATCCATCCATTTTCCAACCCACTGAATCCAAACACAGGGTCACAGGGGTCTGCTGGAGCCAATCCCAGCCAACACAGGAACCAATCCTGAGCAGGGTGCCAACCCACCACAGGACACACACAAACACATCCACACACTAGGGCCAATTTAGAATCACCAATCCACCTAACCGGCATGTCTTTGGGAGGAAACCAGAGCGCCCGGAGGAAACCCACGCAGACACGGGGAGAACATGCAAACTCCACACAGGGAGGACCCGGGAAGAGAACCCGGGTCTCCTAACTGTGAGGCGGCAGCGCTACCACTGCACCACCATGCCGCTACTTTTTATTCATTGTAAAATTGAATTTGTTAATAAATTTCTAAATGTTTACTAGTGACTTTGGTGAGACAGATTTTGGGATTCATATTTTGGGGTTAAATCATAACACTATCCAGCCATCCATCAATCCATTATCCAACCCACTATATCCTAGCTACAGGGTCACGGGGTTCTGCTGGAGCTAATCCCAGCCAACACAGGGCGCAAGGCAGGAAACAAACCCCGGGCAGGGTGCCAGCCCACCGCAGATCATAACACTATCTCAGTTTAATGATAAATATTTTATTTCCTAGCATTTTTGTTATTTACTATCTGTTATACCCTGATAGGCATTTGATAAATTCCATATAACAATGAAAGTAGAGTTAATTAGTGTGTCACACTTTATTTTACATTTGAGGATTCTGCAAATAATTCAAAACTCATAACTTTCTAAGTAGTGCTAGCCAGAAAAAAAATACTGTGAGAGAAACATTTATATTCACATATTTGTTTATACTTAAGCAGCAAAGGCTGCAGCACTGACCAAGTCAGAGTGCTTGTATTTTATTATGGATTTTATTATTA
Organism: Polypterus bichir lapradei; assembly: GCA_026402145.1. NCBI lineage: Eukaryota > Metazoa > Chordata > Cladistia > Polypteriformes > Polypteridae > Polypterus > Polypterus bichir. The sequence goes on along the minus strand of JANRMT010027041.1, from coordinate 118,258,026 downwards.
TCACCTTTTATAAGTATGCATACTTTCAGTATCAGCTGTCAGATACTTGTAATGCTGCTTGTTTCTGGTTGGGTTAGAATGATATACCAGGAATTAACTGTTATTGCCATATAAGGAACCACATACATAATGTTTTCTTGCCAATATATAAGGAGTGACCTAGTTCTCCATGTCAGAAGACAAGGAAATGTCACCTCCTGTACACTTTGCTTCTTCTCCATAGTGAGTGGGATGGTTATTCAATATTTTGTCTGAAGGTAAGGAACAATAAGAAAGAATAAATATTAACAGGTCCTTTGTGAAGCCTTGAGAATTTTTTCATTGATATTGTACTACAAGTTAAACAGCAACATATTAAATTAACTGAATTGAAAAAGAACGCTAAATATGACATTATTAACCATGTCTCTTTAAGAATAGGTACCTGGGTGTTAGAACATCTTATCCTGGGAAGTGAACTATAATAAGCTAATAAGATCAGATTGTGCTGATCCTATTGAACTGTTCCTTAAAGTAAATGAAATGATTAATTAAAAAAAGATGTCCTTTGGTTATACTTTAGATATTATGTAAAAACTCTTTATGTGTGTTCAGGATATTTAATAAGAGTACTTGCTAACATTTATTAGCACAGATAAAACTGACATATGTGAAAAGTTTACAAGTCTTCCTAATTTCTTTTACTTCAGAAGATATATACAAACTAGGCTGACCCGCCTTTTAAGGCGACCGACTTTTAAGTTGACCACTTCTTAAGGCAATTCAATATGTAGATCAATTTGATATTTTATACAAACTCATTAATTTGGTTATATTGCATTTGAGCGGTATTACTTTAATACTCGTAGTTTCTGTTATTTTTGTGATGAAATTTAAACTTTTTTTCTATATTGAGGTCACCCTTTTGAACCCCCCTGATATTTACTACGCGGTGAGGCATTTGTACTCCATCAACATTAATTATTTCCAGAGACATAATTTTGTCTATTTTTCCAGCGCATCGCGCACAAAAGCAAGGGAACGATGGAAGCACCAGAACTCTGCTCACATCATGTTGCTTCGTACTGCAAGCTGCAAGTAGTAAGTCTGTGATAAGCAGAATACCGCTACGCTTTCCAGTGCTTTTATTAAAATAATCAACAAAACAAGGTGTTCAAATTAAAGTGCAGTCTCCAAAGTTCCAATAAATAATCCATAAAATCAGAAGTGAAACATGGAGGTTAAAAACAATAGAAAAAAGGTTAAAATAAAGCAGGAAGCATTCTTTTAAAAAAAAAACAAGAAGAAGCCTGGTGCCTTTTTACCTAGCAGCTCCCCTGCTTCCCAACAGGGGAGTTGCCCTAATTGCAGCTGACCTTCATTCTGCCTACTTCAGCTACTTCATGTGCTCGCACTTGCTCTCTCTTTCTCAACCTCCCATCCGTTCTTTCTTTTTCCTCCCCTTCTAGCCGACTCGCGCTTCTATTTATCAAGATAAGCAGCCCCAGGAACAATCACGAATGCGGATGGCCTCTCACCTGTACACTTAGGTTAGAAACGCCCACATCGCGAATTGCCCTGAGAACCTTCAGCCACATAAGCACCACACCCCCTCACCAAGCTGCGAGCGCAGTGATTATTTATTTTAAAGCTGGCCTTTGACAGGAGCTGTGGACCCGCTATACCACACATGTGAAAATTCACAGAGAGTTATAGCGCGGGTTGTTCACTGAATGCTAGCAACTGGCGCACTGACGTGAGTCGTATTCCAAACAAAGGTCGTATACCAAGCAAAATTTTTCGTGTCCAAACAGGACGTATACCATGTTGGACTTATTCCAAAGCAGATGTATACCGAGGTACCACTGTAGTTCATATGGTTTGCGAGCTACAGGTGATTTAAAATCCCGGAAAGACAAACGGACAGCCATGGTAGCGTGTTATATAAGAAGATAATTACTAGTGATAAGGCCACATTCTTCTATTGTTAATTTACATGTGAAAGAAGTTAACCTTTGGTCTCTTTTGGTATCAACAATACAAGGTTCAATGTAGGCTGAACACAATGTTAAGGATCCTATACTTTTTTGATTTCATTAACATTGCAAGAATGGAGTGCCGTGTTCATTTCAAGTGAGTTAACATTGTCAGGAACTTTTTACATAATGTAATAATTTATCACACAGAGTTTACATGTACTGTACTTCAGTGATGAGCTGTCTTACACATTCGCTCTGTTAGTGATATTCCTCTATGCTATCTCCCTTTCAATGGCAGCGCTGACTGTACCTCATCGTTTTTGAAAAATCATGTGCTGCCCAGACCCTTTTCCTCTGCAGGCATGAATGCTGTTGTCTTCTAACTGGACAAGTCTGATAAAAACTTTTTGAGTCAGAAACCAGGCAGGAAGAAAGCTGTTCATTGTGTCATTTATTACTATTCAGCAAATGCTTGAACAAGGGGTGTTCTTTATAGTAATCTGTATCAGCATGATGAGAAAGTTCAAAATATTAAGGGTATAGGTCTATTTTATAAGCAACTGAATTTACATAACAGTGTCAATTAATGCATACATTTACTGTGGTTGGCTTGTTGATCTACACCCAAGTGACTTAGTAAAATAAAAATGTGTTTTATTATATTCTCCCCGTGACCCTGTAGTTAGGGTATAGCGGGTTGGATAATGGATGGATGGATTTATTACCGTATTTACACGTACCCTCGTGTAAGACGCGCACCCTAATTTTTACAAAGAAAATCGTGAAAATCGCTATGCCCCATGTACGACGTGTGCTGTGATTGTATAGGAAGCATTTATAAAGAGAGAAAGCGCGATCGAGAGAGAGCGCGAAAGCGCAAGCAAGCGGGAGAGAGAGAGCGCAAGTGCGTGAGCAAGCGAGCGAGAGAGAGCGCAAGTGCGTGAGCAAGCGAGCGAGAGAGAGCGCAAGTGCGTGAGCAAGCAAGCGAGAGAGAGCGCAAGTGCGTGAGCAAACGAGCGAGAGAGAGTGCGAGTGCGCGAACAAGAGAGAGAGCGCGAGCAAGCGAGCCCAAGCAGAAGAAGTAAACATTATAGAATTACATTTTCTCGTGTATGATGTGCACCTGATTTTCTAATGCTAATTTTCAGGAAAAAATGTGCGCGTGGTACACGTGTAAATATGGTATATTCTTCTTCTTATACCTATTCGGTTGAGCCACCACCCTTGACATTTCTGTGTATATAACAACTGTCCAATCTTGTTGAATACAGGGTGTCTCATCTCTTAGCCATCTTTCAGTACATTTTGTGCATTACATTTTTTGTCTCTGTCCACTTGACCTTTATCTGGTTTTCTGATATGCCTGAACAAGTTTCTCACATTTATAGCCCTTAATACTATTTCTTTAGGAAAAATGCTATGTTACCCTAAAATTATTGTGTCAGCTGGCCCCTCCTTCTGGCTTTATATTTAGTCAGAAAAGAGAGACTCAGCAGCAGAACACCAAGAGTGTATTGGGGTTGCAAGTGGTGATATTTCTTTGAATATACTGGGTTTCTGTGTGATTTTCTTGCTTTGTTTTCTCAAATTCTGTGTACAGATTAAATATTGGGACATGTTTTTATGGACTGCCATCTTAACCAAATCATTTTACATTTTTTGTTCTGTTAAGCATTTTTGTTTTAATTTGTGTTTTTGTTAATAAAGCTCTCAAATCATAAAGATTACAGCTTAGGATTGGTTTTCAGGCCAGAACTTTCATGGTTTTATCTTTCATATAAGGCATTTTTTGCAAAAAATGGAAATTTTACAGTTTTAATGAATTTTCAAAGCCTGCTTCCCATTTCGGGACCTGTTTAGGCCAGAAGCCAGCAGGTAGTTTTCAGGGGCAAGCTAGTCTAAAGTGTTACTCTTCTGATCTGGCTAGTGAAGGTCCTGGCTTTCTTTTATGGTCTGTATGTGTACAGGGGTAGGGAGTGTGACTGGTGGTGTAACTACATGTGTATGATCTCACTACAAACATTTTATATAAGGTCCCACAACATTTAAACACTACTGTATTTTTAGACAAAGTCATATTCTAAGGATATGTTAAACTTAGTTTTGTTAAAATTTCTGGATTCAATTGGTCTTTCATTTTTAAATTGATTGAGTTTCAGTGTCCCTTCATGTTTCCTTTGTTTATTCCTGTTTTTCTGTATTAACTCCTGCTAAACTGATCACTTGTAACTCACAGAAATGTCCTCCAGTGAATACTTCACCTCTTAATCACTACACTACTACACTACATAACACATGGCACCCAAATGCTGGAATGATGAATCTACCAATAGTTTTTGAATCAAGGCTGAAGAATGATTATCACAGAACAGCATAGTCTTTTCTGAGCTTCTTCATTATAATCGTGGCAGTCATTGTGATTAACTGTTTCTCCTTCCCATTCTTGTCTGCCATTGCTGCTTTAATGAAGATAACCCTCTTTATGTTTGAATTCAAATCATCTTGTAACATTAAGGTCAAGGTTAATTATACAATTGTATATTAGTCTTTCATCAGTCAGTGCTTACTTTGCAGATGTAATGCAAAAAAGGTCAGTTTCTGCCTTTGCAGTATAGTGACTTTATTAATAATGTTTTATTTTGCCAGTTTGATCTTGCATTGCCCCCTATTTCTGATAAGACTTTCATGAGCAATGTTTCCTCCTTCAAAACACAGATCAATGCATTTTCTGATCAATATACATTACAAAATATCAAATTATAATCTTTGTATCTATTGTATATTTCTGTGTTATTTAAGCTAGCCTGATTGCATTTGATTACATTTGATTACATTTTGATATGCTAATTGAAAGCATTATACAAAGAGTACTTTTAGAGGCTTATGAATGAAGAGAATGAGAGAGAGAAGAGGTTGAGTGATGTGGAGATAGTGGATCAGGAAGTGCAACAGATTACCAAGGAGGAAGTAAGGACAGCTATGAAGATGATGAAGAATGGAAAAGCCATTGGTCCAGATGACATACCTGTGGAAGCATGGAAGCATTTAGGAGAGATGGCAGTGGAGTTTTTAACCAGCTTGTTTAATGGAATCTTGGAAAGTGAGAGGATGCCTGAGGAGTGGATAAGAAGTGTACTGGTGCCGATATTTAAGAATATGGGGGATGTGCAGGACTTAAGTAACTACAGGGGGATAAAATTGATGAGCCACAGCATGAAGTTATGAGAAAGAGTAGTGGAAGCTAGGTTAAGAAGTGGGGTGATGATTAGGGAGCAGCAGTATGGTTTCATGCAAATAAAGAGCACCGCAGATGCAATGCTTGCTTTGAGGGTGTTGATGGAGAACTATAGAGAAAGTCAGAAGGAGTTGCATTGCATCTTTGTGGACCTGGAGAAAGCATATGACAGGGTGCCACGAGAGGAGTTGTGGTATTGTATGAGGAAGTCGGGAGTGGCAGAGAAGTGTGCAAGAGTTGTACAGGATATGTAGTGTAGGGAAGTGTGACCTTGGAGAGGTCTGAGGTAGGAGTGACAGATGCATTCAAGGTAGAGGTGGGGATTACATCAGGGATCAACTCTGAGCCCTTTTTTATTTGCAATGGTGACGGACAGGTTGACAGATGAGATTAGACAGGAGTTGCCGCGGACTATGATATTTGCTGATGACATTGTGGTCTGTAGCAATAGTAGGGAGAAGGTTGAGGAGACCCTGGAGAGGTGGATATATGCTCTGGAGAGGAGAGGAATGAAGGTCAGTAGGAACAAAACAGAATACATGTGTGTAAATGAGAGGGAGGTCAGTGGAATGGTGAGGATGCAAGAAGTAGAGTTGGTGAAGGTGGCTGAGTTTAAATACTTGGAATCAGCAATACAGAGTAATGGGGATTGTGGAAGAGAGGTGAAAAAAGAGAGTGCAGGCAGGGTGGAATGGGTGGAGAAGAGTGTCAGGAGTGAATTGTGACAGAAGGATATCAGCAAGAGTGAAAGGGAAGGTCTATAGGACGGTAGTGAGACTGGCTATGTTATATGGGTTAAAGACAGTGGCACTGACCAGAAAGCAGGAGACAGAGCTGGCGGTGGCAGAGTTAAAGATGCTAAGATTTGCATTGGGTGTGATGAGGATGGATAGGATTAGAAATGAGTACATTAGAGGGTCAGCTCAGTTTGAACGGTTGGGAGGCAAAGTCAGAGAGGCGAGATTGTGTTGGTTTGGACATGTGCAGAGGAGAGATGCTGAGTATAATAGGAGAAGGATGCTAAGGATAGAGCTGCCAGGGCAGAGGAAAAGAGGAAGGCCTAAAAGAAGGTTTATGGATATGGTGAGAGAGGACATGCGGGTGATGGGTGTAACAGAAAAAGATGCAGAGGACAGAAAGATGTGGAGGAAGATGATCCGCTGTGGCATAAGAAGATACAAGGTTGAAACAAAAATTGAAATAAGTCATGTTCACACTAATTCCTGTATCTCCTCTGTATTTTGTGCTTTAAGTTGTAACAAAACCACATATGGAAATTAAACGTATGCCGTAAATATGGTATTTTGTATGTATATGTTTCTTTGCATCTGTGTTGTTTTTTTTTCATGTAAATAAAGAATTAATGTGGTTGATGTCCAGAGATGTTTGACCTTTGAGACCATAGAATTAGAATATCAGAACAGGTATTTAAAGTGGAGGTTTTTTTTTTTGTGGTTGGAAGATAGGAGACAAATAGTATAAAGTGTGAAACTCAAAATTTTTGGTGTATAAGCATTGATAAGGAATTCATCTACAGTGAGAAAATACTGAGAAAATTATCTTATTATGATCTGCATCAATACTTAGTTTACAATGGTTTAAATTGCATTGAAAAACAATTACAGGGAGCAAATTGCTAACATGAAAGAGAATTGTTAAAATAAAGCAATACTATAAAGAGGGCCTTTTTGTTTAATTTAAAAAAGCAGTGCACTTACTTCTCCATTTTTTCATCATATTTTGTTATTCAAGTGAGGACACTACTCAGCATTTTAAACTTTATAGTAAACTGAAGCATATTCTGTTGAATACCAGTAAAATAAGAGAAGTTAATATGAGTTGAATAAAAACAGTAATTTTCTACCAATTGACAGAATAGTTTGAATAAAACCCAGCAGCCATAATTTTACTCCAGAAAAGAGTGTGAAGCCCACCAGTCTACATTCAACCTTCAGACTTATTTCCTCATCTAACAATCAAGGCAAAGGAAGTATTTGGCCTCTAAAATCACCAAGGACTTTGGTATTTCAGTACATCAGCTTGTTTCATATAATAATGAGGGTACTGATACTGGTAGTAAGTATCTGATAACTCTGACAGGCACAAAATGTCAGAGGTGAGAAAGTGATTGATTTTTCATCTTTTTCAGTAGTGTTCTGACCTTATTCCAACATTTATAGTAAATATCAAGTGAAAATATTTCTTCTTTCAATATTATTTTACGTAATGTACTGCAATGTTACTGTCTTAAAAGATCCAAGAAAATTAACTCCAATGTCCAACTTAGTAACTTTCTGTGTGGAGTTTACATATTCCCATGTCTTTAACTGATTTTATCCAGGTATTTATGTTTCCTTTTACACGATGTGTAGGTTTAGATGGCTGATCACTAAACTGAACTTTGTTCTTTATTAGTACACCCATAAAGTTGCACTAAGCAGTTAAGTACATGGATACATTTTCGAACCATTTTCTGGATGGCAATTGTTTATGCATGTGCTTCATTTGACTCTTTGAATCCAATATGTACAAAGAGTGTGTAAATAGTGAAGTAAGGCACTACAAAGTTTAGCATACCACATACAGTAAGAGACATTGACTTGCACAACCATGATAGCTGGCGGTAGGCATCAAATCATGCATTTTATCATAGGTTAATGATTAGACAGGAACAGTCTAATAATACTCATACTTTGCAGCTTTCCAAAAGTAATTTCAATCTTTGAAATGAGTTTTACAGAATATTTCATAACACATGCGGAGAACCATTTTTTTTTTCCTGATCTGCTCAGGCTTTTGGTTTGAAAATATACTGTTAATGTCCAAAATCTACACAATTGGAAAAAGGGGTGCAAGCCTAAAATATATCCTGAGAATGATGAGATCTCACCACACCTGGAATCCAAAAGCAGGGCATCACTCCAGATGGAAGAAATGAAACAAAAGTGACTATTGTCTGTTAAAATCTTAAAACAATAAGGGTGGGAGGGTTACCTGATTCAAGTAATGACAACCATTGAGTAAACCAAGTAACATAAATTAGCAATCCAATTGGTTGTTCAGTGAAGTTAATGAATCATGGCGCTCCAGAAGATCAACTATAGACTCTTCTCCAAAAATCACCTGTTATGACTTACTGGCCGCAGAATAAAGGTAAGAAATGGCAATTAATTAATTACAAGAAATCATAAAATGTTTTTAAATAATGCCAGTAATGCTGGTAATAATATTACCAGTAAGATGCTTGTATGCATCTCTGGTAGTTCTCCTGTCTGAACTGAGTTTCACTGATTGTGGTTATCACTTCAGTGAGGACTGACTGATATGACTTTAACACTCAGGTGTTGAGTCCACAGCCGAGCATTTCCTTATTGTTCAGTAAAATGACTGATGGCTGGATGATACAGCCATTACACCAAGATTCTCTGAAAAGCAAGGTGGCAGTTAACTTATTCTCAAATAATTAGCCATGGATACTGAATGAAACTCAGAGGCTCGAATTTTATTTTTTTTTTAAATAATTTATGAGAAGACATCAAACAATTAACAGCCAAACTACAAACAATTTTTGGAAGTTATTTCGTGAATGACACAGGAAAACACAGGCACAAATAAAGATGATTTGCCTACAGTATAAAACATTTCAGTGTTGTATAAAGTACCTGAAATCCACACTTGAGTAAAAGTACAAGTATCTCACCAGAAAATGACTTTGGTAAAACTTAAAGTTTCCTATTAGTATACTATCTGAGTAAAAGTCTTAAAGTAGCTCATGTTTTCTGTACTTAAGAATCAAAACTATTTTTCTGATATTAAATGTACTTAAGTATTGAAAGAAAAGTAAATGTTGTTAATAAAAAGGTAGGCACATTTTGTGGAATTTAGTTTATTCTTTTAAGCATCCACCTCAAAATGGAGCCTATTTTACAATTGCAAGAAAAGTAGTTCTTCATAATTTCCTTCCTTTCATTCATTAATCCATCACTCCTTTCTTCTTTCCCTGCCTTAATCTGTCCCTCAGGATACAGTTACAGAATTAAAAAACTACCCAATAGCACACAGTTATAGATTACTTTTGCCCCATCTACAACTGTAATAAGTTCATTACTGCATGTGCATCAGCTAGCCCTAATTTGTGCCACTGACTGTAAAAATCATTTACATTTTTTAAATTTATTAAGTGAATTTTGAATGCTGTTCTTTAACTTGCCACAACCACGAATATTCCATCCCCAGGTGTAAATAATAGTTACTTGAGAAAAGATCTGAACGACAAGTAATATTTTATAAGAGTGTTTCACAATAATCAACAGTTTTGTCCAGATTTTTGTGTTGAATTAATTCATGGAATTCAGCTGTAAACGTTATACAGATGTTATCAGCAACAGAGCTGTAGCATGGGTGGTGCGAAGTGCGAACTGTGCACCTGCACCAGGCGCCGATCTACAAAAGGAACTGATCGACGACATGGTTGTTTCGGGTTAAAAAGAAGAAAAAATAATAATCATTAATAATACTTAAAATAAGTAAAACTTTTATAGATATTTCCCTTTACTTTTTATGATCTTGTAAACAACTTGCACATTGAAATGTGTTTAATTGTCTTTTACAATCACAGCCGAATTGTTGGAAATAAAAGCGCAGTTCTAAGTAAAATAACAATGAGAATGATGCACTGCTTATAAACCACCACGCCACTAATATTTAAACACAAAACTGAGCAGTGCGTGCCTTTATTGTCGGAACTGCGTTGTACAACCAATCATTATTCTATCATAGTAATCCTCTATCTACTCGTATCTCTACTCCGTCAGTATGTTTCTGCCATTATTTAAGTTAATTTTGCGTAAATTATTATATAGGGCACAAAGCGTTCGACCGTTACACACAGCTGAATTTCGTTCAGTCCGGAATCTTTATTTTTGTATATATTGTGTTAATTTAAGTATTGTAATTTGTTTATGTAAGTAAATAAAATTCAAAAATAATACTTTATTGTTTTCTTTGTAAATACAATAAGTTTGTTTTATCTACTTTGATTGATAAAGGGCGCTTATTTTTGCTTTCGGCACCAGGTGTCGTTTTGCCACGCTACAGCTCTGATCGGAAACATTAGCTAGATATCTCGACAGGCATAATGTTAATTATGATACCTAAATTTAATTAACTTACCTAAATGCTCTCAATCTGTGCATTATTATGATTAACCAACGTGCTTGCAGACAAGGATCTCTGATTGGCTGCTTGGTTGTAGTCTGTGTTCCAACCATATATAGAGTATATAATTTTTTTTTTTGTAGCAAAGATGCTTAAGGGAAATGTAACGGAGTAAAAGTATACTTTTTGCTTAGGGAATGTAGTGAAGTAAAAGTGAAAGTTGTCAGGAATATAAAAATTAAAGTACAGATACTCCCAAAAAATATTTAAGTACTGTAACAAAGTATTATTACTACTGTTATTACTACTATTACTATTGCTATGCACCACAAACGCCTGCAGAGAGTGGTAAAGACTGCTGAGAAGATCACCAGGACCCCACTGCCCTCTCTGTGGAGCATCTACAACTGCAGAGTCCGCAGGACAACTGCCTTGATCCTCAGGGACAGGGACCCCACCCACCCCCAACACGAACTGTTCACACTTCTACTCTCAGGCATGAGGTATAGAAGTATGAAATGCAGGACTTCCAGGCTAAAGAACTCTTTCTTTCCCAAGGCCATAAGACTCCTAAATAACTGACTGGAGTTTATAACCATGGTTCATCTCATTCCATCTACCTCACACAACTGTATTTGACTTGTCCATCACACACCTACCTACCTGCACGATTACACTTTATACTTCTATTCTGTTTTTATACTTTATGCTGCCTCTATTACTTATTATATATCTGCTAATTATTATTTATGTATATCTTTATACGTTGGTTTTGTAATTTGGTGTGGACAGCAAAGAAAGAATTTCATTGTACAGGGAAACGTGTTTCCTTACTGTGCACATGACAATAAACTTGAACTTATTACTTTATTACATTATAACACTGAAACATTTATCAAGATAACCACAACATAATTCCCAGAATAATTAATGCAACATAAAGATGTTTATTTATCCCCAGAACAGTAGCTTATGTTTTATAAACCATGTTCTTGCTTATGCTGTTGCCTTATTCCATGGGTTTTCAACCTTTCTGAAAATACAACACCCCCCCCAACCCCTGTTGTTTGAACTTTGGACTCAAGCCCCCCTTCCCCTCAACCACACAAAACATACATAAAGTATACACACATCATAATAATATAGGCTATACACAATACATACACATCATAATGTAGGTTCTTTACATTCATCATATGATTTAAGCCAAGAATTTACTTTATTCAGTGGGATGGTTGAGCTGATTTCTGACACACAATCTTATGAATTTGGGGTTCAATGGTGGACACAGCTAGTCTTAAATTGTCTTAAATTATTTTTTCTGAACTCTGTATATTATAAATTGTGCCAAACGTACAATAATCAACAGGAACATAAATCGAGAGAAGCAAAGCCTATTGGAATTACTCATTAAACAAACAGCACCATCTACTGCCATGAACTAATACTAGGCAATATATCACGGGATGGAAAACTTCTAATTGTATTATCGGATAGTGGAATATTCTCAATATCACTGGAAAACTTATCTTTGTGCAAAGTTCTAGAAAACGCCATCGCTGCTGTACGAATTAGAGTCTCTGCAATCATATATGGCTTTTTTGCTTTAGCGATCATTTATGCCATTTCAAATGAAGCCATCAGTGCTTTAACTGGTATGGTGGTTTGGCTGCGCATAGTTTGTTTCTGGCTTGCCAACCCTGACTCTTTATGGCGAAAAAAATCAGCAGGTTTATCTTTGAGTTTTGGGTGTTAATTTGACAGGTTTCAGACTGTCATTTGCAAGTACCTCAGAACATATAACACATTGTGAATGTTGTTTGATATTCACTGTGATACAAGTAAAGCCATATTTTATGTACCATTCATCATAGTTCCTTCACTTGCTTGCACTTTTGACAGCGTGCTTTCTTTGCTCCGATGCTCCGATGATTTTATTGTGGCTAGTCACTGATTCATTTTTAACCATGAACTTTTTAGCCTTCTATGGATTTGTCCTTTGCTAGAAGCAGTATGCACAAACAACTGGTCACCAGTGATCGTAAAACAGATATGGTTATTGTTGTGAGATTGCTACCTAAAGGCTGAATAATGAATTAGTGACTTTTAAAGATTAATAAGATTTCACACTCAATTTAGATGACATTTTTAGAATCTCTGACCAGAGCAGCCTGATGAGACTTGTGCAATTTCTTTCTTTCTTTTTGCAGGTGGAAAAACAAAAAACTGTCTCTTGCATTTGTCGTGAGACAATAGTATACTGTCTTTTAAAACTTATATTAACTTATATTAAGTCATATTAAATGCCTTGAAAAAGTATTTAGTCTTATTAGTAACCAGCTATCTAATTTTACTGATTGACAAATCCTACTTCAGAACATATTTGTTTGACCATTTTCATGCTTGGCACATAGAATAGCAAACCAATGTTTAACGATCTAAGATTACAATTAGGAATGTAATGGTGCAGGCACTTCAAATATAACAAGCAGCAAGACTGTCCTGGGTATGACATTAAACTGCATCTGGCCCTACAAGTGGTCCTCCTACTTGCAGGGAAATCATGGGGGTTGGTGGCAGGATTAGCACTCCAGCCACTGTAAATAAACTTCACACCACTCCGAAACGACAGAAAGGACTCCTTTTTGCTCTCCGAGGGAGTAGCTCTGCTGCAGTCGCACATAGAAATGCTGCTTGCATCATGAAGGGGATAGGGAAAAGCCCTCGGGAGCCCCATCCCTGGAAGAGTCAAAATCTTTGGAGAGCCAATGGAGTCAGGTCTTTTGGGGATCGGAACTGGTGTGGTGCTGTGGCGTCGCCCGCTACACAGCAGCACTCTAGTCCCAATTTGAGGCGGCCCATATGGGTAGGCGCATGCAATGTCTGGTCTTTCCGGCAGGATGATCATCTTCCTCTGCTGTCGGAAGAGCTGCGTAAACTCTGCATGTCAGTGGCAGCACTCTCTGAGGTGCACAGACCGGGGACTGGCCAGATCTCTGTAGGTGGATATACCTTTTATTGGTCTGGTCGGTCTGATGGCTGTCGTACTCGGGGAGTAGCTGTTGCTGTAGCGGATTGGCTTCTTCCAATGGTGTCCGATGTCATTCCTTTCAACGAGCGTTTTTAAATGAGACTCAGATTACAGCACTTCCTGGGAGCCTTGTCTGTTGTCTTAGTGTATGATCTGACCGAGGTGAGTGATGTCTCGGTGAAGGAGACATTTTAATCACAGCTTCGCTCTGTGGTTGATAGGTGCCCACGAGATGACACTCCTCTGGTCTTGGGTGACTTCAATGCACCCACCGGAACTGACAGGGCAGGCTATGAGGATTGCCTAGGTCCCCGTGGGTCTGGTGACTGTGGTGAAAGTGGCTCCATGTTCCTTGACTTTACAAAAAGGTCAGGGGCTGTGAATCGCTGGATCCTGGTTCCAGTGCCCAGCACCGCATCGTTGGACTTGGTACTCCAATACTGGTGGTGCGGTGAAGGAGACTGATCACATCCTCGTGGGCAGACGCTGGACGCTCTTGCAAAACTGCAGGGTCTACAGAAGTGCCGAATTTGTGAATTCTGACCACAGACTTCTTGTTGCTACTCTTAGGATCCAGCTTAGGTCCAGTAGGCTACCACCTACTAGGGAAATGAGTCTGGACTTGGCCAGACTCCAAGACCAGACTGTTTCTATTGAGTTTGCATGCAGTTTGTGTGAGGAACTTGCAGATTTGGGTATGACTGCTGATCCTAATGTGATGTGGGAGACCTTCTGTGACAAGACCCTGAATGTTGTTGTTACTGGTGTTCTCAGAAGCAGGTGTTTCACCTCGCAGGGCACCCTAGAGATCGAGAGGAGTCACAGCGCATGGCTCAATGGCAAATCTGGTCTGTACCGAAAACTGAGAAGGACGGCAGCAAGGGCTCTGAGGACAGATAAAGAGGCATTTGTTTGAGGAATCTGTGAACAAGTGACACACCATCTGTGGTCTAGCGACCTACATCTGGCTTACAGAGGAATCAAAGCATTACGCACATCTGAATCTGTTCCTCGGAGAGTCGTAATCAGGGCAGCTGATGGAACGGTCCTTACGGATGACTTTGCAGTTGTGACCCACTGGGCTGGCTACTTTGAGCAGTTGTTCAAAGCTGACCCTCCGGCTAGGACGTTGGATATCTCTGGGTTCACGGTTCTTGAGGCTGATCCTCCAATTAGCTGTGAACCACTTAATCTCACTGAGATTGCACAGGTGGTAAATCAGCTAAGGGGGGGAAAGGCTGCAGGGATCTGTGGTATCCGGAATGAACTTCTCCAGGCTGGTGGTAAGGCTGTCCCTCCCAAGTGACTGGAAAACGGGACTTGTCATCCCTATCTGGAAAGGGAAGGGTGATCGCCTGGATTGCGGCAACTACAGGGGGAGAAGACTGCTGTCGGTGCCAGGTAAGGTCCTTGCTAGGGTCGTCCTCAATAGGATCTGTGATCACTTGCTCACCTACCAGCAACCGGAACAGTCTGCTTTTACGCCTAAGAAGTCTACCATCGACCACATCCTGGCACTGAGATTTCTCATGGTGCGCAAACGTGAATATCGGCAGAGTTTTTTTGGCAGCCTTTATCGATTTTCATAAAGCGTTCAACTCAGTTGATTGTGTGTGGCACTCCCGATATCTATGCAAAAGGAAGAAGGTCCAAGTCTTTAGAGTCCTGGTGCTTCCTGTCTTGCTATATGTTTATAAGACATGGACACTATCCAGTGACCTGAGACGAAGACTGGACTCCTTTGGTACTGTGTCTCTCAGGAAAATCCTTGGGTACCATTGGTTTGACTTTGTGTCGAATGAGCCTGCATTGTGAGGGAGTGTCAGTTATGGCACTACGGCCATGTGGCGTAGCTCAGCTCATAAGATCCTCATTGTTGGGGACCCGAGTGGTTGGACCAGGCCAAAGGATCGCCCACGTAACACCTGGCTGTGGCAGATAGAGGGTCATTTCTGGAGGCTGGGACTGGACCTCGTGTCTGCCAAGGGGGTTGCCAACCAGGATCCCGAGTTGTTTCATGGCGTAGTGGGTGCGACAACGCACTGTACCAGTGCATGCTCCCCAACTTGACTTAAGATTGTTCAGAGCTTTGTATATTATTAAGATTATTTTAAAATCAATTCCAATGGACGTAGGTAACCAATGTAAAAATGCTAAGACTGGTGAGATATGATCATATTTTATTTTACTGGTTATTTAACTGGTTGTTACTGTATTTTGCTGTAGCCTGCAACCAACTGATGAATTTCTTAGGTTGTCCTGTAAGTAGTGCATTAGAATAATCTAGTCAGCTAAAAAATAAAGGCATGATTTAACTTTTTAGCATCTTCTGAGTTATAAGAGCTTTAAATTTTTCAGTGTTAATTAAATGAAAAAAAATTGTCATAGAGTAATATTGTTAATATGCGATTTGGAGTTTAGATCTAAGTCCATACTGATCCTTACATTTTTTACTTTTGACTTGATTTGTAAAGTCAGTTGATCAGGCCTATTTTTTAATTTCTGCCAACAACTAGACTTTCAGTTTTTTCATTTTTAGCTTGAATAAATTACTACTGATCCATTCTGTAATATCAGTAAGAAATCAAAAAAAAAAAAAAAAAAAAAGGCACATCACTACCAAATACAGTAAATATAAAATCACAAACAATATAGCCTTCCTGGGATTGTGGGTTTATAACTGTGCTTTAAGGTGGGATGACTTGTCCACTTGCCAATAAGCCCTTGCCTCAACCACTTCCTGACTATAAACTCAGTGGACCTCTGGCTTGATGTGGCTTTAAACTTGTTCTCTGCGACAAGAGTTTATTCCCTGGCATTTATCCATTTTCTGATTTTCTGTTGTTTTTTTGTTAACATCTTCAAAATTGAATGATGTGGGAATTTTCTTTCTTGGTTTTGTGCACTTTTTGGCTTTATGTTTTGAAATGCATTTGGTTTACTAAGTTTGTTCATGAAAAACAAAAAAATAAAATTAAAAAATTAATGTATTGAGTGGCAAGGTGTTTCAATAGTTTTGACATTCCCTTTCAGGTCTTCAAAAATTCAGAACTCAGATTAAAGGTAAGCCACAGTAGGTAAAACTCTAAACTAGTGTTAGTTTCAAAATATTCTAAACCTTTAAATATAAGTTAATTATTTATTTTATTCAGTGAGTGGCACCGCAAACCTCACTTGCTGCATTTGCTTTTAAAAATTTTAGAGAACAAAATTGAAATACATTTTCTTGAAAGCATTTTTACAAAAGCAGAAATATTTCTATTTAATCTCTCTTCTTCCTCTGCCTTATTTTGTAAGGATTTATTGTAGCTGACCTAGCATCAAAACATTTACCTGACCTTGCAATTGAGAGTCCTGTATCCATTACTTAATATCTCCCTAGTAATTTACTTTGAAGCTACATCTTTTTATGAATGCAAGCCCAGCTGAGATTATGATGTTCTTAATTGGTTAGCTCATTAAGTAAGTAATGAAAGGATAATGCTGAGGGAATTTGACTTCATAGTCTGTCATTAAAATGACTATTGCACTAGTATAATTTATTTTTAAAGTCACTTTTGCCATAATTGGCTAAACTTCATTTAATTTACTAAATTTTCTTTTGAAAAATTAAATAGCTAATACAGATAAAATGATGTTGTCACTCTTTTGCTGAAGCCAGTCCATTTTATGCTTTAGAAAATAACATGCCTAACTTGTATTTTAGTAGTTATAATTTTCAGACTATTATATATTCTTTCTCATAATTTATATTAGGTTTTCTTGGTATGTGTTGTTACTATACTAGGCACAAAAAAGAATCCAATTTGTTTTCTTATTACACAACTGATTTCTAGATACATCCATGTACTTTTAGGTCCTGCTTCTTTCTAGGGGCCAGGAGATATTTGGCAGCAGTATATTAAAAGCTACAGGCAGAACTGTAAATGACTCCAGTCTATTACGGGGCACTCATATCGGGCTAATTTAGATTTACTATTTAACACTAGAATCCCTAAAGCCTACGAAAAAACTTGTAATCCCTACCACCTTAAATCCTTTTGCACCTCTCCATCAGCATCTTTTGTTTTGTAAATGTTTCAATCAGCACAAGCAGCAAGCAGCCTGCTATCCCATCCTCCCCCTTGGTGGAGCTCAACTTGGGGAAAAAAGTTCTCCCAACTCAAGCCAAGGCTCCTTATCTGCGTGTGAGCTGCCTGGAGTTGTATAGGGTAAATAATACAGTATATCAGTATTTGGAATAAATGCATGTCATGTGTGTTCCGTGTCTACAAAGATCTGGGTAAGTGTAGGATGAAAGAAAATGTGAGGCAAGAAATGCTGAACACATACCTAAAGCAGAAACTTTTTCCATTTTATACTAATAATGACATGAAGTGTATAATGTGTGAAGACTTTAGCCCAAATATCAAACAAAAATGTGAGCTTTTATTCAAGAATATAATCAAAGAGGAAAAAAACATTTAATTTACATGTTGCTGTTAATGAGTTAAAAACCCAAGCTCAAATGACAGTTGACAGATAGTTGATATGTATTCTTGAATGGTGTAGAGGTAAGAACTGCTGCCTTATAACTCAAAGGTACCAAGTTTGAGACCGGGCACTCCACATTTTGAGTAGTGAGCTGCTATTATTATCATTATTATTATTACAATAATATAATGAAAACATACATTTGATTTGAGTCTGTAACACCCAGTGTAACCTATGGCTACTTGTAAAAGTTAGCACAGTTTTTTTATTATTCACTTTTATTCTCTCAGTGATGTTTGTGTGGTACAACAAACTTGCCTCTCACTCTCTGAGTTGATGGCATTTCCCTCCATTATTTTCACAAGAGCAGCACTGTGGCTGATGCCTGCTCAGAAATGTTTGTTGTACCAGCAATCAAAGATGTGATGTCCCATGACAGCTATCAGACTGGACAAAAGCAGGACCGTAACAACAGACAACTTCTTCGCAATGCTGTCGCTGGCCAATAGATTGCTGCACCGCGACACAACTCCGTCATCATGGCACTGCCAGATCTAAACGGCAGCATGATGAATTCCTCGTTTATGGAAGTGATTTTAGCTGCAGGTGGAAGTCCCATTTTACTTTATGGTGCCAAGCAGAGTTGCGTTGCGGTGCAGCAGTCTTTGAGCAAGCAAAAGCGCTGTGAAGAAGCTGTCTGTTGTTACGGTTGTTACTTCTTTAACTTACAAACACATCTAATTAAGATGTGTCATTTGGTCTAAAAGAAAGGTATAACTGGATGTTATCTGCATACAAGTGAAAATGAATTGCTTTCTAATGATAGATTCCAGTAGAAGCACGTAAAGTGAAAACAGCACATGTCCCAGTACTGTGCCCAGGGAAACCATACCTCACTTCTATGTATAATGATAGAGTACTGTCAGCACATTTCTGTACATAGTGGAATCGATTTGATAAGTAAAAACTAAACCAGGCAAGTGCATTGCCTGTAAGCCCAATGTCAGTTTCCAGCCTTTGTTGTAAAATGGTATCAAACACTGTGCTTAAATCTAACAACATAATTACAGTGGAATTTCCTTTATCAGAGGATGTCAGAATGTCATTTACAACATGTGTTAATGCGGTTTCTATACTATGACGGGTGCGGAAGCCAAACTGGAATTTCTTGAATAAATTCTGATGTGTAAGATGAGACCAAAACTGGTTGTCAACTACTGTTTCAAGTATTTTAGAGAAAAAGGGTAATTTTGAAATGGGTCAGTAATTATTAAGTATATATGGGGCTGGGTCTGACTGTTTAAGTAATGGTTTGATGACTGACACTTTTAGTGCATTAGGTACTGAGCCATGCAATAATGAGTTATTCATAATTGTAAAAATGTGTGCTACAAGATTTGTTGGCACTGGATCTAAGAACAAGTAGGAGATTTCATATTAGAAATTACAGTTAAGACTCCCTGTTCTTTTACAGGATTACAATTTCTAAAGCTTTCTATGCAAGATGACACAGAGTTTACCAAGCTAGTATGAGGTTTGCACTGTGATGCTGAGATCTGGAATCTTATATTTTCAATTTCCTCATTAAAGAAGAGGCTAATGTCTATTAGTATTTGCACTGTAGTTCTGAATTCTCATTTTGTTAAATTAGCCACTGTTCTAAACAGTACATCAGGATTATTATTGTGTTATCTATTATTTTTTAATAGTTGTCTGAGCGAGTTTTAGGAGAGCTTTTTTTATATTTTTTAACACTCTCTGTCCATGCAATTCAAAAGACCTGCAGCTTTGCTGTTTTCCATCTGTGCTCCAGTTTTCGACACTTTAATTTAGGAGATCGAGTGCTCTTATTAAACCAGGATGAGTATCTATGTGCTTTGATCCCTTATGCTTAAAGGGGAGGCACTGTGTCCAATGCCTCTCTCAAGGTTCGTATTGTAATTTGATATTAGCTAATCCAAATTGTTTTCAATTAACTTACTCAGAGTTACAATCTAGATGTTACACTGTCTTTGTTTTAATCTTTGAGTGTGTTAGTCAGGGAAGAAACAAAGCAAATATAATTAAGTAGTGATCAGAAATAACTTTATTTAATAGAGTATTATTTAAATTTGGAATTTCAATTCTGTGAGTTATAATTAAATCCAATGTGTGATTATAAAATGAACCATTGAAAACCTGACAAAATCCTACTGAATTAAACAAATAAATAAAAGATTTACTAAAAGTGTCAGTTTCCACATCAATGTGTACATTAAAACCCCCCATAACCACTACAAGATCATAGTTTATAGCCAAATCAGATAAAAGGTAGCTAAATACAGTCATGAACAATGACTATGACTGTGGTGGTCTGTAGACTAGCACTATAATTGTGCTGGAATCGGTTTTAATATTTCAAAGGATGTGAATTTGCTTAAATTTTAGAAGGAGTTTGCATTTTGTCATAATGAGTTATTCCAAGCCCATGTCTCAACCAGTATCTCTAGATTTAGAAAGGAATCTCAGCTAGGGGAAGAGTGTCAGGTTTACTAAATTGTATTTAATATAACATCATATACCAAAGCAGCTTTTCCAAGAAAGCAAATGTTTAATAAGCAGCATTTAAAACTGCATACTGTAGATATTTCTAAACTGGTGATATATTTTTGCTTTAATTTAAATTAATTTCCTATTACGGGTGCTCCTGGTGGAGGATCTGATTTTATCTCTTCATCTAATTCTACACCTTAATTTTTCAAGTAATTTGAAGTTTGCATCAAGACTAAATTTATAAGATGCTCCACAACAGGGATTATGGGTAACAGCTATATAATAGTAACAGGTAGGATAAAAAAACAGCCTATGATTTAAGATCACAAGACTGTAGACTGGATGGTGCTCTGGTCAGTCAGCCATTTTGGGATAAAACAAAAGATCCCCTTACAGTAAGGACCAAGATCATCTCTCTTGAAAAATCTAGGCCTTTCCCCAAAAATCATCCCAGTTCTTCACAAAGATTGGGCTTTTATTTCACACTAGGTTTATAGCCAGCAGTGAAGGGAACACAATCTGTTATAAATCATATCCCCTCTATATAATCTTAGTATGGAGCCAGACAGGATTAACTTCCAAAGTTTTCTTCTTTGCTTTGGTACATATAGAGATGATATTCTCTTTAAATACTCCAGATTGCTGTAAGTTAATATGTACTGACATGCAGCAATAAGGTATATATTTGGCAAGCAGATCCAGTTTAGCTTCAGTGTCCAATACCTTTGCCCCTGGGAGGTATTTAACATTAACTACTGGTTTAACATAATTTGAAATTCTAACATTACGCACTTTGGAATCACCAATCATAAACACTTTATTGTTCTCAGGCTCCACAGGCATGCTGCAGAGTGCTGGGAATCTTTTATGGGTCCTAATTGGTGACCTGGTCGTCGATGGACTAAATTTTGGCTTCTCAGACCCCAACTGACAGTTATCTACTCACCCTGTGACTGAATTGGTACTGCTGATTTTGCCCGTGTACTGATTACAGTGGGACCTGGAGAGATTGAAGCTGAATCAAGTAGCCAAATTGTTTAAACAAACTTAATTGATCCCATTTTCAGTTTGCCTAATTGCTATCAAGTGCCTAATGTGGTCCTCAAAATCGGCTATTTTCATGACCAACTCTAAATTAACTTACCATTTTTAGCAGGTGAAGCTGTCTGTATTGTTGGCTGGAAACCTGAACCGTACATTCAGCAGGACGCACAATATATAAAAATGCCCTAAATGGGCAGAGAATAGGTCGAACTTCAAAGCAGTGTTAACCTTTATCCTTTTCTGTAGTAGCTTCTGTGCTTTCCGGATTCAGCTGAATGGCTAGGAGACCATTGGCTTTAAGCTTCACTAAACGCTGGGTGATCGACGTTGCACTGTTGGTTGATTCTTCTCATCGGGTGTCAGTTTTTACTCCAGTTGAACTTTACAAATATATTTGATTTGTTTCTCTTCTGTTCTCTGTTCTTCCATTTGCTGCTGTTCTGGTGCTGCTGCTCAATATATGTCCAGGGGCTAATGTCTGCTATTTAGAGTTTCCCTGTGAATGAATCCCATATCTGTCAAATGCAAGCATTAAATGTGTGACTAAATGATAAGAGTCTCAAATGGGTGTCCATGGATGGAAACATGCTACGAGGGAAGACTACTAGCCTTTACAATAAGCTCAGTCTTACCATCACTGAGAAGGGAGAACTCTCCTGAAGGATTTCAGAGCCAGTCATGGATAGTTTATGAGTTTCTGGCTGAAGAGTTTTATAAATGCTGGGAAACTGGAATTTGTAAATGAAGAGGGTAGGAATAATTTTCAATGACGATTAAAAAAAAATAAGTTTTCAATGCAGACAAGACATACTAGCAATCTGAAAAGAAAACTTGAGTAACAGTAGCTGTTTTTCTGGATTAGATTCATAAGTGTTCTATTTCAGCAGTGAAGCAGTATTTTGAGGCAAAATGAATCAAGCTTAAAGTTCCATGGTAAAGTCTAAAAGTGGTTTCTTTAAAATTTAAATGTTTGTGATCAAATCCCAAAATGTTATGTTGTTATAAAGAATTATGTCCCCATTATTGGGGATGTATGAAAAATGTCTCAAATACAAACATTAGGAGAAGGTCATTGTTATGGTGTTTCATTTTACTTTAACATGCTTTACCTACATTTTGCAGTGCTTCTGCCTTCAGTGCTATCATTTAAATACAAATGCAGCACTGGTCAATAGTGGGGGAGTTTTAGTGAGCTGATTCACAGGTACAAGATGATAGAGCATTGTGAATTACCATGGGGTATATTGCAAAACACAACATTCAAGTTTTGTAATGTATTGTCAATTAGACTATGCCAGTCCTGAACAATGACCATGTTTTTTTAGCCATTTAAGATGAACACTATTGCCCTTCTTGCTGAAGATTTTTTTTTCTTTTCTAAATCTCTAGTATAATACAATTTGCAAAACGCCTCTAGTGCTATTTGGCAAGTACTATCACTTGTGAATCAGAAACTTAGCTGCTATAATTCAGCTACACAGTATGAAAAACAGTTGCATTGTAAAATTGAGGTCTCTTCCCAAATTTGGAAAAACTGTATTGTTTAACCTGGACTTGTGTAAATGAGTAAAAGAATATGTTTATGATAGACTTGGCTCCTATCTTTCACCTGATGGTGCCATAGCATACTTTGGTGCATTAAGTGGGTTTGATAATGGATGAGTGAAATCCCAAAACAAATTTTAAAAATAAAAATAAAAACAAACATAGGAATTAACTCTTTTAACAGCCACTCCTACCTTCTATGCTTTATTCATTGCTAAGATTGTTTCAAAAAATTATTTTATTTTTCTGGCTGCCCATCTGCATCTATTTTTTGAAGAACAATGTGATGAAATGCCTTGCTCTTCTGTGTTGCCATCCATATTTATAATGTTTTCAAAATCATCCAAGATAGAAAAAGAAAATGTTTGAGCATTTAAATCTGTTTGCTGGATTCAAAATCAAACTAAATATACAATGAGAATAGAGTTTTAGTTTATCAGCTAACCTTCTCTTTATTGCTCATGATTTTATCTGTCAAAGCTCACATAACCATGAACAAGGTCAAACCAAAAATGCTTACTGTCATATACCTGCTTTATCTATCTCCCATGCCTGACTTTTTCTACATGATTGATCCAAATGGCTGTTCCCACCCTCCTATCTCTACTTCCTAACATATCTCATGTGATAAGATTCACACAGCACCCTGATAGCAATCTACCTTGCAACATCTTATGACTTTGCTTACATGTGGGGCATTGTCTCCTACTGTGTCAAACATTATTAAAAGTAAAAAAACCCTAGCTATTGACAGAGTATCTTTATCATAAAATGTTTACACTGCCCAGAACCAACATTGACTTTGAAGAAGCACAATAATTTATTCTAAAATGTGTTTTCTATTATTATTACAATTAATCAGCAATGCTGTGAAAGATGACATTATATAGTGAATTTATAAAATCTAATTTACATGAATACATTTGGAGCAGTACTACACATTAACAATGTACTATATAAAATATTGTTTCTTAAGATGGGCGGCACGGTGGCGCTGCTGCCTCGTAGTTAGGAGACCCGGGTTCGCTTCCCGGGTCCTCCCTGCGTGGAGTTTGCATGTTCTCCCCATGTCTGCATGGGTTTCCTCCGGGTGCTCCGGTTTCCTCCCACAGTCCAAAGACATGCAGGTTAGGTGGATTGGCGATTCTAAATTGTCCCTGGTGTGTGGGTGTGTTTGTGTGTGTCCTGCGGTGGGTTGGCACCCTGCCTAGGATTGGTTCCTGCCTTGTGCCCTGTGTTGGCTGGGATTGGCTCCAGCAGACCCCCGTGACCCTGTGTTTTGATTCAGTGGGTTGGAAAATGGATGGATGGATGGATGGTTTCCTAAGACCATTTCTTTCTGAAGTGCCACTAACAGAAGCACTTTTTAAGTTCTGAATGCATCCATGCTCTCAAGGTACAAAGGCAAAGGCCTTCTTCATTTAGCAAAATGGCTTTTTCTGGTAAAAAAAAAAAAGTTTGCAGCAGGTCTTATTTTGTACATCAGTGTCTTATTAAGTTTAATTAAATTTAATGGACTCAAATAGGTAGCAAATATCTCTCAAAATACAACAATTTAGATACTTTCAAGAGGTAAAAGCGAATTTTTGATTTATTACAGTATCATTTTCTATTGTAAATGTTTTTTTAAGTAACTTTTAGAGTCTGCTTTTGTTATGTTTTCATAAGTTAAAAGATCATCTCAATTAAAAGGTATTTTACGCTCTTAATGTAGTTGTAGATACAACTCTTTGCCCAACACGACAAAACAAATATTTTTAGAAATAAGTACTGTATAACAGCTACTTAAAATTATTTTCCCCTAGATATTTAGTAGCTATTAATAAAAACTATGTAAATTTATATAATGGCTGATATATCTCAAAAAATAAAGAGAGTATGACAGTAGCTGTTTTTCTTTTGTGGTCAATCATTAAAAGTGTTGGTTACATCCAGATTCCAATTCTACTCTGCTGCTTTCTACTGTTGGAATAACTAGAATGCAGATAAATTCTAAATAGTTTAGTCTGTGCCTTTTTTATAATTGTTAGTCCAAAAGCATCTGCCACAGGAGATGGTGTGGTTGAAGGTCAATATTAGGAAAACAAGATTATATATTTTATTCTAAGAAAAATAATAGCCACATTAAAATTCTGCGAAATCACTTCATTTGAAAAGCCTTTCTCTTAACTATGTCTCAAATCAAACATAAAATCTATACTATAGGCTATATATGAAATACTTTGAGAATTATTACTGCTTGTGCTACTGGCAACCACCAAAATCACTCTGCCTTCTGTCATAACAAATACAGAAATTTCCACACTGCTATATAGTTTTTCATTCTTGATTTAATATATAACATTTTGTAATTATAATGTCACTGTAGGTGGCTTGGTGGTTAGCAAACCTGCTTAAGAGATATTTGTTCAAAATTCTTATTGTTCCAATGATTTTTTTTTTTTTATTTATTTGACCAAAAAGGCCCAACAGATGATAAGTGCATAATAAAATAAAGATGCATAGTGAATTTTATATTTTATTGCACAAAACTTTCACTTGTTATTTAATAATGTATAATGTATGATTTATAGCTACAGTATATTTTTTGAATTACATTTAATTCGTTTTATTCCCTTTGGTAGAATCATTCTAAAACATAACACTTCCAAACTATAGAGCTAGCGAAGATATGTCACAAAACACTACCTGCAAAATCAGCCCCATAATAAACAGTGAATTATTGTCTTAAATTTCAAGATTTAACTACATATTGGACAACCCACATAATGCTTTTGCCAGTATTATTATATTGAACATTTAGAAAATCTCCCTAACCACATTTTTCTGAAATATGTTTAAAACTATCTTAACATGAGCTCATGAGCTGCAAATTTGTAACATATAATGTTTTTTTTAAGTAATTCAGAATTGAAATATATTATTTACTAGAACATTTGTTTGCTATTTATATTGTGCCACATATGGCAAATCTTAAAACTACAGAAAATGCTGTACCTTAATTATTGGTTTTACTCACATCTGATTTTTTAATCAGTGATTTTTTAAATTGTATCTAGATAATACTTTGTCTATACATGTGTGTGTTATCACATTTTGCCCAGCTACAAAAGGCATGCTAGGTGTAGAGCAAACAAATAAAAACAAAAAAGGCAAAGTGCTCACAGGATGTTTAGTAAAGAAAAACCTGTGAAAGTGATTAGTGTGGGTATGGGGGTCCTGCTAAGGGCAACACCTTAAGGAAAAAAGATTTACTGAACGTGCATTGAATTGGCATTATTCCCTAAGCTGCTTTGCAAGGAATTTAAAGATAAATGAGAAAGTATATTTTTAAAATGTATTCCTGCATAGTGTTCTTCAATGAGTACAAGATCAGGACATGTCAGGTGCCAGGTTGGGGAGCATGCACTGGTATAGTGCATTTATATATATTTACAAGTAGACACCAGGACACAAGTTCCAGCAGAGTACATGTTTATTTCATTGGGAAAGTGCTTTTCCCCCGCTCCCCACAGAAGCACAGTACAATGCACCAAATATACAGTCCTTTCTTCTTCTTCTTCTTCTTCTTGGCTCCTATTAACATTACAATTCCTGAAGCGCTCAAAAAGAAGAAACCTTTGATTTCAGTCTGTAACAGCTGGTGTAAAGTCTGGGCGCATACACCATCAGCACGGTGCTGTCAGATGTAAACACTAGCATGGCGAATTGCTTGTGTACTGCAGCTGCAGGTGAAGTCCCATTTTACTTATGGTGCCAAGCAGAATTGCATTGCGTTACAGCAGTGTATTAGCCAGCGAAAGCGCTGAAAAAAAAGTTGTCTGTTGCTACGGTCCTGCTTTTGTCCAGTCTGATAGCGGTAACAGGACATTGTATTTTTGATTGCCGGTACAACAAACATTTCTGAGCAGGCATCAGACAGAGCGCTGCTCTTGTGAAAATAATGGAGAGAAATGCCATCAACTTAGAGAGGGAGAGGCAAGTTTGTTGTACGACGTGAACGTCACTAAGAGAATAAAACTGAATAATAAAAAAACAAGCGCTAGCTTTTACGAGCAGCCAAAATTTACATCGGGTGTTACAGACTCAAATCAAATGTATGTTTTTATTATACTGTAGAAATAATAATAATAATAGCACCTCACTACTCAAAACACAGAGTGCCTGGTCTTGAACCTGGGACTTTCAGGTTATAAGGCAGCAGTTCTAACCTCTGCACCATTCAAGAATACATGTAAATTTCTGCCGATTGACATTTGAGCTTGAGCTTTTAACACTAGAATTACCAGAGTCTACGAGAAAACTCGTAAATCCAGCCCACCTTATATCTGTTTGCACCTCTCCATCAGCGTCTTTTGTCCTGTAAATGCATTTCATGTGTGTTCCGTTTCTACAGTAATCTGTGCAAAAACATTGTTAAAACAGAAACTTTTTTATATTTTAATAATAAATGTTACAAAATGTAGGTATAAAGTATAGAATGTGTGAAGCCTCAAGTCCAAAGATCAAATAAACACTTTCACAAAAGGCTCAAGGACACTACAACAGCTTCTGTGGCATAGTGGTAAGATTTGCTGACTTGTAATCAAGCGGCCACCGGTTCGATCCCCACTGCCTCTTATATTTGCCATTTTCAGTAGTGAGCTGCTCTTATTGTTAATATTATACAGTACACACATACATTTGGTTTGCGTCTATAATAGACTGTGTACATTTATAGGACTATACTTGTAAAAGTTACCTTTTTTTTCACTTTTATTCTCTCACTCACGATCACGATACATACTACCGCCCTAGGGATCTGACGCTGTTAGTTTTTATTTGAAACTGGGAATAACTGTAGATTTGAATGGTGTTTTAAGGCAATGGAACTGGTCATTCCCTGATCTGGAGGTATAAAAACTGACACACAACCACTAGTGAATCTGTCTTCTTCGTATGTCACCGTCACTTTATTTTTTTTTATTCATTTTTATTGAGTGTTCCTGCTCACGCAGAATTAGTATGCACCTTATGGTGTATGATGTCAAAAAAAACACAGACGTAGGTATATATGATATTTTGAAGAAATCATTTTATGACCTGAATACAGTAAACCTTCGTTTATCGCGGTTAATCCATGCCAGACTCTACCGTGATAAATGAATTTCCGCGAAGTAGGATTCTTTATTTATAAATCTAATATTTTCGCAGTTAGAGCAAAGAAAACCTGTTTACGACCTTCTAAATACGTTGTTTAACATTATTAGAGCCCTCTAGACATGAAATAACACCCTTTAGTCAAAACTTTAAACTGTGCTCCATGACAAGACAAAGATGACAGTTCTTTCTCACAATTAAAAGAATGCAAACATATCTTCCTCTTCAAAGGAGTGCGCATCAGGAGCAGAGAATGTCAGAGAGAGAGAGAGAAAGAGAGAGAGAAAAGGAAACAATTAAAAATCAATACGTGCTGCTGGGCTTTTAAGTATGCGAAGCACCGCGATAAAGCGGCCGCAAGGATGGGAGCAATGTGAAGGTAGTTTTACAGCATTTTTTTAGAGGAGCATCCGTATCCTATAGGCAAACAGCCTCTATGCAAACAGCCCCTCTGCTCACACCTCATCCATCAGGAGCACAGAATGTATGAGAGAGTGAGATAGACAGAGAAAAGCAAACAATCAAAAATCAATAGGTGCTGTTAGAGCTTTTATGTATGCAAAGCACCGCATGGGAAGCATATCGTTTATCATTGAGGAGTTTTATTTAATACGTAATACGTGCTCTGATTGGCTAGCTTCTCAGCCATCCGCCAATAGCGTCCATTGTATGAAATCAACTGGGTAAACCAACTGAGGAAGCATGTACCATAAATTAAAAGACCCATTGTCCGCAGAAATCCGCGAACCAGCGGAAAATCTGTGATATATATTTAGATATGCTTACATTTAAAATCCGCGATGGAGTGAAGCCGCAAAAGTCGAAGCACGATATAGCAAGGTATCACTGTAGTACCAATCAGAAAACATCATTGCACTAATGCAATATTATTTGAAAACGAACGGCGTCAACTCGGGTGTGAATTTACATAATAGAAACCACAGCATAGAGAAAATTATGCGCATTGCAACAGGTACACACGTCGTAAATGTAGGAAAGACGGTCCTTGCAGCACAGAAAAAAAAAGAAAGAGACAAATATATGGGACATTGGGTATAAATTTATGGTACTTGTAAAAATTTTAGCTTTTTTCAGTTTTATTCTCTCAGCCAGCAAAATTCCCGCGCTTCGCAGCGGAGAAGTAGTGTGTTAAAGAAGTTATGAAAAAAAAGGTAACATTTTAAAAATAACGTAACGTGGTTGTCAATGTAATTGTCGTAGGCTTATTTTAGTATTGAGAATGATGAGTATGATTGTAAATGTTGTGTATGAGAAATACACATATTTAGGATGTAAGGATCTCTTTGTAAACAACGCTTGCAGTTCTGCCCTCAGGCTGTAAAATTTCTGCTGAGCTTACTCTTGAGCATGCAACGTACAGTTGGCCATGTGAGAAGCAATCTTGTGTCAAGTCAGTGCCGACCTTTTTTAGAGTCTGGCCCTGTGACTCATTTATTGTCATAGTGAAGCAGACCCTTACTGGAAATTGGAGAAGTTTCAATTGTTCAAAGTTCAAAGAATTGGAATGGGAGGTCAGAGGGTATGAGAGGGATGCGAGGAATAAATACAGTCTTCTCTGAGCCTGTTTCAGTGAAGACAGTTGCCTCAATGAGGTTCTTGTGCAGAGATTCAATCTAAAGCCTGGTGCCATTTCAAAGTTTTGGTGGTTGTAAGTTTCGTAGTAAAGCAGTGGAGTAAACGAAAAGGCAGGAGTCACCAGCAGGCAGGCGTGAAGCAAGGCAAACAATAACAGGCTTGAAGCGGTGGAGTAAAGAAGAAGGGAGCAGTGAGTACGGACAGCTGAGGACAGTAAGGAAGTGAGTGAGGAGGCACATGAGCACGGGATGTCGATAATGTATATAGGCAGGGAGCCAACCATGTGGTAGGTGTGTGGACAGCGGCCGTGTGGAAAAAGGAAGGGGGACCAGGGGTGGCCCTTGTGTGTGAAATAAATCCTCTTTTAATGGAAATAAGGAATGAAACCACCAAAAGGAGAGCTCAGTTCCTAAACTTCCTTAAGGCATAATGGTGAGAACAGCCAAAAAGAAGACGTTATTTTCAAAAGTTCATTACGGGGCACAACACGAAATGAAACATACTTAACGTTTGTAAGTACAGTGTAAAGGATGAGCATGGGAGTAGCAGAAATAGTAAGGAGGGGTTCCCCTATCTATATATACAGTTTAGGGGGTACACCCGTTTCCCCCCCTTGGGTGTTGAAATAGGACATGAAACATACCTAACTTTTATAAGTACACTGCAAGGAATGAGCATGCAAAATTTCAGCTTCCCACATATATGGAAAATGGGAGAATTAGTGATGAGTCAGTGAGGGCTTTGCCTTTTATATGTGTAGATAGCAAAATACCCGCGCTTCGCAGCGGAGAAGTAGTGTGTTAAAGAAGTTATGAAAAAGAAAAGGAAACATTTTAAAAATAACATAACCAGTGGTAAAGCAAGGACGACTCCGTAATAAGGATGGTTGGGTGCACGTAGAAGGGGTGCCTGCTAACCTAAAAGGGATATTCGGAGCTGACGGCTTTACTTGTCTGTTGTGGAGTGGACGTCGGCCATGGATGGACGCTAACACCGAGTCACCCGGGTGAGACGGACTTCATTCTTCAATAAAGGAACTGTCGCTGAGCCGGTGAGAACGCTTGTTTACATGTAAATTAAGTAAACGTGTCCGCGGTGCACATCAGGATTGGTCGCTGGATTCACTGCAGACTTCCCAGGCCTTGCGATTATAAACTTTTAAAAGAAAGTTCAGATAAAGGACTGGGGAATGTGTGGGGATTGTGTGTGTTTGGGTGTCTAATTTTTATGTGTATATAGTTGTAATATAGGTTAAGCACATGTGAATATATTTGTGCCATTTATAAATAAGATATTCTTTCTGTTTCTTTACCTTGCTTTCTTTCTTTCCTGCTTTCTTGCATTCTTTCATTTTCGGCAGCATCTCTATGAAGTTGTGGATTTTTCTGCAAGTATTTAGCGACAGCGTGACGAAGTTCTTTCTGTCTAGCTGCATCAGAAAATGTACCACGATGTCAGACACGCCTCCTTTTTACTGTTTCCTCACAGCTTGGAGTGCTGCTAACGGATGGCCTTATATGGGCAGGCAGCCAACTATGTGGGAGGCGTGGTGATGGGGGAACGCAACACCGCCTCACACGGCGACCGAGCTGTAGGCTATGGCCATATATATGTACGTAAGTAGGATTCAGTTATGACCATTACGTGTAGAATTTCAAAATGAAACCTGTTTAACTTTTGTAAGTAACCTGTAAGGAATGAGCCTGCCAAATTTCAGCCTTCTACCTACACGGGAAATTGGAGAATTAGTGATGAGTGAGTCAGTGAGTCAGTGAGTGAGTGAGTGAGTGAGTGAGTCCCTCCCGCGTTGTTGGCTGCCTGCCTTGCTTCGCCACGGTATTCACGTCTCCCTGCTGATAACTACAGCCTTTTTATTTAATCCATGGCTTCTCCGCTGTTTTATTGTTCATTTATTACAATTATACAGGTATTTATTGTGTAGGTATTTTAGACTTACTTTACATTGTTCAGGTACCCATTTCCTTTATCATTCCAACCGTACCCCCATTAACATGTCTATCGAGGTGATCACCATCGATCAAAGAACTGTCACTTACCAAGTGGTTTCCATGCCCGGAGATGGCACCTGCCTTTTCCATTCTCTTTGTTACATATTGCACGGCAATATCAGGCTCACTCTTGATATCCGGAGGAATATTGTATCTTATGTATTGAATGACTGGGACAGGTTCAAGGTGTGGACTGATGACGGTACAGGAGATAATTATACTACACAGGAGCACTATAAGAGTGAAATGCTTAAGTGTACCGAAATGGCCAAATATTTTACACCTTTGGACAACCACCAATGCCTCTTAAACATCTTAGATTCACAGGTGACGATTTCAGTAGTGGACACTTTGATGTTTAGAAATGTTTAAACTCTCAAAAGCTGGATGTGAAGTTATCAATGAAACTGGTTGTATACTTACAACGCTTGACAGATGCCGAATGTCTCTTCAACATAAGTCCTACAAATACTGTCGTAATTGAAACAAACCATGAAACTCAAACTGATTATGACAGCAGCAATCCAAGCTGTGAGATTTGAAACAAGATTACTGTTCACATGGCCAACTGTACGTTGCATGCTCAAGAGTAAGCTCAGCGCACAGCTACAGCTTGGTCATATTACAACTGGAGGGCCGAACTGACAACGTGGCATACAAAGAGATCCTTAACAAATAATTATTGGTATATTTTCCCTCAGTTTTAAAAAGGTTTAATTGTCTTCTTAATAAAAATTTTAAGGCAGTACTTCACTGCTGCGAAGCACGGGTATTTTGCTAGTATATATATATATATATAGTGCAGTTGGTGTTTGGCTGTCTTTGTGGATGATAATGTAATAATTACATATTAAAAAAAACTTGTACAAATGTACATGTAATGCCAAGAATTATTAACCTATATTTGAATATATATAATTATTTTTATTTTGAATAATTTGAATATTCAAAACTATGTGCAGCTTCCTACATTGGTTTGCGTTGCTTTCAGTTAGTTTTTGGAAATGCTCCAAAAGTGATCTTTGAGGATTTCTCAAGAAGAGACAATGAAAATTCTCATAATTCTTGCACATCACTCCTTCTCCTCTTCCAATTACAACACAGGGTACTTCAAAGCCTCCAATCACAAAGAAGCAAGACTCTTTGACTTCTCATGGTAAGAAAAATGGCTTTATTAAGTACAATTATCTGATATGTATTTTTTAAAATGTATTAATTTACTGGTACATTACCATTATTAGCATACTGCATTACTATAAATTATTAATTTAAGAAGTAGTACTAAAGGAAAAATAAGTCACATTTTTTTCCATTATTTAAGAAGAAAGAGCCCCTGTCTGCTGTGTGTTGCTATACATTCCACTTTTTTGGTCCATAGTGTTGTGTAGTGGGGACTCTATGCAATGTAGTGGTAGCAAGGACAATTTAAGTTTCTTCATACATTTCTGACACAAACTGAAAATTTGGATGGGAGGTACCTAGATTGCCAGCAGGTTCTCTAATAGAATGGACAGAGGCCTGAGAAGGACTTCAAATCTCATGCAACTCTATAAGATTATCATGTAGGTTGAAATTATTTCTTCACAAACATGGTACATATGCATTTGTCATGTGAAATTGTGCTCTAAAATTAAAGTTTTTCTATCACTTTAAAATAATATTTTGCCCTCACTGGCATTGTACAATGAAGACAATGGGGTACAAAGCACCACCGGAAAATAAAACCATAAAAGGTCACCAAATATGTCAATTTTTCAAGCCAAGACAGTTGTTGAATATTGATCTACATCTTGCAATTACACACACATTGTAAAATAGTAAAAAAAAACAAAAAAAAAAAAAACAATATTATGAGATTTGGCCATTTTAAAGGAAGACCAGCTGTGTGTGCTACCTCATACCTCAAGTTTGTCTTCTTTCACAAAAGCCTTTCACACCTAGGGGATGGTTTCCTTCTCTCAAAAGACAAAAATCACAATAAGCGGTTCATGCTACACAGTTAGTTTGGTTTTGATTTACTTCTGCACTTATGTAAGAACTCACACAAGCAATCAGAAAATGCATCCTTACCTCAAGAAAAATAGTACTAGGAATATGCAACAAAATGTTTATTTCTAGATCCTTTTTGTCACAAACATGCAGCAGAAAGTCTGAAGGCATGTTTTATTTTATAAAAACTTACAGGACATAGTTGGTAAATTTTTAGGCTTTTTTTCCCCATAGTGCTTCATGCCTCATTGTTTCCAATGTAAAGTGGTAATGCAGGCAAGATATATATTTTTTTAATTAATAGAAAACACTTAACTTTAGGACATAATTTCATGTGGCAAATGCATATGTGCCATGTTTGTGAAGAAATAACTTCAACTTAAAAAACACCAAACTTATCCTTTAATCTAAATAGAAGTTCTCAGAGGCAGGTAGAAACTACTGGGGAGGTTCCATTCCATTGCAAGGTGAGTTTGTGCTCATATTCACCTTCAAACCCAGTTTACAGTGATGTAACAGACTTCTGCTGAAGAAACACATGACTTGTACAGCAGAGTGAATATTTGTATTTATTTAGGCACGGTGCATTTATTTTATTTTAAGCTTCTGACAGCATGACTGGACTACTGCTTGTTAACATATTTTGTACTTTTGCTTTAAATATTGTATTAAATATGAGTTATGGCTGATATGACTATAGTGCTTTTTTAAAGGCACCCAATAGAAAAAAACATCAGTCTAAAGCAATACAATTACATTTTTTCTTGAAACACATCCATCTCTTAATGAGTCTTGGACAGATCCTTATAAATGGAACCTAGGGTCATTGGGTGTGATGGGGTTTTAACCTGAATAATAATAAAGTAGACAGTTTGGTGTCAGTTTTCAGTTATCCACTGAATCAAGGTATGACTCTTTAAATTTAGGCATACACGGTTCAAGCAGAATTACCTTTGTTCCTTTCCATCTCCTAGTAAACATTGGAAAAGAAGAAGACTTCCTAAGTGCACCAGTCAAGAGAGTACTGTGGACAAGAAAGAAATGTGCGCACAACCATGGGAAAAGGACTAAATAAAATTTAACTTGGATCTGTGTAAAGTTGATTATGATATTGTGTGCTCTCAGTATTCAGAATTTTATTTAAACTGCATTTTTAATTAGAATCAATTACAGTAATGAAAACAGTGATATAAAAATAGCAAAACAATAACACAGTATTTCCTCCTACAATTAAATATGACTGCAGTGGGCTAGCGTCCTGCCTTGGGTTTGTTTCCTGTCTTGCGCCCTTTGTTGGCTGGGATTGGCTCCAGCAGACCCCCGTGACCCTGTAGTTAACATACAGTATAGCAGGTTGGATAATGAATGGATGGACGAATTAAATCTGATATTTGCACTTTATTTCCTTTTCTCCTATGTTGCTAGTCTTCTAGAATAATATATTACTTCCATTTGAAAACTTAATCTTCTATGAACAGCTTTCCAAATTGAACATATTTTCCATGAAATAGTTCATAACTCTTTCAAATCATATTGCATTAGACCTTTCATTACAATGTAATTCTAACATGACATAAGCTGGTTTTCTAATGTTTGATACAGTAGTATCCGAAAAATTCTCGTTTAGTTCAAGAGGTATCATAAAGGTTAATGTCTACATTTAGTATACATTTGCCGATTTATGTGATTTAACACAATTTTTCACAGCATTCACTACATGAGTAGCTGAGCAAGAAGCTGGGTCCCTTTCTAAAGCCTGGGTTGCTGGCAGATTTTCAAATAGAACAGACAGAGGGCTGAGAAGTACTTGAAATGCTATGCAACTATAGTTGTACATTGAGATTAGCAGCTAGGTTGATTCAGTTATGAGTATTACTAAAACAGGTAGAGTAAGGAAAGGAAAAGAAAGCTGGATATATTGAAATGCCTTTCCTGAGGATAACCCCATTTGGAAGACTTTATTATATGTATTCTTGTATAATGGCTATTACAAGTTTTAGTCTGTTTGGAACATGTTTATGGACTGTAGAAATTCATGGTGTAGCTCAATTTGCAAGATGTTTTCATTATTTTAATTAATACATTTTGTTTATTCAACCCCTTTTGTTTTTTTTTAAACATATGAAAGGGCCATATAGTGCAGCATTGCCACATTATATCCTCATGTTCAGTTTTAAGCATGGTCTATGTGGACTTTACACATTCTACTTCAATAGATGGAGCTTTTCTCTGTAATCTCTGGATTCTTTTCAGGATAGGAATGTTTGGTTGAACTGAAACTGTAAACTGGCTTTGTATGAATGTGTTGCTTTAATTTTTTATTAGTTATTTACCAATGTTGTACTCGACCAACTAAATATAATAAACCATTTCTCGTCCCTTGGATATATATCTTTGAATGAATAAATGTAAGGAAAGCCAGGAAAATTATCGATGCCCTCTGTCATGAAAGTCATGAACTGCTCTTACTATTACCTTCAGGCAGACAATACCATAGCATCAGGTCTTTTGGACAGCTTCTTCCATCAAGCTTTTAGGATGAGAAACTCTACACAGTGACTAGTAATAATCCTTATCAACATCCCATACTGTAACACACACATACATGCTGCTGATACAGTATATCTGCAAATTATATTGTACCACATATTTTTGTGCTTTTAGTATTCACTGTATAGAGTATGAGTTTGGTGCAGATCTACTCTAAATGGTATATTGTCTGTTACCCCAGCACTGCTTTTAACCCAAATTCTCACTCCTTCATACATATCCTGGACAATCCTCGCAATCTTCTTGAATTTACATTTAAATGTATTTATTATGTGTATACTCTATTATGTTAATAAGGTCTGCTACTGTGGGCCTTGCACACACGTTTTTTTTTCACTCACTTATACATTTGTGTTAAGAGATGTGACAATAAAATTGACTTGACTTGATTGCTGCATATTAAGTCTCTCTCATTCCAACTCAGTCTCAGGACATAGGAAATGTGAATTTCCAAGAAGCAATTTTTGCAACACTCTTTCCTTTTGTTGTTCTACAATACAGTATATGCATTGTAATGGAATTTTGAACACATTAAAAAGGAGACATTGCACGAGTTTCCTCTTCTGTTGACCAACCTTCTGTCAGTAATATGCTTCTGGTTAGATGGACTCTATATAAGGGTTATATACACATTTTTGCAACAACCATAATTTATAGATACTCATAGGAAAACTAGATGTAGTTGCTAAAAATCTCAATTTCAACAGCCTTGCACAGGCAAAAAACAATAGTTTAAATGAGAGAATACAGTATAACTCCTTTTTGTCAGGGCCAGCCAAAGTGAGCCAAAGTGAGGAGCATCAATGAGCTCCACTTCTCCTTTCCCACAACCCACAATCTATTTAGCCCTTTTAGTATCCTAACAGTGTTTAAATCATAAGAATTGGCTCTGCATACATTTTTAAACCACCTATGAATGATAACTGCCTCTCCTACGTTATTTAAAATGCACATCTCTTCACATGCACTAGAAAGCAATAATTTTACAATGATGCAGTAGCAAGTGAGATATTTTAAATTTAAAAAAGAAAAAATGCACACATTTCCTCATAATTATAACTATATATACATATGGTCACAGAAGACATGAGATGAATGGCTCCATACCCGGATATAGATGAAGGGAACCAAGCAGCTCTGTTTCCTTAAAGGTCTGTAATAGACAAAGAGTCCTGGAGTCAGTGAATCGGTGACACAGACTACAATGGTTAAGAGAAATGCTGGAGGTCAAAGTGAAAGAGACCTTTGTAATGACACAGGTGTCCAAGTAATGATGACCCCTAAAAGAGAGGCAACACAACCCCACTGTTATTTTAAGGCCATTTAGATGGCAACGAGTTCCTTTTATGTGGATAAAGGTTCCTAGATCATTTGTGATCCACAAAGCAAACAGAGGAGCCAATCTCATTAGCAAGGCTCATCCAACCATGGTATGAAACATTATGTAAAATCCCATGTTCCAGGAACTTCTCCCTCCCTGACAATAATGACCAGTGGCAAATGACTAGGAGGTAAAAGACCAGAGGAACAAATGACAAGACTGTGTCCTGTGAGTCTGTCCAAAGACTTCCTGCCATGGTTTTAGAACTTTAGGGGAACATATTCAGCCTAAGAGGTTAAGTGTTCTGACTCTCACAAAAGAAGATATAGCTGGAAATACTGCCCCTATCAGCAAAGGGATACCTGGAGGTGGAATGAGTATCAGCAGTATGAAATTGTGATGCCCTGTGCAATTGCATTGTTGCACAGTTTCAGACTCTGGGAAACTAAAGAAATAATCAAATGACCAGGGGATGGGAGACAGAGACATAGACAATGACAACTGTTTAAAAAAACAGAATTCTGGTTTATTCCAGATGTGCCAATAACAATTTACAGAGATGTCTTGCAAATATGTACAGTTCAATACAAGAACACACACAAATTACTTCCAATTAAAAACTATATACAAATCGAAAGTAAGCTATTCTCTCTAATATATACAGACTTTAATCATTGTTCTCTCTGCTGTCACTGCAAAGCCAAAAGAAGTGTCTACAAGCCCAAAACCTACTCAAAAGATGACCCCAGGAGGACTGGACTTCAGTTTTATACCACTAGTGTGTTTGCCTATCCAATCATTATTTTAGTCTTATAGGGATCACCAGTAGAAAATTATGTTGAGTCACACACCCACATCCTCCTTTGATCAGGTGTCACTAATTTAAACTTTCCTTTCCTTGCACACACATATAAGTTTGCAAATATGTTGCAACGGCTCCTCATTTTCTTCTCCAGGTAAGTTGTTTGGTGAATTTTTATCTACTTTTTTTTCTCTGCATATGTTCTCTCTCTGCTGGCAGCCTTTTAAATCGCAGCACTCTGCACTTGCATTCCCACAGTGGCTTTGCCCATATGCTCTGCCTTCAGGCCACTTCCATTTGAAAAACACGCCTGGAGATAAAACATTAGCATTGGATACGGTTCAGTATTGGAGAAGCCCAGAGAAGCCCTCTAACATTCAAGCCTTCAGGGTGTGAGAGGGTTATGGGGACCTGCTTGCCCACTAAGGTCCTCTGATTCTGGCAATCATGTTGTGCCCCACACTTATCTACACATCATGGCTGACAGAACCTTCAGCTGTATAGCGCCCAGACTCTGGAACGACCTACCGAAATTAATCAGATCAGCTGACTCCATGAATTCTTTTAAAAAACAACTCAAAACTCATCTGTTTAGGAAGGCTTTTAGCTCTACTTGACTTTATTACCCTTCTCTTAGTTTACCTCTCTGTCAAGATGCTCATGTAACCTGTATGTGTGTGTGCTAGACCATAAATAATTTTGTCTGTTAGGCTTTTTTTTTCTCTAAATTCACTGTAGTAATCTTTATTTATTTATTTGGTTTGTATAATGCTATATACTGCATACCCTGACGTTCTTTCTTATATTCTGTAAGTGCCTTGAGCATGAGAAAGGTGCTATATAAATTAAATGTATTATTATTATTATCTATACTAATAAACGGCAAAGCCCTCACTCACTCACTCACTCACTCACTGACTGACTGACTGACTGACTGACTGACTGACTGATCACTAATTCTCCAACTTCCCGTGTAGGTAGAAGGCTGAAATTTGGCAGGCTTATTCCTTACAGCTTCCTTACAAAAGTTGGGCAGGTTTCATTCTACGCGTAATGGTCATAACTGGAAGCTATTTTTCTGCATTTACTGCAATGGAGATGAGCTTGAAACCCGTGGGGGCGGAGTTTCGTGTGACATCATCACGCCTCCCACGTAATCACGCAGTACGTAGAAAACCAGGAAGAGGCCCAAAAAGCGCTGAAGAAAACATGCATTATATAATTGAGAAGGCAGCGAAACAATAAGAAGCGAGCAAGTGACATATACAACCATATTCATGAGTTCTGCTACTTCGGAAACAAAGCACGATGTAAACCTAAACTTTAAATTAAGTTCATAGACAGGCTGCCGCTGGCGTTTGTAATTTAGTGCCTGCCCATATAAGGCCGTCCGTCAGCGGCAATCCAATAGCAAACTGCCACGGGTAAATATTCACGGGTGAAGGACTGTGCTTATGCAGAGGAAGATGAGATGGTCAGGGTTGTGTTTGGCACAAACTCAGCGAAACTGCGAGAGAAAGTTTTAAGTGCCGGGACTTCGGTAACATTAAATACAGCCATTGACATAGCACGACATGGCAGCAGCACAGCTGGGAAACTTCGATGCATGTACACCGAGCGGCTCACGTGAACTGACGCAGTGCACAGACAAAAAGAAACAGTTCCGAAGAGCGCTGAACAAAAACCGAATTACACAATTGAAAAGGCAGCAAAAAAATATGAAGCGTGTGATACATACAAGCATATTCATAAATGCAGCTACTGCGGAAACAAAGCACACGGTGGAAAAACTCAATGTGCCGCTAAAGGAAGACAGTGTAAAAAAAAAAAACCCGTGC
>JANRMT010027041.1:118145854-118217707 GCA_026402145.1 Polypterus bichir lapradei | reverse complement strand
CTCAGATAAAGAAGAAGACGAGCTGTTTATTGATGCAGTAAGAAACGAATCG
Source organism: Polypterus bichir lapradei (assembly GCA_026402145.1). Classification (NCBI taxonomy): domain Eukaryota; kingdom Metazoa; phylum Chordata; class Cladistia; order Polypteriformes; family Polypteridae; genus Polypterus; species Polypterus bichir. Next base: position 118,217,655 of record JANRMT010027041.1, on the reverse strand, counting down.
ATGAATGAAACCTGTTATCTTTACAACGATTGACAAACACGGAATGTAACTTGAACACAACACATCCTACAAATACGAACCTGATTGAAAGAAATAATGATAATCAAATCCTTGATGACAGCAACACTCAGTAAAACTCACAAAACAATTACTGTATATTGACAGTCATGTTACGTTATTTTTAAAATGTTCGCTTTTCTTTTTCATAGCTTCTTTAACACACTACGTCTCCGCTGCGATACGCAGGTATATATATATGTATATATATACCCCGATCTACATACTCGAATAATGGATACTTTATTCGCCATCAATGATTGTTTTGGTAAAGCCATACTCAGTGTATTCATTAGATGAACGGTAAAAAAGTAAGAGCGAGGGGAGGATGACTTATTGAGACACGCAGGCAAAACCACAATAGCACGCGGGCTCGACGTACGAAAAAATATATCTTTTCAAGTTCTATTTAGTCCATATGTGTCAAACTCAAGGCCCGCAGGCCACATCCGGCCCGGCGTGTAATTATATCCGGCCCGCGAGATCATTTTATATACTGTATTATGGTTATTAATGGCCCGGGTATATGAAGCGCTGGTAACACAATAAACTACAGATCCCATAATGCAGCGCTTCAGCTGCCTTGCCGAACACTTACCGCGTTAATCAAGTCTAGCTTATGACGCTGCAAGTTATTGCGAAGCTAGCCCACACGATGCCGAGGAGAAAAGTTGATTCTGAAAATAGAGCCTTTAAAAACCGATGGGAGGCTGAGTATATGTTTACTGACATTGCCGGTAAACCCGTGTGTCTCATTTGTGGAGCTAAAGTGGCTGTAATTACAGAATTTAATCTTTACAACGACTGACAAACACAGAATGTAACTTGAACACAACACATCGTACAAATACGACCCTGATTGAAACAAATAATGATAATCGAATCCTTGATCACAGCAACACTCAATAACACTCATAAAAAATTACTGTATATTGACAATCATGTTACGTTATTTCTAAAATGTTCCCTTTTCTTTTTCATAGCTTCCTTAACACACTACATCTCCGCTGCAAATATATATATATACCTCGATCTACATACTCTCAAATACTGTAGATAAGCCACACACCGTGGCGCAATTGTAGAGGCGTTGCCTCTATCGCCTACATCCGAGGTTCGATTCCCAAGAGTGGATGTACTGAGTATGTACGCGCGCTTCTCAGTTCATTTTAACCTCGCATCTCCTTGGTTTGAGACGTATGACAAAATATGCGGTTAACGCAGAATCATGTTACGTTATTTTTAAAATATTTCCTATTCTTAGCACAAGCACAGCTGAGAAGCTTCGATGCATGTACTCCATAACAAAAAATAACGCATTTAATCACACTTTCAATTCCAAGCAAAGGGGAACTTTTGTCAATGCATGATTTCCTGGTACATCGATTACACTGACGCACACATCACAGCTACACAAATGTTACAGTCGGATGAAGCGCGTTCCTACGACTGATCGGAGGAAAATTTAATTTCAAAAAACTACCCGAGCGAAGCCTTGATAAAAGCATGGTTTTGTGCACAGTGAAAAGCAAGCAAAATTAGATGCATTACAGAAAGCGGACTTTGTGGCTCTTACTGGGGATCATTGGACTTCCGTGACCGTTAGTAATTCTAATTACATCTAATTACAAAATGTTCAATGATCACACTGTTTTAGCCTAATGTACAAAATAATTTTGGCTAAGGTTACTCAGAGTTTAAAGATTAAGTTGGTCAAATTACCTTTTATGTTTCTGACTTATTTTTTTAAGAAGAAAAACTGCACTTTATGTTGAAATTTTGGTTATTATTATTTAAAGACAATACCATTCTGAAAATGTACTTAAAGTACTTAAACTACCACTTTATTTTTAAGTCTGCCCAATTTTAACCAGGGATGATATTTTTGTTTCTGTTTTGAATTCAAACGCAGTTTAAAAGCATTTTTTTTTTCAGAAATTAAAAGAGCTTGAGTTTACAATATTCATGTCCATGTCTATTATTTGATTCTGTCACCCACTAAAACCCTTTTAAATTAAAAAAACACATTTGCGATTTGGGGCAAATTTACGTGTGCGATTACATACGATTAATCAAGATTAATTATTACACAGCCTCTAATTAATTTGATTAATTTTTTTAATCGAGTCCCACCCCTAATATATATATGTAGATATGTATGTAGATTTGTATATATATATGTGTATATACAGTATATATGTAGATATGTATATGTGTATATATGTATATATATATGTGTTTGTGTGTATATATATATGTGTATATATGTATATATATTTATATGTATATGTATATATATATGTATATATATATATATGATGTGTATATATATGTTTATATATGTGTGTGTGTGTGTGTGTGTGTGAGTGTATATATATATGCCAGCAACACTCATGACAATGACAAAACAATTATATTGTCAATCATGTTACGTTATTATTAAAATGTTTCCTTTTCTTTTTACTTCTCTGCTGCCAAACGCGGGTATTTTGCTATGTATATATATATATACTAGCAAAATACCCGCGCTTCGCAGCGGCGAAGTACTGCATTAAAATTTTTATTAAGAAGAAAATTTAACCTTTTTAAACTGAGGGAAAATATGCCAATAATTATTTGTTAAGGATCTCTTTGTATACCACATTGTGAGTTCGGCCATCCGGTTGTAACATGACCAAGCTGTGCGCTGAGCTTACTCTTGAGCATGCAACTTACAGTTGGCCATGTGAACAGTAATCTTGTTTCAAATCTCACAGCTTGGATTGCTGCTGTCATAATCAGTTTGAGGTTCATGGTTTGTTTCAATTACGACAGTATTTGCAGGACTTGTGTTGAAGTGACATTCGGCATCTGTCAAGCGTTGTAAGCTTACAACCGGTTTCATCGATAACTTCACATCCAGCTTTTGAGAGTTTAAACATTCATAAACATCAAAGTGTCCACTACTGAAATCGTCACCTGTGAATGTAAGATGTTTAAGAGGCATTGGCGGTTGTCGAAAGGTGTAAAATATTTGACCATTTCGGTACACTTGAAAGCACCAACCGAACAATTCAGCGGCAGCCATCAACTCACATGCAGAACCATAGGTGAAGGGCTTAAGCATTTCACTCTTCTAGTGCTCCTGTGTAGTATAATTATCTCCTGTACCGTCATCAGTCCACACCTTGAACCTGTCCCAGTCATTCAATACATAAGACACAATGTTCTTCCGGATATCAAGAGTGAGCCTGATATGGCCGTGCAATATGTAACACAGAGAATTGAAAAGGTAGGTGCCATCTCCGGGCAAGGAAACCACTCGGTAAGTGACAGTTCTTTGATCGATGGTGATTACCTCGATAGACATGGTAATGGGGGTTGGAATGATGAAGGAAATGGGTACCTGAGTAACGTAAAGTAAGTGTAAAATACCTATACAATAACTATAATTGTAATAAACAAACAATAAAACAGCGGAGGAGCCGTGGATTAAACAAAAAGGCTGTAGTTATCAGCAGGGAGACGTGAATCCCGTGGCGAAGCAAGGAAGGGAATGTAGAGACTGGAGCGATGGACGGCCTTATATAGGCAGGCAGCCAACAACGTGGGAGGCGTTGGGATGGGGGACCCAACGCCGCCTCACATGGTGACCAAGCTGCAGGCTATGGACGTATGTATGTACGTAAGTAGGATTCAGTTAGCGTTGGGAACCCGTGTACCAAATTTCTTGAAGATGGGCCCATAAGTAACAAAGACTGTTGAAAAGTTCAATATGGCGGCCGACAGTGGCATCATACCACTGAAATAAATACGTACATTGGTTTTGGTTAGTGCAGGGAAGCCGCCTACCAAATTTCGAGAAGATGGGGCCATAAATAAGAAAGTTCAACATGGCGGACGTTGTTGAACGTTATGACCGTTACGCGTAGAATTTCGAAATGAAACCTGCTTAACTTTTGTAAGTAAGCTGTAAGGAATGAGCCTGCCAAATTTCAGCCTTCTACCTATACGGGAAGTTGGAGAATTAGTGATGTTGGAAAATTCAATATGGTGGCTGACAGTGGCGTCATACCACCGAAATAAGTACGTACATTGGTTTTGGTTAGCTCAGGGAAGCCACCTACCAAATTTCGTGAAGATGGGGCCGTAAATAAGAAAGTTCAACATGGCGGACGTTGTTGACCGTTATGCGTAGAATTTCGAAATGAAACCTGCTTAACTTTTGTAAGTAAGCTGTAAGGAATGAGCCTGCCAAATTTCAGCCTTCTACCTATACGGGAAGTTGGAGAATTAGTGATGTTGGAAAATTCAATATGGCGGCTGACAGTGGCGTCATACCACCGAAATAAGTACGTACATTGGTTTCGGTTAGCGCAGGGAAGCTGCCTACCAAATTTCGTGAAGATGGGGCCATGAATAAGAAAGTTCAATATGGCGGACGTTATTGATCGTTATGACCGTTACGCGTAGAATTTCGAAATGAAACCTGCTTAACTTTTGTAAGTAAGCTGTAAGGAATGGGCCTACCAAATTTTGGCCTTCTACCTACACGGGAAGTTGGAGAATTAGTGACGTTTGGAAAATTCAATATGGCGGCCAAAAGTGGCGTCATACCATTGAAATAAGTACGTACATCGGTTTCGGTTAGCGCAGGGAAGTCACCTACCAAATTTCGTAAAGATGGGGTCAGCCTTCTACCTACAGGGGAAGTTTGAAAATTGGTGACATTGGAAAGTTCAATATGGCGGCCAACAGTGGCGTCATACCATCGAAATAAGTACGTACATCGGTTTCGGTTAGTGCAGGGAAGCCGCCTACCAAATTTTGTGAAGATGGGGCCATAAATGAGAAAGTTCAACATGGCGGACGTTGTCGACCGTTATGACCGTTACGTGTAGAATTTCGAAATGAAACCTGCTTAACTTTTGTAAGTAAGCTGTAAGGAATGAGCCTGCCAAATTTCAGCTTTCTACCTACATGGGAAGTTGGAGAATTAGTGATGAGTCAGTGAGTCAGTCAGTCAGTCAGTCAATCAGTCAGTCAGTCAGTCAGTCAGTGAGTGAGTGAGGGCTTTGCCTTTTATTATTATAAATAGAGAGAGAGAGAGAGAGAGAGAGAGAGAAAGAGAGAGAGAGATATGACAACAACACTCATATCAATGACAAAACAATTACATTAACAATCATGTTACGTTATTTTTAAAATATTTCCTTTTCTTTTTCATAACTTCTTTAACACACTACTTCTCCGCTGCGAAGCGCGGGTATTCTGCTAGTTATTACTAAACACCACTGTAACTTTGCTCCACCACTGCATTCTCACCCACTGGCGCGCTAAATACCGTGATAAGCTAAAGATTGATTACTAACAATTACTTTTAAAGTGTTTGCAGACTCGGCTTACCAAAAAAATGAATTTTAACTGTGCTTTTTTCTATTACAGGCAGGAGGCGTGGACACTGATATCACTGCACAACAAAGTTTTTGCTTCTTGAACACTGTTGGGTGTTTCTTATAGATTTTTGGGTGCTGATCACGAATAACACATCAAAATTTACCCATCACATACCGTTTCAGTTTTGTCAAGATTTATTCTAATATTTGTATCCAAACATTTTTGCTCCCATAAGTGCCTTATCAACAATGGTTTGTGCAGCCTGGGCATGTCCAAGCATGGAATCAGGCCAGGTTGGAAGCTGTTCTGTGGAAGTTGACATCCTGGGCATGCCTGGGCAGGTCTGAACAAGCTTGATGCTGTCTCAGCATGCTATAAAGGTGGCTTGCATACACCGATCTTGCTCATTTAGTTTATATAGATAGTCAGTGTGCATGTATAGTATCAGTATAGTAAAGTATAGTATCTGTAGAAATATAACAGTAAGTAAGCTTGATGCTATAGACGTTTTGGTGTCGTGCGATATGTCTCGTCAATATTGTAATAGCCGCGATACATTCTGCTATATCTGTGACAAATATACACTTGCGCCTCAGAGACGTTGGATGGCTGCTCTTGTGAAGAAAGTTTATCATCTTTTCGGCTTTTTTCAGTTTTATTTCGGCTGCAAAACTGGTGATCAAGACAAGGAATGGGCACCTCACATTTGCTGTGTGACATATGCTGTCAGTCTGAGAGCCTGGCTCAGAGGCACTTGAAAGACAATGCCGTTTGCTGTTCCGATGATATGGCGAGAACAGAAAGACCATGTGACAGACTGTTATTTCTGTTTGACTAATGTGTCTGGTTTCTCTGCCAAAAACAAGAAGTCAATTGAATATCCTAATCTGCCTTCAGCAATGAGACCCGTGCAACTTGATGACAGTCTTCTAATTGCAAAACCACCAGAGGATTGGACCTTAGACGAACCAGATAAAGAAATTGCAATGCAGGGTACTGACAGTGACATTGACCCGGATTTTGAACCGTGCTCATTAGGCAATCCACATCTGATAACACAGTCTGAACTGAATGATTTGGTCTGAGATTTGGGTCAAGCAAAAGCAGAGCTGCTGGGTTCGATACTGCAGGAATGGTATTTGCTGTGACAAGGTATGACAATTTCTGTGTTTTGAGGCCGACATCATGATATAATCCAAATTTTTTGCACAAGTCGACTGTTGTGACACTGAAGGATTGTTCTCGGCCTTGGGTTGTGATCACAATCCGGAAGAGTGGCGTCTGTGCATGGCATCTGTGAATGTAACAGCTGTGCCAAAGAGTCACACTATTCTCGACAGAACTGGCCACTCCACAAAAAGTTAGTTCCAGGACAGAAAAATGTGGCACATGAATCACTTGTCAACCCTGCAAAGATATTTTTGCCTCCTCTTCACATAAAACTGGGACTCATGAAGAATTTCGTGAAAGCACTGAACAAGGAAGGTGAAGGTTTTCGTTATTTAAAACAGATGTTCCCAAGAATAACTGATGCCAAGATCAAAGAGGGCATTTTTGTTGGCCCCTAGATCAGACATATTATGAGTGACAAGCAGTTTGAAGATCTGTTAGTTGGGCCGAAAAAAATTGCCTGGAAAGCCTTCAAAGACGTTGTTGACAATTTTCTGGGCAATTGCAGAGCCCCAAACTACATTCAGTTGGTAGACAAACTTCTCAAAGCATACAAGACAATGAAGTGCAACATGTCATTCAAGATTCATTTCCTCCACTCACACTTGGACATGTTCACTGCAAATCTTGGTGCTGTCAGTGACGAACACGGTGAAAGGTTTCACCAGGACATTGCTACGATGGAGAAACGATACCAGGGCAACTGGAATCCGTCAATGCTTGCTGACTACTGCTGGACACTGCAACGTGATGCACCAGACATTGAATACAAAAGAAAATCAGGAGCAAAACACTTTTAATTCTGTTGAATTTAATTGCTTATGTGAAACATAAACGTGTCTAAATACATTATTGTCAGTAAACATATAAATGTCTATTTCTCATAGTTCCTATGTGATGCAGTAAACCCAAACTATATTTGTGCATACCCAGTAGGTACCTTTCACAATCAGCAAAACCTTTTCGGGAAGAAAGACTTTTCAAAAAAATTGTGGTGCAGTGTATTCACAGCGTTTTTCCAGATGGACCTAAACCACTCATGGGACTAGCCACCTCAGCTTGGGAAGGGGCAGTGTCACAGAAGACTTCAATACATTAAATAATCAGCTTACTAATTTGTCTTAATGTTCTAAATACGCACCACATGTACAAACAAAGCCCCTTCCTCAAGACCCCTTCAAATGATTCACACAGTAAGACATGAATCAACATCTCCTGAGGTCGTGGAACAGTGTGTAGCCCGACATAACTCCCAGTGCAGACAAGTGGACAGCAGGTTCAGGCTGAGAGGAGAGGGATGGAGGCTCAGGCTGAATGGTAAAGATTAGAGTATGAGGATTAGAAACAGTGGCTTCTTTAAGATATCAGGAGGAAAAAAAAAACTGCAGTGCATGGCTCAAGCAGAGCAGCAACAAACACATGAAAAATAATCTCAAATGAGAATCAGTGAAAAATTAAACTAGTGACTCTTTTTTTAAATCTGCAAAGATCTGAGGCTTCTGTTGGAGAACTGATTATTTAGCTCCCCCTTTGGATCAATTAATAAATGTTCACAAAGAGTTCAATACATGTTGTACTCTTGCATGTTTACAGTATGCAAATCATCAAAAATCACATCCAATTAATCTTTCCCATAGCCAAAAATACTGTGCAAATACTGTTCAACATATCCAAGAAATTTTAGAATACAGAAAGAAAACTCTGAAATGAATGCACAAAGAACTCAATACTAAAACCAAAATCTTGCATTATTTATCCTTAAATCTAAACCAGTATAAAAGCCAAAATACTCAATACAAAGGCAACTAGTCAAACCCCCAAAAAATCCAAATCAAAGTAGAACACAAATGTGAAAAGAATGCACAAAAGGGAAACAAACAACAAAAGCAAAACAGCTAGTGCTTTGGGAGTTTCCCCTTAAATATGCCTCTGGCAAGGCTTTCCAGAGAACTAATACAAATGTAATAATATGGACTAATACAAATATAAACAAAACTTACACAATTACAACATCATTGAAATGATTTTCCAACATAAGATCAACAAATGAATGCATTTATTATTTTTTTATAACCTTCCCAATTATTATTATTGTTTTTTATCAAACTTATTGATTACATTTGCTGGTCAGGTTTCATAAAAGTAAATAAATTAAAACATTAACTACCAATTAAATTATCTGATACGTTCAAGTGATAATAGATTTGTAGGAAATATTTTCCACTTCAATATTTAATGCATAACAGACCCATTAATGACAGCTATAAAAACTACTTATTATTTGTTTAACACTAGAATTACCAGAGTCTACAAAAAAAACTCGTAGATCCGGTCCAACTTAAAACCGTTCACACTTCTCTGCCAGCTTCTTTTGTCCTGTAAATGTGTCGATTAAGACGAGCAGTAAGCAGCCGGCTATTCCATCCCCCACCGTCACAGAACGTTCACTAAGTTTTCCCACCTCATGCCTTGATTGATTATCTGGGAGTGAATTGGAGTTTTAGAGTGGAAATAATAGATCGTTATTTGGAACACACGCATTTCATGTTGGTTCCGTTTCTACAGTAATCTGTGTAAACACATTGTTAAAACAGAAACTTTGTCATATTTTAGTAATAAATGTTACAAAATGTAGGCATAAACTATAGAATGTGTAAAAGCATGATGTCCAAACATCAAATAAACACTTTCACAAAAGGCTCTATGATAACATTACAGCTTCTGTAGCGTAGCGGTAACAGTCGCTGACCCTGAGTTCTGTGGGCTTGCCATTCTTCAGAGACATGAGTTTGATTGCCTTCCCTGTTTATTTATATACAGTATCTAGTAATTCCTCTGCCTGTCTGTCTCTCTATTACGCAGTGCTCTGTCTGTCTCTGTGTGTTATGGATCTTAAAAATAACAGTTATTAGGACACTTGTTCATGTTAATTGCAGTCTCAATTGTTAAAAAATATTTTAAAAGGAGCATCCCACATGAAAATATAACGATCTCATTAAATGACAGTGCATACCAGTTTATTAATTTTATGTCCGTTTGAGGTTAAAAAGAAAATAAATTAAATCATATATCAATCGACACACGCTGCACGCAGGCAAGCGGGCAGTGAGAGTGGAGATAAAGACGCTAGATAGATTGTATACAACAGGCAAAAATAGCAACCACTTGATAAAAGTATTAGCTATGATGAATGAAAGCATGAATTAATCAACAGAAATAACCGCGATCAACATTTTAAACTTAAATATTTACTTAAGAAACAAAAAAGAAAAACGCTCAGCACGCAGAAAGCAGACAATTGCAGGCAGGCAGCGGCGCGGCCATGGTTAAAAAGAAAACAAAGTAACACTTTCTCCCTAGCGGGGAATCAAACTCGAGACTCTGAGGCACGGTATGCATGCTGCACTCTGAGAAGCAAATCTTAGTGCTGCGACACAGAAGCTGTTGTGTTCTTGAACCTTTTGTAAAAGTGTTTATTTGATCTTTGGAAATCAGGCTTCACACATTCTACAGTTTATGCCTACATTTTGTAACATTTATTACTAAAATATGACAAAGTTTCTGTTTTAAAAATGTGTTTACACAGATTACTGTTAGAAACGGAACACACATGAAATGCATGTGTTCCAAATAACGATCTATTATTTCCACTCTAAAACTCCAGCAGTTGACTCACTCCCAGATAATCAAACAAGGCATGAGCTGGGAAAACTTAGTGAACGTTCTGCGACAGTGGGGGATGGAATAGTCGGCTGCATGCTGCTTGTCTTAATCGGCACATTTAGAAGACAAAGGACACTGGCGGAGAAGTGAGAACGGTTTTAAGGTGGGCTGGATCTACAAGTTTTTTCATAGACTCTGGTAATTCTAGTGTTAATGATGTAACACACACTTATACACTATGTAGTATTACCTTTAAAGCTAAAATTTCCATCTTTTTATACCTCGTTTATTTTCTTTTGTGCATTTTTGCTTTGACAAAAAACATTTTTAAATTATATAAATTTATCATATCTCAAGGGACAAGCAAACTTCAATATACAAAATTCATGCAAAAAATTGTGTTCACACAAGTTCAAATATTTGTGTGACAATTAAAAGTTACTATAAAAAGATGCATTTTATAAAACCTGACTGATGCTGCCTTGGTATTGGAAAAAGTGGGCTGATCAAAAGAGTGAATCAATCAAATGAACAGCAGCTAAAATCAGAAGTAGCTGGCAAAAAAAAAACCTGATATATTCGAAACAGTGTCTTTTGCAGCAGTGTAGCTGATACTGTATGTTTATTTGATGTATTAAAAAACAGTAAAAAGATCTGACCTTGTATATTCAATAGTTAAAGTAAAACTTAAATTCACTTAATGATATATCCTTTATTTGTTATTTTAGAAAATGTAGCAAAAAGCAAATAGGGAGCTATGGCAAAAGGAACAGTAAGCATCTGAATTTAATAACCTTTTAAAGTCAAATGGCACTGAAAATAACAAAGCAAAAGCTGCATTCAGGAACTAATCAAGAATAAGACTTGATACCAGGCATATATAGAATATAAACTTCAATCTTTCTGCAATGATAACCTGATTTTATTTTTGCCCTTCTCTGTGGTGTTTTATCAATTAGCACTATCAGTATATTTATCAGCTGCATTGTTAGATAGGCTTTAAAAATCCATGTTATTGTGTGCCATTTGGGAACTGGCAGTATTGTAAGGATGTTCTTAGTTTACTTAGTGTTAATTTATTTAGTTAGCACATTAAAAATGGAGAGAGAGTACACATTTCACACAAAACCTGTGTCAATTCCAAATATTGTTAATAGGCTTGTGTGTGCCTGAATGTATTCTGTGAATTGGAAATCAGTCAACATTGATGCCTGTTTTGAATGCTGCTTTGCACAACTAGATCTATTTATGATAATTATAAATAGTCAATAAAATCATAAAAATGTGTATTATTAAATTATGTGTAATAAGAAGGAAGGACAAATTATACAAAGTACTCTTTATTTTAATTTCTTTATAATACTCAAAGCTGTGTTTTAATTTAAAACAATTTCCACCTGCAATGGATTGGCTTGCTGCTCTTCACCGACCTAACAGACAAGGGTAAGGCTAAAAGAGAAACCCACTGCCTGCAAATGTACTTTGAGCCAAAGCCCTTTCCCACCTCTTAACCAAATTCATACTTTCTCACCACTAAGGAGGGCAAATAGTGAGTTGCAATCAGCAAACAGACACGCATCTTCATGACAGAAAAATAACAGGAAAACTCTAGATATTGGCAATATTAAATCCCTTTTGTTTACCTTTTCAAACAGCTTTAAAGATTTACTTACAGTATTGAAAAAAAAAAATTCTTGTTCACTACCACCTAAAGTGTCCTTGTTTCCTTCTCCATTTTTCAAAGCAAATAACCATGCTGTTTTGTTTAATTTCCAATTGTCACACTAATGTCAAGGTGACCACCTCTCTTGGAGAAAATAATCCCTAGCCGCTGATATGTCAGTTGCCATTTGCAAGACACAGCACAATTCCTCAGCTACTACTTACTCCTTGTGCTGACATACGTAAAACTGAAGAGTAGTCCAGACGGTGTTTCTAGTGCATAGTTTAAAATGTTCAGGAGGCAAAGTCTGTGCAACACTGCAAAAAAATGCAATACAAGCAAGTGAATAGTTTATATATCATGCCATTAAATAATAATTTATTGACTTTTCAAGAAATCTCTATTATTATTATTCTCTTATTTTTTTAAGAAATCTTGTCAAGTAAATTTTGCTTACCCCATTGGGGGATTTATTTAGTTAAATAAAAGCAAAACAACTCCCATCTCAAGCTTTTCCCCTCCTAGCTTTTGCATATGCATTTTTTGCAGTACATTAGCAACCTGCAGACAATCTTAATTTCACCAAATAGTACCACAGAACTACCACAAGAAACAGCTCTGTGCCCTTCTGTTCACAGTCACCATATGCTCCACTGAGGCAGCAAATCAAATGTAACATTTCAGGTACACATTGGTAAAATCTGGTCTCTGCAAAACGTGATTGAAATGGACTGGAATTATGAATAATTATTGAATGGAGTTACTGTGATAAATTTGGATGTTGTCAACAAGCTAATTAAAAGGGTAGGCTCAGTTATGGGACACACTCTGGTGGTAGTAGCAAAGGAGAGAATTAAAACAAAACTGAGTGTCATTATGAACAATGCTGCACATCTTCTCTCTGACCCACTAATATTGAGTACATTCACCCAACAAATTCTTCAGCAGTGGGTCAGGAAACGCTACTGGGGCTCCATTATACCAACAGCAATACATCTGCATAATGCCTCACTGTGATGATAGCAGCCATGTCAGAAGTTTTCCTTCTTTTTAGTCATTCTGGTGTGTGTATTGTAAAAATGAATAGACCTTGACATCAAAAGAGGTGTGGGGCAGCCACCTATATACAGTAGAACCTCGGTTCATGACCATAATTTGTTCCAAAACTCTAGTCGTAAACCGATTTGGTCGTAAACCGAAGCAATTTCCCCCATAGGATTGTATGTAAATACAATTAATCCGTTCCAGACCATACAAACTGTATGTAAATATATATATTTTTTAAGTTTTTAAGCACAAATATAGTTAAGTAAACCATAGAATGCACAGTGTAATAGTAAACTAAATGTAAAAACATTGAATAACACTGAGAAAACCTTGAACAACAGAGAAAACTAACATTGCAATAGTTCGCGCTATAGCGCTACCAACCGCTGGCTAAAAGCACTTTTTTTAATGAGTTTTAAGCACAGGGAAAAAAATGAACATTTGAAAAAATCCGTAGTTTAATAAACCACCAAGAAAAATAATATTGCAACAATGCATACTACGAAACAATCACTGGAAAAAGAAGTGAAAACAAAATCAAGCCCAGTGCATTCTTTAACTGCCTTCCTACCTTAATGCGTCCAGCTCTCTCTCTCACTGCCTGTGTGTCTGCATCTCGCGCTGCCTCTGTGTGTGTGTGTGTGTGTCGCACTCTCTCGCACTGCCTGTGTGTCTGCATCGCGCTGCCTCTGTGTGTGTGTGTGTATGTGTTGCGCTCTCTCGTGCTGCCTGTGTGTCTGCATCTCGTGCTGCCTCTGTGTGTGTGTGTGTGCGCGCGCGCGCTGCCTCTGTGTGTGCGCGTCTCTTTCGCGCTGCCTGTGTGTGTGTGTGTGTGTGTGTGTGTGTACATCGTGCTCTCTCGCTCTCTCTCTCTTGCTCGCTGCACAGGAAATGAACAGAGAGAGACTGAACATGTATAAACCGAAAGGGAAACTGGCTTGTTTGTATACTGAGTGTGTGGTCGTGAACTGAGGCAAAAGTTTGGCGAACTTTTTGGTCGTAAACTGAGTTGTACGTGTACCGAGACGTTTGTGAACTGAGGTTCCACTGTATTTGAATAAGGCTGCAATAATGGAGATTTGGCAACACAGAGGTTTACAGGATGAGTCCAACAATAGAGCTGAATACAAGTGGAGGTTGTCTACCTTTTAACACTAGAATTACCAGAGCCTACGAAAAAACTCGTAGGTCCGTCCCACCTTAAATCGCTTCTTAAAACCGTTCTCACCTCTCCGCCAGCGTCTTTTGTTAATCTAAATGTGCATGATAAAAGAAAAGCTGCAAGTAGCCGGCTATTCCATCCCCCAATGACTTAGAACGTGCACAAACTTCTCCCAGCTCATGCCTTGATTATCTGGGAGTGAAGTGGAGTTTTAGAGTGGAAATAATAGATCATTATTTGGAATACACGCATTTCACGTGTGTTCTGTTTCTACAGTAATCCGTGTAAACACATTTTTAAAACAGAAACGTTTTTCATATTGTAGTAGTAAATGAGAAAATGTAAGCATAAACTATATAATGTATGAAGCCTGAAGTCCAAATATCAAACACATTTACAAAAGGTACAAATATAACAGAACAAGTATGCTTTTATTCAAAAATATAACTGCAGAAAAAAGCCACCTTAGCATGTCACATTGACACATTCTTACTACACCTGCCATGGTAGCATAATGGTGTCAGCCGCTGACTAGTATTCAAAAGGCCATGAGTTCGATCCCGCGCGATTCAGTTTTGAGACGTAAACTGCTGTTATTCTTACTATTTTATAATAAAAACATACATTTGATTTCAGTGTGTAACAGCCGGTGTAATTTATCATACTTGTAAAGGTTATTTTTTTTTTATTCACTTTTCATTCTCTCAGTCGTGTTCAGGATCCTTCCCTACACCCCCCCCCCCACATTGAGAATGCTGTTTTCACATAAAGATGCGCTATAGCTCTGGACGCGACTGAGAGAATGGAACTGAATTAAAAAAAAAGCTAACCTTTATAATTATCATGCATTTACACTGGCTCTTACAGACTGACTGAAATCAAATGTATGTTTTTATTCTAAAATAGTTCAATACATGCAATATTATTTGAAAAAGAAGAGCGTCAGATCGGGTTTGAATACACGCTGATGGTGTTACAGAAGGAGTCTGCTTATTCAGTGCAGCAGTTTCAACGCACAGTACATGCAATATTATTTGAAAACAAACAGCGTCAGATCGGGCGCATATTCAAACCCGATCTGACGCTGTTTGTTTTCAAATAATATTGCATTAGTGCGATGATGTTTTTACATATATTGTCTCTTTCATTCATCTTGCGGTTTGTAATCAGTGACCGCGTGTTTTTTCCCCAATCTTGCCAGTTCGCACATGTTGCTGTATGGTGGTGTTTCTTTTGTACTCCAGGACATGCAGAAGACAGAATAGTACAGAGCAGTGAGTTCAGCGCTATATGCAATCAGACAGACAGACAGGCAGAGAAGGCACTAGATATATAAATAAACAGGGAAGGCATTGTATAATAGATATATAAAAAACAGCTAAGGGGATAGATATATAGATAGGTAGGAAGGAAAGGCACTATATGATAGGCAGACAGGGAAGCTCCTATATAATAATAAAATTACTGTTATTACTATATAGATAGACAGGGAGTTCAGGCAGGCAGAACAGCGAAGGTTAAAAATAAACAAAATTTTCTCCCTAGCAGAGATTCGAACTCAGCTCTCTTGAGGTACAGCAAGTCTGCTGCGCTCTAAGTGACGAAATCTTACCAGTACACCACGGAAGCCATTGTAAAAGTTCTGAACCTTTTATGAAAGTGTATTTGCTCTTTGGCTGTCAGGCTTCACACATTTTATAGTTTATGTCTACATTTTGTGACATTTATTACTAAAATATGAAAAAGTTTCTGTTTTAACATTGTGTTTACACAGATTACTGTAGAAACGGAACACACATGAAATGCGTGTGTTCCAAATAACAATCTATTATTTCCACTCTAAAACTCCACTTCACTCCCAGATAATCGAGGCATGAGCTCAGAGAAGTTCGTGCACGTTCTGAGTCGGTGGGGGGATGGAATAGCCGGCTGCTTGCAGTTTGTTTTTATTGACACATTTACAGGACAAAGGAGGCTGGTGGAGAGGTGAGAGCGGTTTTAAGAAGCGATTTAAGGTGGGACGGATCTACGAGTTTTTTCGTAGGCTCTGGTAATTCTAGTGTTAAAGCAGGCAGGCAGAAGTGATGTCATTAGGGTACCGGAACCAGAAGTGAGTTCTTGGGGCTGGAACCAGAAGTGACGTTCTTGGGGCCGGAGACGGAAGTGACGTCCTCGGGGCCCGAAACCAGAAGTGATGTCATCGGGTTGGAACTGTAAGTGACATTGTCAGAATCAGGCAGAATTTCTCGTGTCTGCTCTGCAGAGATAAAAGAAACTGGTTTACTGCACCCCGCCACCCCCTGGCCTGGTGTGGAATTACCTTCTTTTGGTCCTCCTAGCTGCCTCCCATGTGCACATATGTGACAGTATATATATCAGTTTACCCGTTTTTGTATTCATTTATTTAAAGAGCTTCTGTAAAAAGCCAAATTTCCCCCAGGGACAAAATAATGTTCTATCACTGTATATAATGACAGGTTCAAAAGGCTATGGCTGGCTGCTAAACGTCCAGGTCATAGGCCTAGAAAAAGATGGACTATGCCAAGTCAACACCATACTCCACTTAAGTTTCCCAATGTCATTCCTCCAAGAAGGTTTAAAGAAAGTAAATGACAAAATATAAAAGTTAAAAGTGAATAAAGGTATATAAAGTAAAAAAGTAAATAAAGGTAAATATAAACATTAATAACAGAACATTTTTCAAAACAAGCAGTAAATTGATACATTAAAAAAATATATATATATACAGAAGACTAGAAGATTATCCTCCCTTGCTTTGTTTCATCACCAAATAAACATTATACAAACAACACAAACAAATAATATCATAAAACATACACAAAATCTAGATTGGAACATTAAATTCTCAATGTAAAATGAATGCAAAAAATAACAGCAATGATGATGCTGTTCCAAAGTGAATGAACCATAAAAACAACTAAACAATCTTACCAATCTGAGTCACGGCAGATGTGAAGCATTTTCCAGATGAAATTCAGAGAAAATACTTCTCTGCAGAAATGCGAGGCAATGGTTGCTGGAATCATCACAGCACTGCTAACAGTCATCAAAAAAAAAAGTGTTTGTATTTGATTTCAAGGTTGTCAAGTATGAGGAAGAAGATCCAGATGAAGACAGAGAACTGAGCTCTAAAGTCATCTATATATATATATAGAAATGACCTGGAAATCGTTCAATGGCCACATGAAGTCTCACCCTCAAAGGGTCAGCAACTGTCAATCATTTTACCCCCATTATATTTTAATTAGTGCTGCCTTTTACACAAGGAAAAATTCACAGTTATGCAACAGGACAACAACTGAATGAATCAAACAAATGGCAAAAGTCATGTAGCATCACTACAATTTGTAGTAATCTCTATTCTCAGTTTTAATTAAGATTCGTTGAAGAATGTACAAACCAAATGCAAATTAAATATAGCTAGTAAGAACAGCCCCATGCAGGCAAATAGAAGTATAATTTAGGAAAAGCATGGTTTAAACTGAATAAGGCCATGTACTGGGACACTCTCTCAAAACATCACAGCATTATCTATTAATTTAATAAGATATAATTAATTTAGATGGCAGATATAAACATCCACCCTATGTTCCTCTATGATATTTGTTATATACTTTAGTTCCAAAAGCAATGTAAAAAAGGTGTAAAACTTATTTTTATTGATTTCCCACATCCATCTTTCCATCCACCTACCTGCTTGGCCATCTCTCCATACATCTATCCATTTTTGTTAAAACACATTTTGCAGGTCTTGGTCAGAGCTTCTACCAACTGCATGTTGGAAATAACCCTGACAACTAAATTTTAAAAACTACCCAAAAATGTACATCTTGAAATTGTAAGAGAAACTGGCATATGTGAAGAAAACACATGATAATTGGATAATTCTGAAAACTATACACAGACAGTGACCTGTCTGGGAATTCAACATATACTTGTAGGTGTCTAGAACTAAGAGTCAGATTCTGTAGTCACTATGCCATCTTTACTATTTTATGGAACTATTTTTAAAATCAAGAAAAAAAATCATAAATTGTCATTAGAGTAGAATAATGAATAAGAAAGGAGAGATTTTTTTAATAAGCAGAAGCAATTTTAAACAAGGGGGCAGTCTGTCAGACCACTTGAAAATCCCTCCTGAGAAAACCTGGGAGAATTTTGAATGATGTCTATTTTCTAAAATATGAACCTTTTTTCTCTGTTAAATTTATATAATATAGTATATATATAGTATAGCTTGTTTTCTATTCATCCAGATATTTTAAAGAGCTTTCAGGGGTATTTCACGTTTCTACTGTTTTAGCATACGTCATCGTTGGGTGTCAATGTTTCAGCTCACTCTGCTGAACTGAACCAGTTGTTACTTGTCTCTGTATGTTTTTTTATTAATGCACTGTGATGATTCCTGCATAATTCTAGACTAATCCCATTAGTCATATCCACACTAAAAATAATTTCTGCCTCTACCACTGATGTACTGGTAAGCTGTTTCCTTTAATAGACTGCACATTTATTTTCCCTGTTGGTTTTCTCCCTCAGTCCAAAAACATGCTTTGAAATGGATATATAATTTTAACTTAACTCAATATGAGTGTGTTTTGATGTATGAGCTTGCCCAAAGATGGCAACAGAAGGTGAGGGAGGTGAATGTGAATTTTTGGAAGTGTGGAATGCAAATGGAAGATTCTGCCACCATTTTTCTAGTATCTGTGGTTCAAGGATTAGACTACTCAGTCATCTAAAGATATACCAAAAATTTTAATGGCTGTTGTTCTTGCTTTAGGTCTCCACTGACAAAGTCAGACAGAATGTCTGAAGAGAGTGCCTGGGTGAACTGAGTTAGTTGAACACTAATACTATGTAAAAGTAAGCTCCTTTGCAATTCAGTGGCCAAAGGAATAGGAAATCCCAAGTGCAGAGGTTGTACAACCATATTGTCAAAAAGGCTTAAGCATCCCTTTCACTCCACTATCAGAAATCTATAAATGTGCCTTCAGTCCATTTCTAAGGTGGAGCTCTTTGACCACATATAACAAACCGATACGTAATCTAGCCAAAAATGTGACTGTTTTTGTGTATATATGCTCTACAAGAACGTTTTTCATGTTTCCATGTGATTTAGCTTTACCATACTGAAATGTAAACTGCCAGATCAAGCAGCCTTTGATGGTGCACAATCTAAAATGTGCTATATAGAAAAGTGTGATTGCCTTCTGATGTTAAGCATGTGGAAAGCACTCCATGACTAAGTCAGACAGAAATAAAAACTCTACTAGATATGGAGAATGATAGTGTCACATTGTTGTGGTCCCACACTGAAGAGTTTTTTAGAAAGGCAGGTCCAAATGGCCTTGGAAAGATAATGAATGGTGGAGGGATAATGTTTGTGGTTTAATGGATGTTTAAAAGGATCTTTAAAAAACATGCAGCTGCTGAGACATAAAATTTAAAGAGTTGGTACCAAAGTGGTCTGTTCTGTGGACTTAATGTTTGAAATACTGTTTAGGGGCTAAATAAACCATCTGAAATAGGTCAAAGTCAAAACCAAAGCAAATGCAAGAAAACTGATCATTAAACTAAAATGCAAGACAAAAACTTGTTTAAAATAGAAATCAGTGAGACTTTGTCTGTTAACCTTCCCCAATTAAGTCACACCACTTTGTTTTACCAAAGCTTGAGCACCAGTATTTTTCATTATAATGAAAACACACATAGCAATGATGGCAAATGTGATCAAAATATGGCTGGGACCATGAAGACTAAATTTAAAATAACAAAAAAAAAAAAAAAACAACCAAAAAATGGTGCTGCAATGGCTTTACCAAAATAGCTGTATTAATTAATAAAAAGCAGAAAAAAACAATACAAACAATAAATAAATGGTTCTGGAGGTTCAAAAAACAATGTAATTGATCCCAATGTTACAATTAGCGTTCACATAAAACTAGACATCAATGATTCAATAAAGCTTAGAAAGCACAAATAGAAACAATACTTCAAACTTCAGAAATCAAAGCTTATATTACTCAAATGGCAGAGAGAAGTTCCCTTCAATAATTAAATATTTTATTAACAAAAATTCAGCTGGGCTTCACCAGTTGCAGCTTTATGAAAAAGTGTTATGTGTTAATGTATGTTTAGATGTTTTGTTGTCATTTTTTTGTCTTTGTATTATTAATTTGCATATTTTTCTTATTTTTGCTGATTTTGCTTATTATTGATTAATTAAGCACTGTGTCTTTAAATTGACTTATGTTACCTGTTCCTTGTGGGTGGAGTCACACTGACATCACCATGCCTAAACCCACCCCTTGGCTAGTTAGGTCAAAGCCAGAGGACAGGTCAGACATGCTCTGTGCCTTAAATCAAGGACTGTATCTAGTATGTCGCCACTGAGATGGAAAGTAAACAAAATGTAGATGAACAGAAACAATTCAACATGTGTTACTCCACTGTATTCTGTAAAAAAATCAAAGACAATCACTAATTAAAGGTCTCTATAAAGTTAAAGTGACTACAATAACAATCTTCTGGGGGAAAATGCCAACTGTGCTGATATTTACAAGGAACTAATGAAATTCCTAAAAACACTGGATTATCAAAAACAATTAAGCATATAAAATGGAATGAGTAATTCTCCCTCTGTTCAGAAGATGCTGGTAATATAACAAGTGCATCTAAACTGCCATATAACAGAAGAAGGCATGATGCATTGAAGTCTATTGGAATAGTGAGTATTTTATTTCTTGTTTGAATTTCTATTACTTTTTAAAATTTTATTCTACTCTGTTTTCTGGTTTATTCTTTGGATTTGTGTATTGGGACTTGTTAGCTACTGGATTGCCTGTTAGGCAATTTCTTTTGCTTTGTTTTTGCTATTGGAGCATTATTATTTCACTTTTCATTTACTAAAAAAGTATTTTTCATTTAAATAGAATATTTTGTGGACTGGTCTCTGCAAGCGGAAGTTTTTTTTTTTTTTTTTTTGTTTCCTTTCCCTTGCAAGGCATTTTTATAGTTTAGTACATTTTTGAGACTTAAGTGTTTTTTGGACCTGCAAGGCCTGAAGCAGGCTAGTAGATCTTGGATTAAGCCCTTTGGGTGAGGCCTAATCCAGACAGGCATAGAAGGCCTGGCTTGGCTTGTTCAAGAGTTTTGGAGGCCTCACACACTTTTAGCTATGGCTTCAACTCCTAATCAACACACAAAGAGAAAGTCACTGTAACAAAAAAAAACATATGGCATCTCAGAGGTTGCCTGAAGGCACGTTAGAGACTGAAGTCAACTGGAAGAAGTTTCCATGGTCTGATGAGACCAAAATTGAGCTTTGTGGTCATCAGACTAAACATCACATTTGGCATTTTCTCTACACTGCACATTAACAAAAACATGCCATCACTATTGTGAAGCCATGCTGGCAGCATCTTGCCGTGGAAAGCTTATGAGCGTTTTGGGTAAAATGAGTGCAGAAAAATACAGTGAACTCTCTAAGAGCAACCTGACTCAGGCAGCAAGAATCCTGTATCTTGGAGAGGATTTGTTTTCAAACAAGGTAATGATGTCATGAATAAACCCAAAGCTATGTAGGAATGGCTTAAGTACAACATTGTTAATGTGCTGGAGTGGCTGGGTCAAAGTCCAACTGGACTTGATACACTCACAATCCACATGTAATCTGATAGAGCTTGAGCAGTTTTGTAAAGAAGAGCATGCAAACCTGATGGAGTCCTGTCTGTACACAGTCAAGGCTGAAATGGTTGCCATAGATGCATCTACTAAATACTGATTTGAAAAGGTGAAAATTTGAATGAGCAATTATCCAGTGTTTTATACATTATTTGTAATTAATTTAGATTACTTTGCAGAGATCCATTTTCCCTTTGACATTAAATTTCCAGCTTTTATTTAGCATTTTTCAAGCTGTTTAATGGCTTTTTCAAGTATTTTTTAAATGTTTTTCAGGCTTTTTTTGGGTATTTTACAGGTGTTTTTTATGTGTATTTCAAGCATGTTTCAAAGAGCGCTTTGCAGGGAAAATATAATTAATAACATTTTGTATATAAATAAATTTATTATCAGGTTGTGAGTTGTTGTTGTGTTGCGAGGTGATTGTTTTGTCTCCAGAATGTCTTCTATAACATTAGTGTTTTCAATCCTGGCGATCACAGTACTGAAGAGCAAGTGTCTTCAGTGTCCTAAGTGCACTTAGATTGTATTGGGATTCACCCTGTTCTGAACTCTCTATGAAGCAGGCAACTTCCTGAATAATTCCAAGATTACACATGGGTGTCAAAAAGCACTTAAGTAGTGAAATGTGAAAAAAATAAGAATTGCATTACTTTACCAAAAAATAAAGCCTGCTGCTTTCGATGTAACATTATGTATTGCATGTGATCCGGTAGCAGATGATGAGGAAGAGGTCGTCATGCACAGTGGTTATGAACTCAAAAGAACTGATCACATGTTGTATTCTTATACTGTACATTTAATCCTGCATGAGCTGAGTGGTACATTTAATCACCCAGTTTAGAGTCACAGGCAGCCAGTGATTATCACAGAAGCACTCAGTGTAAGGCAAGAAGCACATGTGGTGGATGGTGTTCCAAACATTATCAGGGCTTAGTCGAACAAGTCAAGTCGAAAAAAGTACTATTTGCAATCCAGTAACAGAAACATATTACTAAAACATCAAGGGGATGGATGTTATTTACTTCAAGAAGAACTAAATGCATTGTAGCCGTCGAAGTATAAGGCAAGATCAAGCACGGGTAAAACGCGTGCTGAAAGAAATCTCTCAGTCCAAAAGTTTGTTTTAAAAATATTTAGTGAAAGTTAAAAGTAAGTAATCCACACAAGAATACAGAAAAAAGTAGTTACACACATAGAATAAAAGGCACAAAAAAGGAAATATGTATCTTCTCTAAACTTAGCTTTTCTTGAGAAACTAGTTATTTCTGTACTTAAAAGTTCTTTACTTCTTCTTCTATACTTAAAGATTCTTAACTTCTTCTGTACGCTTTAAGCGTACGGCGCAGCACATAAAGTAAGTGCTGTTTTCTTACATGTTACTTCTCACGTAGGCCTGTAGGCATGTGGGCACGGGCATGATTTAAAACCATATGCCCTCTACACCTTACACATGGCAGGGCTGGTCACTAACTGAAGAATAATGTTTAGTCAAAGCAGATAGAAATAGCTAGAATATACCAATTTTACTCAATTTATGGGGGTTTTAAGAACCTCCCATAGATTATGCTTTTAATCTAGTAAAATATTTATGAATCTTGTATAACTAGGAAATGGCTCTTACACATCCGGCCCCTAATTGTTTATGTTAGGGCAGAAATCAATTACTTTAACATTACTTAATAGGAGCTTTCACTACTTTAATGACCTTAAACCAAACTTAAGAAACTTAAAACTTAGATTCTACTATAAAAACACAAACACAATTAAAATTTAAGCATGCAAAAAGAAAAATTCATAATTTCAATCATTGTTGCTTCCTGGAGCAGGCACAGTTTGTTCACAAGTCTGTCCAGTGTGCTGGTCTGGATCTGCACACAAACTCTTCTGACTGCCCCTTTTGCATCTGGCATTGTCTTTACCCAGGAGTTATAGGGTGTAGCATCTTGTAATTATGCCCACAATGTACAATTTCTTTATGAACTTGTTGCATAATGAGAGTAGCAATATGTGAATTCTTCTGAATGATTGCAGGGTGTTTTGCCTCTTCTGGCATATCTGATTTACTTAGTCTTCCTTCAACTCTCAATATTCCTTCTTGCAGTATTGGGTCCAGTTTGTTGATCTTACTACATTTCTTTACATGCTGATTTTTACGTAGGGCTTTAATTTCCTCTGAGTAAGCTTGTAGTTGACTGAGGCAAATAAGTTCTTCTTCTGCTTTAGACAAGTCATCTAGAGACAGTGGCTTTAGTTTCATTGTTGATTTGTATTCCTTTATATGTTCTCTCTTCTTTCAGACGCAGTAGAACTTCTTTGAACCTAAGGAACCAAGCTATTCCTTTCTTTAAATTGTACCATTTTTAGTATAATACTCCATACGTCTTTTTACTAGTTCGATTTTTTCTGCTACACTTGCAAAATTTACTACACACCTTTTGATTTCCGGATCATCGCTAATTGACGGGTCTACTTCGTCTGGTCTCTTAGGCCATTCATGCTCTGGTTGTAGCAGGAAGATTGGGCTTTGTATCCAAGTCTTACTTTTGATGACACTTTCTATTGTCGATCCTCTGGATGCCTGATCCGCAGGATCTTGTGCAGATGCGACATACCTCCATTGCGAGGGTTGTGTGTGCTCTCTTATTACTGTGATTCTGTTGGCAACAAAAGTTTTGTAGCATTCACTTTCATTTGCAATGTACCTTAGTACTGTAGTGCTGTCAATCCAAAAGATTGACTCTTGCAAGGGAATCTGTAGTTCTTATTTTAACATTCTGTCCATTTTGACTGCTACCACTGCTGCTGTAAGTTCTAACCTTGGTATAGTGACAGGTTTTAGTGGTGTCACTCTTGATTTCCCCATTATAAATGAACAATGTCTCTTATGTTCTTTATTAGTCAGGAGGAGGTAGGAAACAGTGCCATACCCGTTTTCTGAAGCATCTCCAAAATGATGCATTTGTGCAGACATTATTTGACCAAATTCAGGTGGTTTGATGCACCTGTTTACATTGTAATCCACAAGTAGCTGCAAATCATCCTTCTACTTCTTGATCCCACTCATATTTCTCTTTACACAGTTCACTTAAAATAAGTTTGGCAGGCAATATGACTGGTGCTAAAAATCCAAGTGGATCGTATATTGAACTGACCACTGACATCTTGTAGCAGGCTTATCTTGCTGCTTTACCTGAAACTTGAAACTGTCAGTCTGTGTGCACCATTGAACTCCTAAGGTTCTTTAAACTGTTAGTAAATCATGGCTAAGTCTAAGTCCTTTTGATCTATTGCCCTGTCTTCTTCTGGGATAGACAACAAGACTGCTCTGCTATTACTTATTCATTTTCTAAGATAAAAGCCTACCTTTAAGCAAAGGATTTGAAGATCTTTGGCCAATTTTATGGCTTGTTCTTCTGTAGCAACTGACTTTAAACAGTCATCAACATAGAAGTTGTGCAGCACAGTGTTAACTGCTCCCTCTGGAGCTGTGTCTCTTGCATCCTCTGCTGTTCTTCGTAAGGCATAAGAGGCACAACTGGGTGATGAAGTAGCACCAAAAAGATGCACTGTCATTTTGTATTCCTCTAGTCCATTGTTTAGATTACCTTCAAGTTACCATAAGAAATGAGGAAGATCAGTGTCTCCATCTGGAGCTTTCACTTAATAGAACATTGATTTAATGTCTGCCATGAGTGCAATTGGTTCCTCTCTGAATCTTGTAAGTACTCCAATGAGTGTATTAATTAGATCAGGTCCTTTCAGCAACTGTTCATTTAGGGAAAAACCTTGATAAGTGGCCGTACAGTCAAAAACCACTCTGATTTTATTTTTCTTTGGATGATATACTCCATGGTGAGGGATGTACCATACTCTCTCTTTTTCAAGAGTCAGCTGTTCAGTGGGTACCTTGATGGCTTATCCTTTGTCTAAAATGTCTTTCATGAAAGTTTTTTAATCCTCATGGAATGTTGTATACTTTGTAAGTTTCCTTTTAAGTCCAATAGTACATTGTTCTGCAACACATCGATTGTTTGGCACTTTAAAAGGCAGATTAATGCAATAGTGTCCATCTACAAGTCTTGCAGTATCTGAAGCTATGCACATGAATGTAATGTCCTCCTGTGACATTTCCTCCTTCTCCTCACAACTGTGCTTTGGAAAGTCTATATTGTATTGCTGGAGTAACATTTGTTCTATCTCCATTACTGTCACATGATTGACTGAATAACTTTGCAGTCTTTCTTTGTCTGAGTCCTTTATCAATCCATTAACAATCCACCCACGGAATGTTTTCACAGCGTAAAGTCTTTCATCTTCACTATATATGATGTGCCATGGCTCCATGACTTTACGGGCATTTGTACTTAGTAACAATAATATTAATAATAGAATTGTAATTACAATATTATTGCTTTGGTCAGCATTTATCTGAGGTTGATGCACGTCTTTTAGATAATTCCATTTCTTCACATCTTCTTGCATAGGGATGCTTTCCCTTTTCACTGGTACAGAGTTCAGTGTGAACACTTCTGGTAAATCAAAAAATGTATTTTCCTCTATCCCACAGACTTGTAACTCCATTAAGACTGTACACTTCACTAATTTCTGTATATTAACTTTGTCTCTTTCTACAGTGCTGATGTAGATGTGAGACTTTCTTCCAGAAAGATTTAACTGCTCTTGCAAACTTTCTGTGCAAAATGTAACTGAGCTTCCAGAGTCTTTTAGAGCATATGTTTCTACACATTTTTCACTCGTTTCAGACATAACTTTAACTGGATTCACAGCTAAGACACACTCTTTACCGGCCCTGGTATCAGAACAAGTCTCTAGTGATTCCACAGAAATATGGGCAGAAGAAATGTGCTTCTTTTCCGACATAGCATTCTCCTTTTTAGAAGGCGTGGCTTCATCGTTGGTGCCTTTTTCCTTATTAATATGCAGAATGACTGGATGTAAATGAGAACATATTTGGCATTTCATTTTTTCTTTACAGTCTTTACTAAAATGTCCTTATTTAAGGCAGTTAAAGCATAAACCTTTACATTTCAAAAAGTCAATTCTACTTTCATATGTTAGTTTCTGAATTGCACTGCATTCGTCAAGATCGTGATTTTCATTGCAGAAAAGACAGTGCTTACCGCTTGTACGTCCAGCCGTCTCTGCCTTTTTAACTGAGGTGTCTGTATCTCTTTTTTCTTAAGCAGCAGAAACGTTTGTAGCAAAACTGCTTTCTCTCAGGATGCCTTTCAAAGGATACATCTCTAGATCAGTCTTGTCCTTTTCCTTCATGAAGGTATGGCTTTGTAGAACTGAACCTTACACGGGATCCAAAGCTGATGTTATCTGTTTGTCCAGAAAGTTCACTGGATTGGCGAGAAGGGCTTGTCTGTTCTCCGTATTTTCAATACTCTGAACTTTGCATTGCCACGGTGCTAGTAGGTCTTGAGGAAGTTTGGACACTATAGTACGAAGGTTATGATTACTTTGAAATTGTTCGCTTTGTAAGTTGGGCATAATGTTCGTACATCTGCAAAGAAGGTTTGCGTAATCACTCAGACCTTCTCCATCGTTTGGCTTTATTTGCGGCCGCCCTTTGGCTTTTCTCATATATGCATCTGCCTTCGGTAGCTGGTTTCCATAAAGACTTTCGAGCTTCATTCTGGCTTTTTGGTAACCTTCTAATGGTGACAAGTATTTACAGTCTTTAACAATCTCGTGAGGTGAACAATCTCTTGAGTAAACTGTGCCAAGAAGTCCAATTTATCTTGCAGATTCCCTATCACCTCATCAATAGCTCGGCCAAATTCTCCAATGATATTCACATATTTCAAGGGATTGCAGTCAAATATTAGCACATTTTTATGGGGTACATTAGGCGCTTGTGCCTTATTTTGTTGTTATTTCAGTTGATCGTGACACTTATCATAAAGAGGTTAATTAAAGAGGTTTTAGTGCTTTATTTTGCTGATCATAAAGTGGATGCTGAGGATTGTTTTTGCTTTCATTTGTACACGGAAAGTTACAAATGCTTGCATCTGTTGGCTTTTCAATTTTCACATCTGGTTTCTGAGGCACATTATAGGGGTTTGGTTTATCTGGACTTTGATTGCGTCTTTTAATTTTGCTTCGGATTCTGCTATAGCTGCCTTCAGCTGTTTTTCCTCAGCTTCTCATTTAGCTTCCCACAGTGCTTCTTCCATATCTAGAGCCTGTTGCCTTCTTTGGTTCTCTGCTTTAGCCAACAGCACAGCGTGTGCTGCCTCTTGAGATCTGAAGACACTAACTGAAGTAGCCGCTGAACTTCTGCAACTTTTAGCTTTTGCAGAGGTTTGGGAGTCTTTGCCTGCAGGAGAAATGTCATCTTTCGTTCTGTAATTGTCTAGTAGAAAAGTCGGGTTACTGGTTGAGGCTTTTATTTTGACTTACATCTATAATCCATTCCATTGTATATCCCAAAAATGTACGTATAGTTTTCATTTTAGCATCAAAATCCCTTTGTTTCATTTTCCGTGTATCTTCATTGCTCTGAAGGGATAAAAGTTTACTACTTAATGTTTTATATTCCATTTTTAGAATGGAGAACCGACTCTTGATAATTGTTTCTACAATTTCACAACTAAGTTCATTTTGTTGTAAATCCCTTACGGTCTTCATCAGACTAGACAATTGATTGTATCTGTTGTCTATTTCCAACTGGAGGTTAGTTGTCACTGAATTGAACAGCTTTCTGTCGTCATGGAGACGGTCCTTTGTGTCGTCATATTCAATGAGACTTTTACTCATGCCACTCAGACTTTCATTCAGCGTTTGATATTTCCTCTGGCTTCCGGATTCAGATGCCATGATGATCCCATAAGGTACTTAAACTCCTTTATTATTTATACAGTCTCGCGAGGAGCACTAGCAATTCTCAAATGTCCAACTCCGATCAAAGACAAAGATTAAAAGTACCTGTCGAGTCTTTTCAAGTTGTCATTGCTTTCTTTCATTGCAGTCCAGTTTCAGGCTTAGAACACGCAAGTTTCTTTCTTTTTTTCAATTTTTCAGCTTTCAGTCCCAGGTTGGTTTCAGTCTTAGGCAGGTTTTAACCTTTAGTGTAGCCACCAAAGTACAAGGCGAGATCAAGCACAGGTAAAACGCGTGCCAAAAGAAATCTCTCAGTCCAAAAGTTTGTTTTAAAAATATTTAGTGAAAGTTAAAAGCAAATAATCCACACAAGAATAAAGAAAAAAGTAGTTACACACATAGAATAAAAGGCAAAAAAAAGGAAATATGTATCTTCTCTAAAATGAGCTTTTCTTGAGAAACTGTAGTTATTTCTGCACTTTCTTTACTTCTTCTATACTTAAAGATTCATAACTTCTTCTTCTGTACGCTTTAAGCGTACGGCGCAGCACATAAATAAAGTGCTGTTTTCTTACGTTACTTCACACACTCAAAAGGCCCGTAGGCCTGTAGGCACGTAGGCACAGGCAAGGTTTAAAACCATATGCCCTCTACACCTTACACATGGCAAGGCTGGTCACTAACTGAAGAATAATGTTTAGTCAAAGCAGATAGAAATAGCTAGAATATACCAATTTTACTCAATTTATGGGGGTTTTAGGAACCTCTCATAGATCAAGCTTTGTCATCTAGTAAAATATTTATGAATCTCATATAACTAGGAAATGGCTCTTACATACATTTTAAATATTCAGTGTTAAAACAGGTAATAACACTCAGTTCAACATGATCATAATACCGATTAATCCCGAAATGCATGGACATGTGCAAATCCTATATGTCACTGTGAGCTCTGCGTTACCACTCTACCTATTTGTTAAAAAATCTGTACTAAACTTTAATGTGTTTAAAACTAAATGTTTATCTATAACTTTTGTTGAATTCTTGTCACTTGATTGCATGCTACATGCCTTAATGTTTCCCTCAATAGCGGTCACCAGAAGACATATGCATTGTCGTGCCAACGACACCGACGTTTTCTTTTTTTTCTGCCTTAAGTGAACTGCTTCATCCAGAAAGAGGTAGTGACTTCCTATAATAACACTTCCAAAATGCTGTTTTGATTTTTTTTTTACTAGCATTTCGTGTTACAATTGATTTCAATGGAAAAAGCATTTGGCTAAAAATGATTGAAAACTGCTACATGGCATGCTCAGTGCTAAAATGCTTTGGTTTGAACGGTGTCATTGAAAACAAAGGCAAGTAACATTTCAAGCAGTTCTGGTCTAATGCTAAAATGCTAAAAAAAAACACTTAGGTGTGAATGGGCCCTAAAGAGTCAGTTTCAGTTGATCAATGTCAAAAAAGCCTAATTTAAATTCACTGTAATTCAAAGTTTTATAATAATAACATGTGAAAACATGTAAAGGGTGAATATTTGGTATAGGTACTTTACAATGTCTATTCTAAATGTATACATGGGTAAACCCTATCTATTGTCCTGTCCTGAACGGGTTTGTTCTTTAATTAATTCAAGAATACATTTACGGTTCCTAAGACACTGAAAGAGTAAAAGCTGTTTCCTGCAGTAAAGAGGTAAATGAAAGAAAATTGAGTACTCTATCCATCTTCCCTATCTGCATATCCAGAGTAGGGTCATGGGGAAGCCGGAGCCCAGAAAGAACATTTTGTTTAATTATATACTAGCTATGTAATTATTAGCAACTAAAGTATCAAGCTAACAATTCTGTTAAAGTAGAACTGATGCTGGCATCATTATTCACATATTCATATCAGAGTCATAATGCAATATGAATGAATTATAGTAAGATTTTCAGTATTAAGGACTGTAAACAAATTCAACATAATCAGTTGATTTGTTGGACGATAGATTTAGTTTTACACATGAGTAAATTAACAGGATTCAATGATGTGACCGCAGGGACTAAACCAAAAGTCCAAACACACTAAATCTATTAATAAATTAGAAGATATGTTAGTAACGTTACAGAAGGGATGTATCCAAGGTCAAAAAAAAAGTCTTATATAAAAGAGACTGCAGAGTGCAAAGTTGTAAACAAAAACAGATTAAAAAGGCAGAAAAAAAACCTAACCAGAAAATAGTTCAAAAGCAATGTTTTTTCAGTAAGTCTTTACTTTGTTGTTCAACATTTCAGACATTAACTTCATTGCAATTTTCTGCAAGATGGGTACCATGATGTAAAAGGTAGCATGGCATGCTTAACAATCACATAGATGACAGCCAGCCCCCAGGTTCAAAGACAAGATGATGGATATGTTAAGTGGTATCAATAACCTCTTCACCACTGTAATGGTAAACAGTAGCACCTTATCAACATGTTAGTGTGTCTCAAATATCACGGAAACGTATAAAATGAGGTTGTGTGCATCATCATGTCATGTCCACTTGAAAGAACTTTCTGTTCAAAATTTGAAACAACTTTAAAAATATTAAATATGGTACAAAATAAACCAAATTTATCATGGAAGGCATCAGCTTGAGAATTTCATTAGTGAAGATGTCTATGAAATAAGCATCCTCAAGTTAGTAAATTATTGAGCTGAAAAAAAATCTTTAGACTCTGTATTGACTGATCTTGAAAACTGCAGCAGCTAATTAAACTACAGAATTAAGCGAGTAGGAGCGAAGTAGGTGAGAATGCCACAGTTTTTAAGTGAGATTTGCTTTTATCACTTTTAATAACTCAGAATATCATATTTTTAAACCTACAAAAGATGTGTCACTATCCACTGATAATGAAACTTCTGAACTTCAAAGGCAACAAAGCACTGCATGCATAGCAAAGAAGGAAAGACAATATATCAAACACACTAGCTGATACTCTCACTTGATTTGTCAGTGGATCTTCAAAAATGGCAAACAAATGTGACAGGATCAAACAGGTGTTTAGATCTGCAAAAATACCATATGGGATTGTGTTTGCTGCAGAGTACAGAATACAAATGAAGGAAAATTAGAGGACTCCTAAGGTGTCTGGGATGTTTCTGATTATGTGCTTAAAGAATACTTAAATCATTCCATTATCATTATCATATTTAGGTCAGAAAGGCAGTATAACCATATCTAAAAATATACATGTATTGAAATGATTTGGGTTATTTGAAAGTAAAATTAAAGACCAGTACATTTTTTTGTTATAACAACTTTTGAAAATTAGAGGAGACTCATTTTTATGTGTGTGCAGTAAAATGCACACAAGAAAAGTAGTGCTAAAACAGAAGTAATAAAATTACATGAATTAAATACTAGAATTGGAATTAATAGTAACAAGATTAGCAAGATTGTGATTCTGCTCAAGTAGAACTGATGCTGGCAAAGTTCTTAATATATTCATATCAGAGGCATAATATTGTCTTTGAATTATAGACTGTTTTTTAGTATTATGGACTGAAAACAAATTAATTTTGAATACAACATCACCACTGGACTTGCTAGACAAATAGATTTAGGTTAATGAATGATTAAATAAAAAAAATATAAATGAGAGAAACGATATGGGTATTTTTTAATTAATTCAGTTTAATGTGTATTTCTAAAATTACATGCTCAAATTCATAAATATGATGAATATGTAACCAATATATAACCAATGAAAAACAACATGCACTAGGTACACAATGAAGATTTTTAATTTCTTTTTAATAAATGAATGAGTTATAGCATCTAATAATGTAAAATGATCTGAATTAGTCTTTCATTAGCAATAAAATCATCTCCCATTCCAAGTTGGCAACCCAATATGTCAACCAACTCTTGAGAAAACAGAACAGCTAAAAAAAATAAGAAAAAACACATAATGGATGCTAATTACAACAAATCATTTGTATAGCACATTTTTTTACAAAATATGTAGTTTGATATACTTATAAAAGTATATGAATGAATAAATAAATGAAACACCAAAAATAATAAATGAGAATAAATCAATACATAATTATATAATACACAAAACAAGTAAGAGATAAAGTAGAGTCCTTGATTATGGATTAAATTGCTAAATTCAGTTTTGAACTCTATAATGATAATAACGGTTAGTCAGATGCTATCATAAGATGTACAGAAAGGACAGAAAAGTAAAACTCCAGAAAGCAAAATGCTGGGGAAAATAAACCTGTAGGGCTTCAAATGCCACAAGACCACCTCATGGGGCATTCCACTAAACAGAAATGTACTTAAGTAGTTCCTCATTGTTTTTATGCTTCATATTAGAGGATTTGATGCAGTGGGTATATCTAGATTCCTTCCAACATCACAGTCTATCAGATGTTAGTGGCATAAAACTCCACCACAGAAAACCAAAAAAGAAATTTAGGAATAGTAGAGGTTAATAATCTATGAAGAACATGATATTGTAATAAATACAGTATATGAAGTGGGACAAAAGAGCAGCTATGAAAAAGCCACCTTAAAAAATTGTTTTTAGGAGTTTTTAAAAATGCTGCACAGTATTAGCCTAGTATCTCAATTGGTAAGGCATTCCAGAATTCTGGTGCACAACACAAAAGACCATATCAAAAGATCTTTTATCCTTAGCGCTTGGAATAATGAGTAAAGTAGTATCTAAGGATCAAAGATATATATAAAGGGAAAAAATGAGGGAAGGAGAAAGAGTATTTAGAGCTTTATATATCATTGATAATCTTTTAAAATTGATTCTAAAGCAATTAATAGCTGTACTAACAAATTATGTAATACTGAAAAAATGCTAAAATAATGTGTCTCTGTCCTTGAATGAAATATTAGAGTGATGGTATGCCTTTTATAACCAGGTAAAGCATTCCAATTTTTGGCCCGTATGGCCAGATAATACTCATATGCCTTTCATCATTAGAATGTTTCTGCTTCATACTTTTTTTGAGTATTTTATCTCTAAAAATCACTCTTTTTCTTAGAAGAGGTCATGTCTTTCAATGAGTTTGTACAGAATGTTGATTTTCAGCACAAAGATGTGAGTGGGGTTCATCATCTGTGTATGCACAATCTTGGACATACATGTTTATTCTGCTGGCAACTCAGTTAGTACCGGTATATAGATTAATTTGGAATGTTAACTTTAATGAATGAGA
This sequence comes from Polypterus bichir lapradei, assembly GCA_026402145.1. Taxonomy (NCBI): domain Eukaryota; kingdom Metazoa; phylum Chordata; class Cladistia; order Polypteriformes; family Polypteridae; genus Polypterus; species Polypterus bichir. Next base: position 118,183,750 of record JANRMT010027041.1, on the reverse strand, counting down.
GAGCCCTAAATGCCATTTAACATTTCATCAGAAGATATCATCATGATGCTACACTGAAAGGGTAATAGCTATGGTGCAATATAGGAACTAGATATGGCAAAAGTCAATTGCAATGGGCAGTTAAACACATCTAACAGGGCTAAATATATTATCATCAATTAACCTAACATGCAAATATTTGGGATATGGAAAGAACACTGAATTGTTAGCAGAAGAATCTATGCAGATATTGATGTGGAATTTGTTCACAGGATGCTGTTTATGTACATTTGGAGTCTGGAGAAGAGGTGGTGGAGAATAATTATGTGAATCTGCCTACCAAGATCTATCAAAGCAGGAGTCTCACTAGTGACCATGTACATAGGAAGCAATCATGGTTTTCCAGGCTCTCCTCATCCTCTCTGTTTGTTTGGTTTGAGAATGGAATGTAATTATGATATTTTGTTTAATTCCCCAAGTTTTACACCCATCTGACACAATGGAATTTGACTGTACTCCGCTGCTAAATACATTCTCATACTGGGTGAATTGAATGGAATTTACATTATTGTCTTTCAGCCCACACAACAAGGAGTGCGCAGCTGAACAAAAGTGCGTTTCTCTAGGCACAATGTACAAGCATAAATGTAAAGATAAGTGCATGTTATACAACAAAAAATAGACATAATACAATAGAAAGTCAAAGTATCTGTATAGTCCAACAGACAAACTGAGATAAAAAATATTTCACAATATATACGAATATTGCACATTATTATAATATTACGTTATATTACAAGTCATTGCATTATTGCCCAATGTGACAAAAAATTAATTAATTTGTTGGTTGACAATGGCAGCCTCTCTGAACACATTCCAATCTGTGCATTCAAAACAGTCCTGGAGTGCTGAAATTTCTCCCTCTGGCTAAACTCTTACCTGCTTCACAGTTGGCTTTCTTCTAGTTAGCAGTGCCATGTTTGCTGGAATAAGCATTAAAGAGAGGTGGTCTGAATTTCCAAGGTGAGAGTCCAGGTCTCCCCAAAATGCATGTCTTATGTGTTTTCTCCCCTGGTTCCAAAGTCCATATTTTAGCAATAATGTGGTTAAACTATCCTCAAGTTGGCCCAGTTAAAGTCTCGATAAAATGAACACAGTCAGGATTAGTATTTTGCATCACACTGATCGACTGATATAGTGTGGATGGTGCGTCATTTGTGTTCACACTGGGGGGAATGTATAGAGCTGTATTGCTAACAACTATGAATTCCCTTGGTAAGTAGAAAGGTCAGCATTTTACCGTCAAGAACTCTATATCTTCTGGCTTGAGGCAATTTCAGCTTTGGTACACCAGTTGTTATAATTGTAAATACATACACCTCCTCCCTGTGACTTACCACTAAAAGCATGGCTCCTGTCCACACGGAATGTTGTTAGTTCATCCACATGAATGGTACTTTTGAGAATAGTGGAATTTAGCCATGTCGTGGTGAAGATGAGGGCACAACAGTCTCCCATCTTGATTGGGTAGTTAAACCCAGTCTCAAATAGTCCATTTTATTTTTCAGTGAGCAGGCAACAGAATTGATGGAAGCACAAATTTTTAGGGGTCAGACTTTAACCTACCGCCTGATACCCGCTTGAGTGCTGCATTTTCATGGTCTCTTACACTACTTGCATCGCTTCATGCTGCAGTTAGTGATGATAGAATAGTCTGGTGCTGAACAGACATTTGGGAGTCTTGCCGGTTTAAAATGCCCAGTTTACGGAGTGTTTTGAGTTCTAAAGTCAGTTAACCACTGGGTAAGTTGCTCAATAATTCTGCTGCACAAATTCTGAGAAAAGTACATCGACTATAGAACAATCTCATATTTAACTGTGTAAGAATAGACAGTGCATTTAACATAAATTGCACATAACTATCGATAGCTGGAGTGTCTGCTGCCTTACCAGGCGCCACCATCCATCTATCCATCCAGCAGACGACGATGTATTTGTGCCTTTAAAGGCAAAAGGCTCAGCTCATTTCAAGAAATAATAAACTATTACCAGAACACAGCCTTTGTGTTCTTTATGGATAGTAAGGATCTCATCAGTTCCACTCATAAAATCTTCTCTAGCTTAGAAATGAAGGTTGATTGGAGTAAACCATTAGTTTTACCGGGTGAGTCCCTTAACATGTCAAGTGATTTGCTAACATGTTACACAAGATCAAACACAGGCCACCATGTCACCTCCAAAAATCATCAACATGGTCTTAATTCTGATCTGATGCTCATTAAATGCATGTCAGAGGAATTCAGAGACATACTAAACTCCTTGGCAGAGTCTCTAGTTGGTATTTAGATGCAGCAGATAATAATAATTAATAATACTAATAGTAATGTTTTACATTTATATAGTACTTTTCTCACTACTCAAAGCATTTTACATAGTGAGTGTTGAGCCACTTAAACCACCACAATGGACCTCAATGGCTGGATCAGATTACAATGTATTGGATATAATTTCTAAAATAATATGTTTTTGTACTGAAATCTTGATTTTACATACTCTAATTTTTCAAGTCCCATGATCTTCAATGTTAATTAACCTATATGTAATTAAGAATTTCAGCACTGCTTGCCTATGCCACATAGTTTTCCTTTTATTTTTGTCCAATCTGCCTTTTGGAAACCAAATGATTTTCTGAGAGGAAAGCAATTTGATAATTTTCTAAAATCATACAGCCTCAAGACTAATATATTTTACCCTAAACGTCTGCACAGTATCATCTTAAATTTCTACTTGTGAATGGCTTATCAATAAAATGTGTATTAATAGTAGAATAATATTTTTTCCTGTTGTGACAGTCACATAAACTATAAGCACTGTTCATACAGAAAACATTTTGAGAGAAAAATATTTCTTTTGCTAGGGTGTGTTTTTTTGTTTTGAAATAGAGTGTGTAATATGTTTTCTCTGAGCTCAGATTAAGTAATGTAGTGTTGCTTAACAAGACAAATGCAAAGACATTAGGGTGTTTAATTCACAAAAGTAAATTTAATTAATGTGATATATGGTATCTGTGTGCCATGTTTCATAGAGAAAGTCTGAAGGACTCCTGAGTTGAGTGAGCAATAGGTGTTTGTAAAAAGTGGTAACCACTTACTCGTTTTCATGGAGAAAATATTACCTAAATTGCCAAGTCATGAGCTAGTCACCGGAAACATTTAATAGATCGGGATCTTGCCAAAACATGACTGCACAAATGATTGAGTGGGAGAAATCCATAAACCACTTTATAAGAAAACAAGACATTTGGTTCCAACTTAGCAGGACATTCTTGTTCTTGAGGCAGTAAATTAAGCTTTGGAAATTTACAGACACAATGTCTGAAGAGCATTTCTTCAACATCTCTTATCTGAAGCCAGTATTCAAGCTCTCAATGACAGTTTTTAAAAGTTACAGAAGATAGGAACTTTTGGGCATGACTACGTTTATAGACCTTCACTTCAAATTCACCTATTTAAGTTATTAAAAGGTAGAGTTAATCAAGAACAACACAACAGACGAGCTTGTAAAAAACTTTTCATAGCATATATCCTCTGCAGGAGATGAAAGAAGAACCACTCAAGAAGAGTTTGCACAAAGAACATGAGATATGCTTGTTGACACTTTTGAACCATAGTGGAAGCTGACTTTGGGAAGCTTTTTCAAGAAAGCTCCAAAAAGTCCAGGAACAGGTCTTGCCAGTAGACATGAAATTGAGAAACAACTATAAAACTATCTGTGAGTGATTAATAAAGGCAGTTAATGTGATCCTCTATAATGGTGGAAACCAATGAAGGCTATTTACCTAGAGTGGGCCACCTAGCAAAGAATACATACGTATTTCTGTAGCCAGTGCAGTAAAAGGAAAACATTGTTACTTGCCATAGAGAATCCCTCGTTTATGATAGGCTCATCTTTTTGCCACACAACCTGTGACAGTTCTCAGAGTACTCCATTTAATATAAGCACATCCTGCCTGTGTTTGCACAAAGAAGTAGAACACAAACTTCATAAACAGCCATACATTAGCTGTTGGAATTTTATTTGTTCTTTGATCTTTGTGGATATTGTTTACATATTTGAAATTCTTAAAAAGTCAACAGAGGGAAATGAAGTATCTATCAACTGGAATGAGTGGTTTAATTAGATCAACATAGAAAATAATAATTTTCTAAAAAAAAATTAATTTTATGCTCAGCAAATGTTTCTCACAATGCAAAAATTTTCCTTACTACCAGTTTTATTTTATTTTCATTACATTGAATTTTATATGACTAAACTAAGAAAATGTTAAGAACATTTATATGTGGTTCTTACAAAGACTACAGAAGAGAAGGTTTAGTGAATAGCAGGTTTAGTTGATTTTTTTAAATGCTGGTAAGAGACCTGGGCTTGTGAATAATTGGGAAAACTATTTTAAAAGATTCTTTCTTTTAAATTTTGGAATAAAGCTTCCTGTTGAATAATTAGCACACTATCCAGATAACAAGGATGTGTTCATTTTCATTCTATAGAATTTACTATTTAAATCAAGTTCTTACATTTAGGCTCGTTTGCTATACATCTCAAATTAACCACAAATGAGAGTTTAAGCAAACCAATGGGGATTATAAATAAGGTCACATTTTCCTTCAAGTGTGCTTGAATATTGTAAATCACTGTAACAAAAAAGAGAGGTAAGCATAAATAGATCTGAGAGTTGTTTAACTTGATGCAGCTATCTGCAAACAGAAAGTATAAATGGTAGCTGTAGTTGCTGTAAGGAATTGTGGGCTTCTTCAGACTCCTTAAAAAGTGAAGTATAGAGATTCATCCTCCTTTGAAGTTCATCCTGAAAAGGACCATCATAGGTTCTTTAAATAGCAATTAAACTGGAAGAGGCAATACTTTGGTGATCCTGAGCAGAACTGACATCATAATATCATATCATAACAAAGAGGGAAAGTTAGTCCATGTCTTTTTAACCCCCCTTTCTCTCCTCGGTTTCTTACCTTGTCAAAGCCCAAAAAACTCTTTTAGGCTCCCTTGTTTGACAAATGATGCATATAAAAACCTCAGACAAAGTTTTAGCTCTTTCTAATCATTTTACATATATTTATTATTTATATCAATGTTTTAAGAATAAAGAAGGTGACTAGACTAAAAAAAATGGTCATGCCCATGTAAACCACCACACAAAAAAGTGATCAACAATGATAAAAAATACAGTAACATCCTTCACCAAATACCTTGATAATTTTCTGCACATTACTGTGTTTACTTAGAAATAGGAAATCGAACATAGTTTCCTTTCCCCCAATAGCAAAAAGTACCAATTAGGAAATTAATATTTTTACATTGAAATACACTAAAACGTGTAATTTAAAACAAATTACTTTACATAAATGTTGCTGTTTTCCAGATACAGTTTTTACATATACTTTATGTGTGGCAATGCTTTTGTGAGGATTGAAGGTTGAATCTTATTTCAAGAAAAAAGGCAAACTAACAGAAAGTTTAACTCCTTATTTGCAGTTAAAGCAGTGTCATTCCTCTCGTATAGATTTCTGGGCAAAAAAGAAACATTTGTATAAAACAAATATAAAAATATATATAAAATATATACAGTATATATATATATATAATATATATATAAAATATATATAATATAAAAAATATAAAATATAAATATATAAAATATAATATAAAAAAAATATAAAAACATTTATCATTAATGTTATTTCAGTCCCTATTTAACATAATTTTTTCATTAATTTTGTTTGTGTCTTGATATCTTTGTAAAAGATAAAAACTGGAAATGGGAATGCCTCATAAATTGTCTTATAAGGTTTAGTTTTGTTTCTTTTTAAAATGACACTCTGACTTTTATCACTTACAAGGCATTATAGCACAAGCAAGGCCAAAGAGACCACAGTAATTTGATGATTTCAAAGCTACTGCACAGCAGTTTATTGCACCTGGATGTGATCTGATTCTTCTTGAGTCATCCTCAACAGGATTTGCTGCATGAAATGGCTGATTGTGGTATTTATCCTATCATACTCGTAAGCCTCACTGCGACTGCTGCAGATATTGCCTAACAGTAACCAAGTTACTGTAAATTATTAAACTCTTGCACATTTAATTTTACTTGTTCCTTCAACTACTCTGTTTCAAATCATAAAAGGAAACAGGGCATAAGCAAGCAATAGTGTGAATGTTACTCTAAAACATTTGTATAGGAATGTTCATCTAAGAAATGTCAAAGAAGTAATACAAAAGAAATTCATTTGTATGGGCTACATGGATGTGCAAAATTGTGCCTTTTAATTTTCTATGTAATATTTTCACATACATGCTATAGCTGTTGGTTTTGCTCAGGTACTCTGATTTCCCCCCAATACTCTAACGATGTGCATTTGGGTTATTTCACATGTAAAATCTGCTCTTATGTGTGTTGTGAACTAGAGAGTTCCTCCAAACAAAATCCCAAAAACTGTTGTAAAAAGCACCACAAATTGAAGGGTCCACCAGCCTTTGACTTTGTATGACAAAAAGGGCAAACAAAGAATCTTTATAAGATGAAAACATTATTAAACATGCTCAAAGAAGCATAGAAGAGAAAGAAGGAATTATCTACATTTCCCAAACAGAGGTCATGAAACAGACCAAATAAGTCAAATATGCAGTAAATAGTAATAATCAAAAGAGACCTCACTAGAACCCAGCATATACACACTTTTCCACAAGGACTGAATATTTTCTCTGCTTTTATACGGTTGGTGGAAATATACAGGTGGTCCTGCCTCTTGAGAAACCACCCACAAAATATAGGGAACATTATAGAAGTATGGAGAAACAGAAAGTAATGCACAAAATTAATAAAAAGCATAGAATAATGCAACTAGTCAACATAAATAACAATTTAAACACAAACAAATGAAACAAACATGTGTAAAAAAAATAAAGAAAAGATATTTGAACTCAAGCTATGGGATGAACCCTGCCTAAAACCTAGCAGTATGTGTGAATGTGGGTGCACAGGTAAATACACAATATGTTAGACTAGTTTTCTAATATATTACTAGTACTTACAAAGGAAATGACTTGCTGCAACTGAACATAGACTCTGGTTATATAAGTTGTTCAAGTCTGCCTGTCTTTCTATCTTTTTAACAGAAAATGTCCTTGCCACCTATTTTACAGTGGAAAGAGTGGGACTTACCAGGTTATATTATGGATGACCAACTCTTCGTGCACCCTGAACAACTGTACACGCAAGACCACCTGCACACAATATCCACTGTAAGTGGTGCCCACACAACTCCCCAATACCCCAAATAGGGACTTAACTAGCTTTGGCTTGAGCAGACCAGGAGAGTGTCACTTACACTCTGAAGGATAATACACAATATCTATGGCCACTTACCAAGACACATTTCCGTGCTGCTCATTATTGGAGGTCTCTTCTGAGCCACTTACCCATGGGAAAGAATTGGCAATCTACTCACTTTAAATTCCGATTATTTACTCTGTTATTTCAGTCACCCAAGATGTGCAGTCAAAGGTTTAATAGTTTTGGAAAGAAGCAAAATTTATTAAGAGAGACAGTATGAAGAATAACAAAAAATAATCAGTAATTTGGATATATAAATGAATAATAGTGAACCAGTAGCAAAATCTAGTTGAAAAGCAGTTATTGCCATCCAAAGGATTCATACTACTTTCAACAAGCATATGAAAGCTGACAAACTATGCCAGGAATAGCATCTGTCCAAGGGAGTGTTCATGTTGTAATTCAGATGTCTAGTTGATGCATAGACTGTGCCTCTTTGGTCCAGCTTGATGGAATCCCTCTGTCCTATATCCCAATATTCCAAGATGGTGTTTCTGACCTGAAAGATATTTCTCACTGATAATTGGTGAATTATTCTCATGATTGATACTGTATATATATATATATTTTTTTTAAAAAACAACTTTGTCACAAAATCTGTTTATGTTCTCTCAGTTCCTTTCAGGTATTTTCTCTGGCAAATGAGTGTAGAATAAACTGGTGAGTTTAACACCGAATTCTTAAACACAATATTTGCATAAATCAAGATATATGCTGATGTCTGCTTAACAAGTCGAATGTGAGTATGAATAGCAAACTAAAAGTTCATGTTCAATATATAGTTCATCATGGCATGTCTGTAGACAAGGCAGTCCCATAATAATGATTGTACTCATCATAATACCACCCTACCAAAATACACAGTAATTGTCTAAGTGGAATTGCACCAATATACAAATTTCAGGAATAGAAAGTTGCAAGGAGTACTGACTGAGAGGCAAACAATTAAAAACATCTATATAATTAATTATGATTGCAGTACAACTTAGAATAATTTACAAGTTATCTAGAAAACTACAATACAAAATGTGCATTGTACAATTACAATATTGACTTACATATGCAACAGCTTGGTGAAAGCTCTGTATTTAGAACTTGATCAATTATGGAAATATAGCAAAATATTCTAAAACCAGCTAAATCCAATTTAGGCTAACAAAGGACCAGAGCTTATCCCTGATGCATTGCGTGTTGGGACAGTGCAATTTATGGAAATGTAAACTTTAAAAAACATACATAAATTAAAGTCTTTGAAGACTTTCTGCCATCCAGTTCATTAGATAAAATATATTTAGCCTGTAACATCTTTAGCATAATGAAAGCTCTGATGAGTCAATATATTTCTCCAGATTTCTTCACAAAGACAATACAAAAGTCTTAATAGCTATAGTTTGATTAAAAGAAAGAATGGGCATTCCGGCCTCATATGTCAGTGAAAAAAAATTGAATGAGCCAATCTGATCATCTTTTGGCTACTGGGAAAAACATGGAGGAATTGTGAAAGACATGGCTAGGCCCAAGACTTTGTCAGAGACGGCTGGGGAGGCGACCTGGCCGGGATGACCAGGAGGACCGGAGGAGGGCTTGCACCTTCCCCAGACCATGTGGGGGCGACCGCCCTGGTTGCTTTGGGGACCACGGGTAGGGAGCTTGGAAGCTCAACCCTGTAGGGGCCCGTGGTTACCGCCAGGGGGCGCCCCAATGCCTTGGAGACCCTGGATCTCAGCACTTCCGCCACACCCTGAAGTGCTGGGGGGAAGAAGACTGGGGACACCTGGAGTGCTTCCGGGGATACAGCCGGCACTTCTGCCACATGGGGGCGTGTTTGTGGGAGATGGCCGAGAAGCACCTGGAGCACATCCGGGTGTGTATAAAAGGGGCCGCCTCCCTTCATTCAAGGCTGGAGTCGGTTGAGGAGAGGACGAAGCAGGAGAAGAGAGAGTGGAGGCGGCGTGAAGAGTAAAGGCAAAGAGTGTGAGAGGCCTGGACTTTGGGGAAGTCTTGGGGTTTGTGTGGCACTTGTTGACTTTTGTATATAGTGTGGACTGTAAATAAACGTGTGGTGGTGTTTTACAACATTTCTGCTTGTCTGCGTCTGGGGCTTAGTCCACACTTAATACGTACAACTGTGGAACTGTGTGGCAGTAGGGTTGACTACTGAGCCAGCATGGTTCTCTTACTAATTTATATAATGAATTTATTTAAAAAAAAGTAGCTAACCGTTTATATTTGTAGATTACTCGAAGTGGGTCATATCAAACTCTTACCACACTTACACCATGCATTATAAGGCAGACATACCTGTTCACTAGCAGTTGTTCCTAATGCAATGTTGATTCCCTTTCATGCAGTAAAAGTCAAATAAACCTGATAGCTGTTAATGTAGGTCACAAATATATACAATATACTATTCCCTTGCAGAAAGCTCACACATGATAGCCAGGGAAATACATTTTGACCGTAGTTTTGTAATTTGTGAGACTTTCACAGAAAAGGGAAGAAAAGTCACTGCTGTCTAGTGCTTGCAGTGAGGCAGTATGTACCGGCACTTCGCTTTCTGAACAAAGAAGAACTGGCAGCTATTGTATGCCTACTTGTATATAACTGCATTTTTGATGCTTTTGCACTTCCAAGGGGAATCTGATACCAAAATAGGTTATGTGTATCAGTATGCTCAGATCTGGAAGAAGAGGTCCCCCTTTCCTACTCTTTGAAGAAATTTTACATAGTATATAATGCATCATGAAGAATGAAGATTCAGATACAACAGGAGGCTCTGGCATTTATTTTGTTCAACTTCAAGCACTGATGCTAAAAAATATTTACCAACAAAGACAGAGACAAAATCATTGACCATAAAACTATAATGGACATATTTAGAGACTAGTATAAGTCCTTATATTCTACTCAGTTTAAAGAAGACAAGATATAACCTAATGCATTTTTGGATGCATTACAGACACCACAACTAGATACTCCCAGTGCAGAGAAATTGGATAAACCTCTGGCACTATTAGACTTTCTAGATGCTATAAACTATAAAAGAGTGGGAAAGCAGCAGGCCCTAATGGCTACCCTGCCAAATTTGATTAAAAAAATTCCCAATTAATTTAGCTCCCCTTTTATTAGCAACATTTACAGAAGCTAAAGACAATACATTTCTACCACAAACTTATCGCCAAGCATTAATTACTGTCTTTCCTAAGCATAATAAGGTATTATTACAATATGCATTATAGAGACCAGTCTCACTTTTGAATAATAATGTTAAGATGCTCTCCAAAGTCCTAGCTAGTCAAGTCAAGTCAGGTTTGGGAGCATGCATTGGTACAGTGCATTGCCGCATCAACTACACGGCGAAACAATTCGGGATCCTGGTTTTCAACCCCCCAGGCAAACATGCGGTCCAGTCCCGCCCTCCGGAAATGACCCTCTATCTGCCGCAGCCAGGTGTTACGTGGGCGACCCCTTGGTCTGGTCCAGCCACTCGGGTTCCCAACAATGAGGATCTTACGAGCCAGATCACCCTCAGGGAAATGCACCACATGGCCGTAGTGCCGTAACTGACGCTCTCTCACAATGCAGGTAATGTGCCTTATTCGGGACTCCATGATCAACCGCTCATTCAACACAAAGTCAAACCAACGGTACCTAAGGATTTCCAGAGAGACACAGTACCAAAGGACTCCAGTCTTCGTCTCAGGTCACTGGATAGCGTCCATGTCTCGCAACCATATAGCAAGACAGGAATCACCAGGACTCTACAGACTTGGACCTTCGTCTTTTTGCATAGATATCAGGAGCGCCACTCACCCCTTTCCAGTGACCTCTTGACCCCCCATGCTCTCCCAATCCGTCTACTGACTTCACAGGAAGAGTCACCAGAGACATCAATGTCACTGCAAAGGTAAGTAAACCTCTCAACATGGTCAACACTCTCTCTGCAAACAGACACACTGCTGATGGTTTTGCCCAAGAGGTCATTAAAATGCCTGGATCTTGTTTTTAATCCAGCTCGCAAGCCCAGATACTCAGACTCCTCACTTAGTCTCTTGAGCTTCCTGATCAGAGCCTCAATTGACTCCGCAAAGATCACAGCATCGTCAGCAAAGTCAAGATCTGTGAATCTTTCTTCACCAACAGATGCCCCAGAGAAGCTGGACCCCACGACCTTGCCCAACACCCAGTCCATACAAGTATTGAACAGAGTAGGAGCAAGAACACACCTCTGACGAACCCCAGAATCAACTGGGAAAAACGCAGAGGTCCTGCCTCCATTCTGCACAGCACTCACAGTACCAGTGTACAAGCCAGCCATGATATCCAGCAACCTCGAGGGGATCCCGCGAACCCTCAGGATGTTCCACAGGGCAGCTCGATCAACTGAGTCGAATGCTTTGCGAAAATCGACAAATGCTGCAATGAAACTCTGCCGATATTTGCGCTCCATGAGAACCCTCAGTGCCAGGATGCGGTCGATGGTAGACTTCTTAGGTGTAAAACCCGACTGTTCCGGTTGCTGGTAGGTGAGCAAGTGATCATGGATCCTATTGAGGACAACCCTAGCAAGGACCTTACCCAGCACCGAGAGCAGTGTTATCCCCCTGTAGTTGCTGCAATCCAGGCGATCCCCCTTCCTTTTCCAGATAAGGACAAGTCTCGTTTTCCAGTCAGATTGCTTGCAATGCCAGGAGGACAGCCTTACCACCAACCTGGAGAAGTTCACCCTGGATGCCACAGATCCCTGCAGCCTCCCCCAAAGCTGGTTCACCACCTGTGCAAGCTCAATGAGATTGAGTGGTTCACAGCTAATTAGAGGATCAGCCTCAAGAACTGTGGACCCAGAGATATCCAACATCGTAGCCGGAGGATCAGCTTTGAACCACTGCTCAAAGTACCCAGCCCAGCGGGTCACAACTGCAGTGTCATCTGTAAGGACCGTTCCATCAGCTGCCCTGACTGCGACTCTCCGAGGAACAGATTCAGATGTGCGTAATGCTTCGATTCCTCTGTAAGCAGGACGTGGATCGCTATACCACAGATCACTTGCTCACAGATTCCTCTAACAAATGCCTCTTTATCTGCCCTCAGAGCCCTCGCAGCCGTCCTTCTCAGTTCCCAGTACAGATCAGAGTTGCCATTGAGCCGTGCGCTGCGACTCCTCTTGATGATATCTAGGGTGCCCTGAGAGATGAAACACAATTCTGGGAACACCAGTTAGACCAACACAACCCTCAGCAACCTTCAGGGTCTTGTCACGGAAGGTCTCCCACATCACATTAGGATCGGCAAATCTGAAAGTTCCTCACACAAACTGCGTGCAAACTCATTAGAAACAGCCTGGTCTTGGAGTCTGGCCAAGTCCAGGCTCATTTTCCTAGTAGGTGGTAACCTACTGGGCCTAAGCTGGATCTTAAGAGTAGCAACAAGAAGTCTGTGGTCAGAATTCACAAACTGGGCACTTCTGTAGACCCTGCAGTTTTGTAAGCGCCTCCAGCATCTGCCCATGAGGATGTGATCAATTTCCTTCACCGCACCACCAGTATTGGAGTACCAAGTCCAACCATGCAGTTCAGGGCGTTGGAACCAGGATTCAGCGATTCGCAGCCCCTGACCTTTTGCAAAGTCAAGGAACATGGAGCCACTTTCACCACGGTCACCAGACCCATGGGGATCGAGACAATTCTCATAGCCAGCCCTGTCAGTGCCAGTGGTTGCATTGAAGACACCCATGACCAGAAGAATGTCACCTCATGGGCACCCATCAACCACCAAGCGAAGCTGCGAATAAAATGTCTCCCTCGCTGAGACATCACTCACGGCAGTCAGAGCATACACTGAGACAACAGACAAGGCACCCAGGGAATGCCGTAATCTGAGTCCCATAATACGCTTGTTGAAATGAGTGATATCGGACACCATCGGAAGAAGCCAATCCGCTACAGCAACAGCTACTCCCCATGTATGACAGTCATCAGACTGACCAGACCAATAAAAGGTTTATCCACCTACAGAGATCTGGCCAATCCCCGGTCTGCACACCTCAGAGAGTGCCAAAACTGAAATGCGGAGTTTACACAGCTCCTCTGACTACAGAGGAAGATGATCATCTTGCCAGAGAGACAAGACGTTCCATGCTAGCTAGAAGCTAGAAGATTGAGAAAGTGCTTCTTTCAGTAATATCACTAGACCAAACTGGATTTATTAAAGGCAGACACTTGGCTTCCAATCTTCGAAGCCTGTTAGACTTTGTGGGTGAATATATTAAATTTAACACCCCAGAGATATTATTATCATTGAATGCTGAAAAAGCATTTGATATGGTTGAATTACCTTTTCAGTACATTGGAGATATTTGGTTTTGGCCCGAACATATGTGCATGAATCAAACTACTGTATACCAGTCCAGAAGCTTCAGTTTGTATTAACAACATTATTTCAGACTACTTCAAACTAGAACGTGGTACTAGACAAGGATGCCCCTTGTCACCACTGCTTTTTGCAATCGCCATTGAGTCACTGGCAGTTCGCTGTCGAAATGATTATGAGATAAAGGGGATTATCAGAGAAGGACTTGAACATAAAATTTCACTATATGCAGATGATATGGTACTATATATATCAGATCCACAAAATACTGTGCCTGCAGTCCTAACAGCACTAACAGAATTTGAAAAGATGTCTGGCCTCAGAATTTATCTGAATAAAAGTGTGCTCTTTCAATTGAACTCTCTTGCACACAATATTAGACACCTTTCCTTTAATCATTGCAGATCAGTTTAAATGTCTAGGGGTAAACATCACAAGTAAACAAAGCTCTTTATCAACAAAATTTTGCTGTCTGTATGAAAAAACCTAAGCAAGACTTGCATAGATGGTTTTCCCTTCATCTCACTTTACCTGGAAGAATTAATACTGTCAAGATAAATATAATTTGTATAAAGACAATGTCTTTGCATCCTATGAAAAATTACACTTCAAATTTAACTTTCCTGCAACATATTTCTTTCTTTACCTCCAAATAAGAACCTTTGCTAAACAAAACCTGACCAATTTTCCTCACCTCCCACCTACCTCTTTTCCAGAAAAAACTATTGCTCAGTCTTGAGGACTCAGACAGCATTTCTGTAATATATAAAAACATTTTAAAGTCCCTCCCTTTCAAAGATCCCAGAGTACAATGGGAAAAGGATCTCTCACTCAACATTTCAAAAAAGGATTGGAAGGCAGCAATGCACAGAATTCATTCTAGCTCCATATGCTCAAAACATACAATTATTCAACTTAAAATCATCTATCAAGCACATCAGTCTCATTTAAAACTGTCCAAAATCTTTCCAGGGCAAGATCCAACCCTAGACATAGACTTATCTTGGTCAACTTGAAGAATCCTAACCCACCTCTTTTAAGTCCGTGGGTAACTGATGGTATTTATTATTTGAAATTGGAAAAAAAAATTAATTCTCACTTAGAGGATCTGTGCAAAACTTTTTTAAAAACCTGGCAGGATCTAATCAATAACATTTTTGAATAAGCATTTAAATTGAGGAAGTAGATTCTCTTCCCATTTTTTTATATTATTTATTTTTCCTACTATTAAAGTTTTACTCTGTTGGCTTAGCTCTCTCATGGGTGAGGGTAGACTTAATTTGAACTTAGTTCTGTAAAATTTGACTTGCTTGTATGGAATGCTATTTGCTTTTAATAAATTCAATAGAATGCTAAAAAAATACACAATTTCCATATCACTTTGCATAAGAAAAATTTGCTTGCCCAGGCAATGAAAGAAAACACACAAAGTAAAATTAAAGTGAATACAGCATTTTAAATTGGACGGTATTATACTCAGTCTATCATGCTGCCTGACATTTACATACCATAATAGGTGAAATATGTAAGTAATGCTGTCATTTTATAAACTATTATTGTATATAGAAAAATATCTTTTTGAAATAACACTTATGTTTCCAGCTGATTGAAAAGTGTCATTTTGCTTTTTATGATTAAATACTGAAGTTATTTTATGCAAATCTATTTTGTGTATTATTTAATGTGCTCAGCTGAATGTAACTTTTTTTTGGGCTGCACAACCATGGAGTGTTTTTTTAATATAAAATGTTTGCTAACATTTAAGGATAGATAACCTCACAGTACTGAGTTTTTTCTTCCTTTGTTCTTCTCCTAGCTCAGTCCACTGCCACCCAACTCCAGCCCCAGAGTTGTGGCCACTGTCTCCTTTTATAGAGGACCCGGAAGTGCTCCAGTTGTTCCCTGATTAGCTTCCGCCTGCACAGGAGGAGCTTCCGACGGCAGTCCTGCACAGGAGGGCTAAGCCGTTCGCCATACGCCCCCTGGTGGTGTTCGTGAGCCACAGCAGGGTTGAACATGTCTGCACTGTGGCAGTGTAGCAAACCCGAAAGGTTGTCCTCTGTCGTCCCGGCCGGGTGAGTATCCTGGCCACCCATTACGATAGATAGATAGATACTTTATTGAAATTCAAGTATCAGTAGCCAAGAATTAATTATGCCAAGTTAAATACAAACATTTAAGTATACTTACTACACAAATAACAAACACCGTACAAATAATGCAAACACAGCACAGTAGATGGTACATACAATAATGATAGTGCAGTAAGAGCTGTGCAAATAATACTACCAAAGTGACAGGTGGCACATAATAATAAAGTAAAGTAAAATAAAGTGACATGGTTTGTGCTTATAGGGTAATAACCAACAAAAAAAGGTTATACAGTAATAACAAGGTAGTGTGATCAGATGTATATAGAGCATAGCTAATTCATCTAATATAGCTTATGAACAGAGAAAGAGTATCAGGTGCACAGCACCAAAGGCAACCAACCCACCCCATCCCTACTTTTGCTGAATGGCTCTGGGGACAAAAGATCTTTTGTATCTGTCCATATTGCAGTCCTGTCCTGTGATAGCAGTCTACTGCTACACAAACCCCTTTGCTTTATTATGGCGGTGTATAGTGGGTGATGTTCATTGTCTATAATAGACAGCAGCTTGCATAGTGTCCTTTTCTCTGACACTTTCGCTATAGAGTAGAGTCCATTTCCATTCTGTTGCCTGAACAGCTTGTCAATATAATCAGAATTCCTACCCCCACCACCAGCACACTACAGCATAGCACAGAGTACTGACAACCACAGACTGATAGAACATCTGCAGAGGTTTCTTGCATATGTTAAAAGAGCCCAGTCTCCTTAGCAAATAGAGCCTGCTTTGCCCCTTCCTGAACAGAGCCTTTTTGTTCTCTGACCAGTTCAGCCTGTCATTCAACTGCGCTCCAAGGTCTCAGTGGAGGTCTAGACCTATAATAGTCCATGACCATCTTGTTGGTTTGGAAGTGTTCTACACCCGTGTTCTTCAACCTGTGGTCGTCCGTGGACTGGTGGTGGTTCGTGGAAATTTCCTGCCAGTCTGCGGAAAATTTTGCCCAAATCATGTAACGTGACTATGAGTATAGGCAAAAGGCAAGTATTGCATCAGTTTGACTGTTGACAACACGTAGTAAAAAATCTGATATCGCATTCGTGCATATTGTTTTCTAATACTGTGCTGTGGTATTTTGGAAAACAAGTTATTTATTTCGTAAAATTTGAAACCCTACAAAATGGAGACAAAAAATGTCAGTCAGTCATTTTCCAACCCACTATATCCCAACACAGGGGTCTGCTGGAGCCAATCCCAGCTAGCAGAGGGTGCAAGGCAGGAACAAATCCCGGGCAGGGTGCCAACCCACCGCAGGACACACACACACACACACACACCAAGCACACACTAGGGACAATTTAGGATTGCCAATGCACCTAACCTGCATGTCTTTGGACTGTGGGAGGAAACTGGAGCACCCCGAGGAAACCCACACAGACACACGGAGAATATACAAACTCCATGCAGGGAGAACCCGGGAAGTGAACCCAGGTCTCCTTACTGGGAGGCAGCAGCGCTACCACTGCGCCACCGACAAAAAAAGTCATATAGCAAAACCTTTTAACCTTCTTTAGTAGAAGCAAGGACAATATTCAGGAGAAAAGTAGTGATGGTACTGAAAGTCTACCAATTACTAGTGCTTCAAGTTTAGAAGAAACAAAGAAAAAGAAATATGCTGATACTTCGGAATATGCTATACAAACCAAACAGAGAAAATGAAACTTTATTAGGCATTATGATAAGCAGTATTTAAAGTTTGGTTTCATTGTAGCCCCTGGAAGTGAACTATCGACACAGCCTTTGTGTGTAGTATGTTCCGAAATTCTGTCAAATGATGCTATAAAACCTTCCAAACTTGCTTGTCATTTGCTTTCAAAGCATAGAGATTTTACTGATAAGCCGCTGAACATTTCTCTTCAGGGATCTTGAACAAAAATATTTACATTGAGAAATAAAATGGATGAATTTAAATTTAAACTGGCTCTTTGGGATAGTCACATACAAGAGGAAGATATAAAAATGTTCCTCTTTTGGAAGAATTTTTGATTGCTGCTGATGTCAACCAGAAACTCATATTCAACATAAGTCAACATTTAAAGGTGTTAGCTGAAAACTTTAATAGTTATTTCCCTAAAAATGAGGATCCTCATAAAGGTAATCTCTGGATTAATACTCCCTTCATGGAAGATATAAAATCATGCACACTTGATCCTCATGAAAAAGAAAAGCTGATTGAGTTGTCTTCTGATGTCACTCTGGTGTCCAAACATAACATGCAATCATTGTCGCAATTTTCGATATCATCTCTGAGTTAATGCTATCAAATTGTTGGTCGTTTCTTCGACTTTCTACTTGTGTGAAATGACTTTTTTCAACCTTGTCAATAATAAAAACCAAACAGAGAAATCAAATGGATGTTAATGCAGCGCTTCGTCTCCCAGAAACAACGCTGCAGTCAAGTATACCAAATTTTCTAACAAAGAAGCAGCAGCAGATGTCACACTAACTAAAAATTGTAGTTTTGTAACATTAGAGTTAATAAATAAAATACTATCTACATTGGTTTTTATTTCTGTCTTAGCCATCAGCTGGTCTGCAAAATATTTCTCCTATTTGCACCTGTCCGCAGGTGTAAAAACGTTGAAAAACACTGTTCTACACCATTCCACAAAATCATTCACCAGACCGCTGTACTCCTGCTCCTGTCCACTCCTGACACACCTCACAATAGCAGTATCATCTGAGAACTTCTGCAGGTGTTATGTCCCTGTGTTTGTAGCTAAAGTCCGATGTGTACAAGGTGAAGAGGAAAGGGAAAGAACAGTCTCCTGTGGAGGTCCTGTGCTACTGATTACAGTCTGTAATGTGCAATTCTCCAGTCTGTCAAACTGAGGTTCACCCGTGAGATAATCTGTAATAAAACATGTTACTTAAAACTTAGTATTATAATTGTTTTAAGGAGCAAGTGGAGTGCAGTGCCACAGCAGCTTATCAGTTTGGTATGGTGGTAGGTAGGGTGTCAAAGAGAGGAATGAAGAAGGCCGGATGATAGTG
This sequence comes from Polypterus bichir lapradei, assembly GCA_026402145.1. NCBI lineage: Eukaryota > Metazoa > Chordata > Cladistia > Polypteriformes > Polypteridae > Polypterus > Polypterus bichir. The sequence continues at coordinate 118,164,850 of JANRMT010027041.1, read as the reverse complement.
GATATTGCAAAAAGGATGGACATGGGTGTGGTGAATACATATTTTAAGAAGAGGGTGACGTGCATGAGTGGAGGAAAATGCAAACAGGTAGATTATATCCTAAACAGGAGGGTCAATCATGAAGGAGATTTAAGACTGCAAAGTGGTGGCAGGGGAAAGTGTAGTTAGGCAGCATATGATGGATGCAGTTACTGGGTGGAGTGGTGGCTCTGAGGCTAAGGATCTGTGCTGGTATCCAGAAGGTTGCTGGTTTGAATCTCCGTCACTGCCAAAAGAGATCCTACTCTGCTGGGCCCTTGAGCAAGACCTTTAACCTGTAATTGCTCCAGGGGCGCTGTACAATGGCTGACCCTGCGCTCTGACCCCAAGGGGTATGCGAAAACTAACAAATTACTAATACAAGAAACTGTATAAAGCGAAAGCACTTTGAGCTGCATTATTTGTATGAAAATGTTGGAGATGATGGAGATGATGTTGGAGATTAAGAAGAGGAAGAAAGTGAAGGCCCAGCCTTCAAATGGTGGAAGTTGAAAAAGGAAGACTGTAAGGTTGAGTTCAGGGAGGAGGTAAGATAGAAACTAGGTGGCAGTGAAGAGTTGCCAGATAGCTGAGCAACTACAGCAGAAGTAGTAAGGGTGATAGAAAGAAGGGTGCTTGGCATGGCATCTGGACAGAGTAAGGAGGAAAAGGAAACATGGTGGTGGAATGGGGAAGTACAGAAACATGGTGGTGGAATGGGGAGAGTATACAGAGGAAGAGGCAAAGAAGAACTGGGATAAGCAGAGAGACGTAGAAAGTAAACGATTGTACAAGGAGATAAGGCATAAGGTGAAGAGAGAGGTGGTGAAGGATAAACAAAAGGCATATGATGAGTTGCATGAGAGGTTGGACACTAAGGAGGGAGAAAAGGACCTATACCAATTGGCTAGACAGAGGGACTGAGCTGACAAAGATGTGCAGCAGATTAAAGTAATAAAGGATAAAGATTGAAACGTACTCACAAGCGAGGAGAGTGTGTTGAGCAGATTGAAAGAGTACTTTGAGAGGCTGATAGATGAAGAGGATGAGAGAGAAAGAGAGAAGGCTGGGTGATGTGGCAATAGTAATCAGGAAGTGCAACAGATTAGGAAGTAAGGACAACTATGAAAAGTATGAAGAACAGAAAGGCTGTTGGCCCAGATGACATACCTGTGGAAGCATGGAGGAGTTTAGGAGAATTGGTAGTAAAGTTTTTAACACTAGAAACCCTGAAGCCTACGAAAAACTTGTAATGCCGGACCACCTTCAATTTCCTCACACTTTCTCATCAGCATCTTTTGTTTTGCAAATGTGTCAATCAGCACCGGCAGCAGAGAGCCTGCTGGCCCATCCCCCACTGACACATCTTTAGTCATACACAAAGTTCTCCTAGCTCAAGTCTGTTTATCTGGGTGTGAGGAGCCTTGAATTGTGTAGGGTAAAAATGTATGGTTATTTGGAACACATACATTTCATGTGTGTTCCATGTCTACAATGATCTGTGTACATGTAGGATGACAGGAAATGCGAGGCAAGAAATGTTGAACACATAATTGGAAGATAAACTTTTTTCATGTTCTACTAATAATTGGGAAAACGCTGATGTGAAGTACTAGTACCAATTTTTAAGAATAAGGGGAATGTTCAGAGCTGTAGTAACTACAGGGAGATAAAATTGATGAGCCACAGCATGAAGTTATGGGAAAGAGTAGTGGAAGCTACAGTAGGTTAAGAAGGGAGGTGATGATTAGTGAGCAGCAGTATGAGTTTGCTCTGTGGGTGTTGATGGAAAAGTATAGAAATGGCAAGAAGGAGTTGCATTTTGTCTTTGTGGATCTGGAGAAAGCATATGACATGGTCCCCCAAGAGGAGTTGTAGTATTGTATGAGGACATCGGGAGTGGCAGAGAAGTATGTAATAGATGTATAGGATATGTACGAGGGAAGTGTGACAGTGGTGAGGTCTGCAGTAGGAGTGATAGATCCATTCAATGTGGAGGTGGGATTAGATCAGGGATCGGCTCTGAGCCCTTTCTTATTTGCAATGGTGGTGGACAGGTTGACAGACAAGATTAGACAGGAATCCCCATGGACTATGATGTTTGCTGATGATACTGTGATACTGTAGCAAGAGTAGGGAGCAGGTTGAGGAGACCCTGGAAAGGTGGAGATATGCTCTAGAGAGGAGAGGGATGAAGGTTAGTAGGAATACGACAGAATACATGTGTGTAAATGAGAGGGAAGTCAGTGGAATGATGAGAATGCAGGGAGTAGAGTTGGCGAAGGTGGATGAGTTTAAATACTTGGGATCAACAGTACAGAATAATGGTGATTGTGGAAGAGAGTTGAAAAAGAGATTGTAGGCAGGGTGGAATGGGTGGAAAAGAGTGTCAGGAGTTATTTGTGACAGACAGGTACCAGCAAGAGTGAAAGGGAAGATCTAAAGGACAGTAGTGAGGCCAGCTATGTTATATGGGCTAGAGCAGGTGGCATTCACCAAAAAGCAGGAGACAGAGCTGGAGGTGACTGAGTTAAAGTTGTTAAGATTTGCATTGGGTATGACGAGGATGGACAAGATTAGAAATGAGTAAATTAGAGGGTCAGCTCAGATTGGATGGTTTGGAGACAAAGTCAGACAGGCAAGATTGTGTTGGTTTGGACATATGCAGAGGAGAGATGCTGGGTATATTGGGAAAAGGATGCTATGGATAGAGCTGCCAGGCAAGAGGAAAAGAGGAAGGCCTAAAAGTAGGTTTATGGATGTGGTGAGAAAGGACATGCAGGTGATGGGTGTTACAGAGGAAGATGCAGACGGCAGGAAGATATGGAAAAAGATGATCCGCTGTGGCACTCCCTAACAGGAGCAGCTGAAAGAAGAAGAAGATTATGATTAAGGGCAGGGTGCCCCAAATTATGATTTAATTTGATTAAATGTATAGTTTTAAGTTTATAGTTTTAAAACTACTAAAATAAGTTAATAGCAAACAGCCAAGTTAGTATTTGCATAAAGTTGTTTTTAAAGGCTGAGTTAATGCCAGCAGCTCATCTTAGTGTGTTATGTACTTTTTTTAAATGGTAAAGCCTCAGTCTACAATTAAAGTTATTAGACAAGTTTACTACCAGTTTTATATTTTACAGTTAATGACCTACACCATGTGCATGCTAATTTTATACTGTGTGTATATTTTCAGTGGAACAAAGTACTGTGAAATTCTTACTTGTATGTTCTAATCAACATGCAACATGTCACCACCTTTCTGCACCAAGATTAGCAAGTCTAACTACCTAATCTCAAAACTTTTCTCTTTCCTATCTTTAATAGAAACCTCTACTCACAATGTGTGTTATCCTTACCTGAAAAATCTCACCACATTTAATAATAATAATAATAATACATTTTATTTATATAGTGCCTTTCCCATGATCAAGGTGCTTTACAGAACCTCATAAAGTAACAGCAGGTATATGTAATATTGGATACAGATGTTTCCTGAATAGAATACTAAAACAGATAGATACAGGATATACAAGAACATTAAATAGAATAAAAGACAATAAACCAGAGTAATGGAATCAATTTAATACTCAAAGAAAAGGCCATCAAATAACATTATTTGTGATGTATAAAACACAAATTATGTGGAGCATCTGGACAGAGATGAAGACTGAAAGAGGAGGCAGAATGTCAGGTTAAGTTAAAAACCTTCCTGAACAGATGTGTTTTAAGTTGTTTTTTTAAATAATAAATTGAGTCAGCTGATCTAATTAATTTAGGGAGGTCATTCCAAAGTATGGGCTAAATGTGGTACATGTGGGAGGAATAAGAAAGGGAGGAATCAAAAATAACATCAAGATTTCTTGCATTAGAAGAAGCTCTAACGAGATCACCGCCAAGAGTGACTGAGAAGGAGCTCATTTTCTTCAGTTGCACTTTAGTACCAATTTGCAGGAGTTTAGTTTTGTTGCATTTTAATTTTGAAGAGTTCTGCTCCATCCAGGTTTTAATTTCACTGAGGCAAGTTGTGAGCTAAGAAAGCCCTGATGAAGTTTCACTTTTAACACTGAAATAGAGTTGAGTATCACCTGCATAAAAATAACAACCCAGTTCAAAGCTATGAATGATATGGCCAAGGGGAAGCATATAGATAGAGAAGGGCAGAGGACAGAGCCCTGAGGAACCCCTTGTGTGACTGGCACTGAGATGGATCTGCTGTTGCCAAGACAAATAAACTCTTGCCTATCGGTTAGATAGGACGACTGGAGGGCAGTGCTAGAGACACCCAGCATGTTCTCCATGCTGGACAGTACAATGTCATGTCTGACAGCATCAAATGCTGTACTAAGATCTAACAGAATTAATATGCCGGTATGTCCAGAGTCTGCTGCCATAAGCAAATCAGTGGTTACCCAAAGCAAAGCAGTCACCCTGAAACCAGAAACTTGTCATATATCCATTATTGATTCTTAGATAGAATTAGCAACTTTTTAATACTAGAAACACTAGGCTCTGGTAATTCTAGTGTTAAATTCAAAGTCTTAAGGTTACCAATAATAAGTCCTATGAGATTATATGGATAGCAAGTTTCTTTTCATATTAAAACTCAACTTTGTCTGTCTGCTGTCTAATGATAGCACCTTATACAACCAACTACGAAAGAGGTCATTGCTTTGGCAGATGCATATTTCAGTCTTCAAATGGCAGATGCTATAGATTTTATCATTACATAGACTTTCAGATATGTTTTTGTATTAAAAAATTCTTATAGTATCTACAGGTGACAGGTGCTATCCCCTCTGGAGCAGACATACAGTCTATGGAGCTATGCATTGGCTTATTACAGAATTATTATGGGCTGCTGTGTGCTAAATAATTTTACACAAATCTTTCAGTCCTGGTGTATCCTTAGTTCTATGCCAGATAAAGCTTTAAATACTGATGTCACTCAGCAGAAATGATGCGGGAACTGAAGCACCACATTCAGTCATTAAAATGAAACTGTACATGTCTAATTGGGTGTAAAGATTGCTATACTTGCTTAATAAAACCCATGAACTACAACTGCATACAACAGAACACACCTATTATAATATTACATGGATAATCTCCCCTAGTATATTTTTTTAATGCATTTACTTACTGTGTCAGTGTGCACGCTTCTAGCCTTTTCCTCTAGCAGGATGGTAATCAAGAATGCCAAATTAGCTACTTTATTAACTGTTAATAAATCATGCCTGTTATTTAAAAGCTTTAGATGCATTTTTTACAATCAAAGGACGGTTGTAATGTAATTTCTAATAGAACTGGTGGGAAAGGAAACAGTTTTTGCGGTTGGGCACACACGTCTAACCCATTAACCCTTAGTACCGGTGCACCTTAGGGATGTATCCTTCCCCCACTACTCTTCTCACTATATACAAATGGCTGTACCTATGGCAATTCATCTGTCAAACGTCTTAAATTTGCAGATGTAATCACACTAATATGCCTTATTTCAAACAATGATGAGTCCATATGCAGACAAAAGGTGGAAAATCTGACATTGTGGTACAGGAATAATATCTTTCGTAAATATAACATTAGCTTCCACTGTTATGCTGATGACGCCCAGCTCTATCTCACTAACAAACATACTGCTTACTTTCCACCCTCCTCACTTACTGATTACATAGCAGAAATCAAATCCTGGTTTTCTTCAAATTTTCTTAAATTAAATAGTGACAAAACTGAGGTTCTCCTCATTGGTACAAAATCAACATTATCCAAAACTGATCATTTTTCATTTGTTATTGATAATTCCTCTGTCTCCCCTTCCCCACAGGTTAAAAGTCTGGGTGTCATCCTTGACAGTACTTTATCCTTTCAGTCCCACCTCGATAACATCTCCCGGTCTGCATATTTCCACTTGCGTAACATTACCTGTAATTGCATTCACCCCTCCCTCACTCCCCATACCACTGCTATCCTTGTTCATAGCCTTGTCACTTCTCATCTGGATTATTGCAATTCCCTTTTCTTTGGTCTTTCTTGCAAATCTCTTTATAAGCTTCAACTGGTCCAGAATTCAGCTGCCCGCATCATTACTAGAACCCCCTCTATTCACCATTTCACTCCTGTTTTGCAGCAGCTTCATTGGCTTCCAGTTCAGTTCCAAATTCAATTCAAAATTCTCCTACTGACTTTTAAGGCTCCCCACAACCTTGCCCCTCCATATCTGTCTGACCTCCTCCATGTTGCCATTCCCTCCCGTACCCTTAGATCCTCTTCCTCCATCCACTTGACTGTCCCCTTCGTCCCCTTCATCCATCTTACCGCTATGGGGAGCAGAGCATTCAGTTGCTCTGCTCCCCAGCTTTGAAACTCACTACCATCTGAGCTTAGAAATATTCAATAATTTTCACTTTTCAAATCTAAACTTAAATCTCATTTGTTTAAGACTGTTTTTTCTCTTTGATTACAATTGCTCTGTCTGATTTTAACTTTTGTATTTTATTTTTGTTTATAATCTGTGTTTTGTCGATTGTTCGTTGTCCTTGAGTGTTTAGAAAGGCGCCTACAAATAAATAAAATATTATTATTTATTATTATTTAAGTTTCTGGCCAATATACTGGCACAAAACCTTAAGTGGAACAATAACATCACATGTATTATTAAGACAGCCCATCAGTGAATTTTCTTTTGTGTCTGCTAAGGAAATTCAATCTCCCTCAAGTTTTTACTTATTTCAGTTAATAATATTGATTTATGCCATGTTTCTTTCACTGATCACTTTTCTATAATGATGGATTTGAATATTACTGTTGATGTCCCGACTACTAGTTGTCCCCCACGTTGCTCTTGCTTTCTAAATTCTTCTATTATATCCGATTTTAAAACCATATTCTCTAGTCTTGATGTGCATGTCCAAAATGATGGTATTGATGATTCTGTCTTAAAATTTAATTATTCTTGTAAAACGGTTTTAGACACAATTGCTCCGCTCAAGATATGCTGTAATAAGCGAAGACCTGCTCCCTGGCTAAATGAAACTACGCGATCCCTGCACCACGCCTGTCGAACTGCGGAACAGTGTTGGAAAAAAGATGGACTGATTGTTTCTAAACAGATTTTTAGGACTTCTATATTCAACTTCCAGGCTGTAGTTAAGAAAACTAAACAAGATATCTTTGCTGATTTAGTATCCTGTAATTCTAAGAATCCTAGGGTCTTATTTAATTCAATTAATGTGGCCATTTACCCTCATTCTGTGATGGGATTATATAGCACTGTTCATTCATGTGAGCAGTTTCTTTCATTCTTTGTCAGCAAAATTGATACTATCCACTGTGGCATTATTCAAACTGGCTATGAACTTCCTACTGTTAATCATGGTATTGCCTTGGAATCTTTTGATCTTGTCTCACTTTCACAGTTAAAAAGAATTATTGACACCCTTAAGCCAGCTCTTTGTCCTCTTGATATTGTACCACCACGCCTCATAGTGGAAGCCTTTGATGTTTTGGGTCTATCTTTACTAGCCATTATCAATGATTCTATTAGTGAGGGATCTGTGACCTCATTTTTTAAACATGCTCCGGTGCATACCTGTCTAAAAAAGGCAGAATTAGATTGTGGAGTTTTAGCGAATTTTCGCCTGATTTCCCAACTGCCATTTCTGGCTAAAATTTTAGAAAGAATTATTTGTAATCAATTGGTTGATCACCTTAACTCCAATAATTTATTTGAGATCTACCAATCTGGCTTTAGGCGTTATCATGGTGTTGAGACAGCCCTCCTAAAAGTATTCAATGACATATCTATTATTACTGACTCAGGTGGTGTTGCAGTCCTTGTCCTCCTTTACCTGTCTATTGCCTTTGACACTATTGACCATGAGATATTACTGTTGCAACTTGAACATCTTGTTGGGCTTAAAAGGGCTGCTCTTAACTGGTTCAGGTCATATTTAACTGGTAGACACTTTTCAGTGACTTTAAATTCCTCTTTTCCGTCTACTGCTCCTTTTTAACTCAGGGATCCATTTTGGGTCCTATTTTATTCTCTATATACCTTCACTCTATTGGAGCTATTTTTAGGAAATTTAACATTTCTTTTCACTGCTATGCTGATGATACTCAGGTTTATATTCCTGTCTGCAACTCTGCAATAAATCAACTGCACAACTGTCTTTCTGAACTAAGATCCTGGATGGCTAATAATTTTCTTGATCTGAATCAAAATAAAACGGGGTGCTTATAGTGGGTCCATCAGCTAAAGCCCAAATTGGTCTTGGATTTCTCGGCTCTTTCTCGGTCTTTTGCAAACCTCAAGTCCGCAATCTTGGTGTTATCTTTGACAGTAACCTCTCTTTTGAGAAACAGGTTAATTTTGCAGTCAAGAGTTTCTTTTTCCAGCTTCGTCTATTAGGTAAGATCAAGCTTTTTTTATCTTTTAGGGATCTTGAGAAAGCTACTCATGCTTTTATCTTTTCACGCCTTGATTACTGCAACTCGCTGTATTCTGGGATTAGCAAATCCCTAAATTGCAGGTTACAGTTGGTCCAGAATGCTGCCGCTCACTTCCTGGTTGGGGCAAGAAATTATGATTCTGTTTCTCCAATATTAGCTTCTTTACACTGGCTGCCCATCAGTTTTCGAATTGATTTTAAAATCTTGATACTAGTTTTTAAATCTTTACATGGGCTTGCTCCTGCCTATTTATCCGAATTGTGTGCTTTACACCAGCTATCTAGAGTGCTTAGATCTTCTGGTCAGTTGTCTCTTGTTGTCCCTCGTATTAAGTGTAAAACTAAGGGGGACAGAGCATTTGCAGCTGCTGCTCCTCGCCTGTGGAACTCTTTACCTCATTACATTAAGGAGTCATCTACAATTGAACTGTTAAAAACAAGATTAAAGACTCATTTCTACTCACTTGCATTCTGTGATCTTCAGTAATACTGATGGTTTCCTCATTGTGATTATGAAACATTACTTCTATTTATTATTTATTTTATTTATGTTCATATATTTTATTTCTATTTATGTTATTTATGTTATTTGTATGTTTTCTTTTATTCTATTATTGTAAAGCATTTTGGCCACAGCATTCCTATGTTGTTTTAAATATGCTATATACAGTGGGATGCAAAAGTTTGGGCAACCTTGTTAATAGTCATTATTTTCCTGTATAAATAGTTGGTTGTTACGATAAAAAATGTCAGTTAAATATATCATATAGAAGACAAACACAGTGATATTTGAGAAGTGAAATGAAGTTTATTGGATTTACAGAAAGTGTGCAATAATTGTTCAAACAAAATCAGGCAGGTGCATAAATTTGGGCACCACAAAAAAGAAATGAAATCAATATTTAGTAGATCCGCCTTTTGCAGATATTACAGCCTCTAAACGCTTCCTGTAGGTTCCAATGAGAGTCTGGATTGTGGTTGAAGGTATTTTGGACCATTCCTCTTTACAAAACATCTCTAGTTCATTCAGGTTTGATGGCTTCCGAGCATGGACAGCTCTCTTTAACTCACACCACAGATTTTCAATTATATTCAGGTCTGGGGACTGAGATGGCCATTCCAGAACGTGGTACTTGTTCCTCTGCATGAATGTGGATTTTGAGCAGTGTTTCGGGTCGTTGTCTTGTTGAAAGATCCAGCCACGGTGCAGCTTCAGCTTTGTCACTGATTCCTGGACATTGGTCTCCAGAATCTGCTGATACTGAGTGGAATCAATGTGTCCCTCAACTTTGACAAGATTCCCAGTCCCTGCACTGGCCACACAGCCCCACAGCATGATGGAACCACCACCATATTTTACTGTAGGTAGCAGGTGTTTTTCTTGGAATGCTGTGTTCTTTTTCCTCCATGCATAATGCCCCTTGTTATGCCCAAATAACTCAATTTTAGTTTAATCAGTCCACAGCACCTTATTCCAAAATGAAGCTGGCTTGTCCAAATGTGCTTGAGCATACCTCAAGCGGCTCTGTTTGTGCTGTGGGCGGAGAAAAGGCTTCCTCTGCATCAATCTCGCATACAGCATCTCCTTGTATAAAGTGTGCTGAATGGTTGAACGATGCACAGTGACTTCATCTGCTGCAAGATGATGTTGTAGGTCTTTGGTGCTGGTCTGTGGGTTGACTCTGACTGTTCTCACCATTCGTCACTTCTGTCTATCCGAAATCTTTCTTGGTCTGCCACTTCGAGCCTTAACTTGAACTGAGCTTGTGGTCTTCCATTTCCTCAATATGTTCCTAACTGTGGAAACAGACGGCTTAAATCTCTGGGACAACTTTCTGTATCCTTCCCCTAAACCATGATGGTGAACAATCTTTGTCTTCAGGTCATTTGAGAGTTGTTTTGTGACCCCCATGTTGCTACTCTTCAGAGAAAATTAAAGGAGGAGGGAAACTTACAATTGACCCCCTTAAATACTCTTTCTCATTATAGGATTCACCTGTGTATGTAGGTCAGGGGTCACTGAGCTTACCAAGCTAATTTGAGTTCCAATAATTAGTTCTAAAAGCTTTGGAATCAATAAAATGACAACGGTGCCCAAATTTATGCACCTGCCTGATTTTGTTTTTAATTATTGCACACTTTCTGTAAATCCAATAAACTTCATTTCACTTCTCAAATATCACTGTGTGTGTCTCCTATATGATATATTTAACTGACATTTTTTATCGTAACAACCAACGATTTATACAGGAAAATAATGACTATTAACAAGGTTGCCCAAACTTTTGCATCCCACTGTAAATAAATTGACATTGATATTAACTATTCTTGTTTATTATGAACAAACTCTCCTAATTAAGACAGCTTATGCTAACTTAAACTCTTTTTGCTAGAATAATATAGAGACTTGAGAGACATGCTGAAAGCTAGCTCCCCCACCCCCACCTAGGTTCCAGAAAGACACTAAATTTAATGGATGAACTATTCTCCAGTTGTACTGTTAGCCAACCTTTGGTCAGCATGCCTTCTGAGTTGCATCTGATAACCAGAAATGCAAGGAGAAGTCAAGAAAAATGACATAATTTATTGGCTAACTGATCAGATTACAATATTCATGCTTTCAAGGCAGCTCCACACACATGTCCACACAATGTCTTACAAGTTTTAGTTAAATTGCAGACAAGTAGCCTCAAGTTACATCCTAATGGTTTAGCCCTCTCCCAGCCTTATCTGTGCATTTGGGAAAGGGCAAGTTGACTGTGAAATTCCAAACTTGAAACATTGAAGACAAAATTTTGTAAAATAAAGAATCTAAAGAAAAAATGATCAGTGAACAAAGGGCAACCTCTTCTGTGTTATACTGTACATTTCTCTGTCTTATCTATCTTGCAGCCCATCTTTGATGTCTATAAAAACATTCATCATATTTCTGTAATCCTTGTGTTTATCAGTAGAATATATTATTCTGTTCAGTTTCCATAGGGAAGGTTAAGGAAAATAATGTAGGAGTCCTACCAAAATGTCTCATTAATTATTGCCATTGCCAAAAGCAATGTCAATAATGAATAAACTGATTGATTTGCAATCCATTTTCTTAACTCGAGATACACATTACAATACAATACAATTTATTTTTGTATAGCCCAAAATCACACAAGGAGTGTCGCAATGGGCTTTAACAGGCCCTGCCTTTTGACAGCCCCACAGTCTTGACTCTCTAAAAAGACAAGGAAAAACTCCCAAAAAACCTCATAGGGGAAAAAAATGAAAGAAACCTTGGGAAAGGCAGTTCAAAAAGAGACCCCTTTCTGAGTAGGTTGGGTATGCAGTGAGTGTCAAAAAAGGGGGTAAATACAATACAATACACAGAACACAAGTAATCCTCAATACATTATAATAGTGCAATAGAAATATAAGTACAAGTACAGAGCAGAATTCATCAGTAGATGATATCACATAATAGGATTTTGATTTATTCAAAGTTTTGGAGACCTTGGCCATCAAGCTGCCTGCCCCTATTGGCCATTCCACAGCTGAGTCAGTGCTGGGCCAGCCATCCGATGAAAGGACCCCTCTACCCTACGATTCCTGCGATCCTCCATCAGAGATGATTTTACCTTAATCAGGAAAAACAACTTGGCACTAGGTTAGTGGCACCAAGTGCCACATTTGAGTTCCAAGAAGAGAAATAGAATAGATGAGGGTTAGTAACAATTCTAACCACCTGTGGCCCACCAGGCTGGTACCATCAGCTGAACCCAACACAGACAAGCTTGGGACACAAACGCAAGGCACTACAGTGTTTATTTTTTCTTTTTCCCTTGTTGGAAATGCCTTCCCCGTTCTCCACAAGTATAACACAGTTCATACACAAGCACAGCACAGTATCACAAGTCTCTTCCTTCATTTTATCTTTCTCCTCCTTCACTCCTCGGGTCAAGCTTCGTCACTCCTCCTCCCAACTCTGACTCCCAAGTAGTGGCTGCTGACTCCTTTTGTAACGCACCTGGAAGTGCTCCAGGTGTTTGATTACTCATTTCCGGCAGCACTTCCGGGTGTGGTGGAAGAATTGCCCATAAGGGCTCAAGCAGCTCCTGCTGCAGCACCCCTTGGCAGCACCTGCGGATCCCAACAGGGCTGCACCACACTCCAACTCCCATGAAGCTCTGCGGGAGTCTGAGGCACCGCTGCAACCCGGGGGGAGGTTGCCATCTAGCATCCCAGGGGAGGTAATGCTCTGGCGACACTTGCTTCCCCAGCCCTCCCAGCGTGGAGGCGTCACAGCCGGGCAAGAGCCCCAGCCACATGCTACACCATCATATTATTTTTGTTTAAGTGCTAATGACTAACAACAGAGATACAGTATGTACAGTTAATCAGCAGCTTTAGTCAAGATATGATAAACTGAAGTAGTGAGTCTTCAGAAAGGATTTGAAAGCTAAGACTGAAGGGGCATCTCTTATAGTAGCAGGCAGATCATTCCACAGTTTAGGGGCCCTGTAACTAAAAGCACAACCTCTTCTTGTTGTTTTAATAATCCTTGGAATCACAAGCAGACTGTCATCTTGAAATCTTAATGTGCATTCTGATAAGTAAGCTAGACCTTGGCCATTTAAGGCTTTATATGTTAAAAGGAGGATTTTAAAATTAGTCCTAAATTTAACCAGGAGCTAGTGTAAGGATTTAACAATTGGAATTATGTGATCATATTTTCTTGTTCTTGTAATAATTATTGCAGCAGCATTTTGGATTAACTGGAAGCTATATAAAGAACAGTTTGAACATCCAGTGAACACCACATTGCAGTACTTAATCCTACTAGAAATAAATGCCTAAATTAATTTCTCAGAATCCTCCTTATTTAGAAAATGCCTTAAATTCCCAACATTTTTAAAATGTAATAAACATGATTTAGATAATTTTGTAATGTATGTTTTAAATTACATGCTAAAATCAAAGATAATTCCTAGATTGCAGGCTGATTCAGTAAAATAGATGGTCATTCCAACTGAGTTAAATGATGACAAAATATTGTTGTATCATTCCCTCCAATAATTGATATCTCTGTTTAATCAGTGTTTAAAGACAAGTACTTCTAATCCATCCAATCCTTTAATTCACTAATGCAACTAATTAAAGACAACATTGGAGAAACTTCATTTGGCCTAAAAGAAAGGTGTAACTGGGTGTCATTTGCATAAGAGTGAAAATTAACATTATGTTTTCTAATAACAGATCACAGTGGAAGCATGTAAAGTGAAAACAGTAAAGGTTCCAGTACTGAGCCTTGCATCATATCTCAGTTCTGTGTTTAATGATGGAGTACTGTCAGCAAATTTCTGCACTTGAATCGATTTGATAAAAAAAAACTAAACCAGGCAAGGAGAGTTCCTATAAGACCAAAAATATTTTCCAGCCTGTGAAGTAAAATAGAATGGTCAATGATGTCAAAAGCTGCGCTCAAGTCTAACAATATAATTACAGTAGAGTTTCCTTCATCAGAGAATATGAGAATGTCATTTACAACATGCATTAGTACCGTTTCTGTACTATGACCAGTGTGGAAGCCAGACTGGATTTCTCAAGCAAATTGGCAACTACTTTTTCAAGTATTTTAGAGAAAGGGTAAATTTGAAATGGTTCTATAGTTATTAAGTATGTGTGGGTCCAGGTCTGACTTTTTAAGTAATGGTTTAATGATTGACACTTTTACTGCATCAGGTACTGTGCCATGCAATAATGAACTATTAATAATGTTAAGAACATGCGCTGCAAGAACATACATTGCATTTTTTACTAGTTTTGTTTGCACTGGATCTAGGGAACAACTAGTAGGTTTCATTTTAGAAATTAAATTCTAAATGCTAATGCTCTGTTACAGGATTAACATTTCTAAAGTGGTAAATGCAATGTGAGACTGAGTCTGCCACGCTTGATCTGTGATGCTGAGATATGGGATCTTATTTTTTAATTTTATCATTAAAGAAGTTCATAAAGTCTGTCCTGCTAATGTCTGTTGGTATTTTGCACTGTAGATCTGAATTCCCATTTTTTAAATTAGCCATTGTTCTAAATAGTACCCGAGGATTATTATTATTGTTATCTATTATTTTAGAATAGTCGTCTGAGTGAGCTTTAAAGAGAGCTTTTTATATTTTTTAACACTCTCTGTCCATGCAGTTTGAAAGACCTGCAGCTTTGTTATTCTCCATCTGCACTCCAGTTTTTGACACTCTAATTTGAGAGCTCGAGTATTCTCATTAAACTTGGGAGAGTTTCTATGTGCTTTGATCACTTTTGTTTTAAGGGGAGCCACTGCGTCCACAGCATCTCTCAAAGTCATATTATAATGTGATGTTAACTGATCTAAATGGTTTTCCACAATTACACTTTACTTACTCAAAGTATCTATACATTTTGAAGCAGAATTAAAATCTTGATGTTGCACTGTCTTTGTTTTAATCTGTGAATGTATTGATAAGGGCAGAACCAAATCAACATCATTAAGTAGTGTTCCGAAATAATTACACTTAATGAAGTAATAGTTAAATTTTGAATTTCAACTTTGTAAGCTAAGTTAAATCTAATGTGTGGTTATGATTATAAGTTGGACCTTTGACAATCTGACAAAATCCTACTGAATGTAACAAATAAGTAAAACATTTGCTAAAAGTGTCAGTTTCAACATCAATTTGTACATTAAAATCCCCCATCAACACTACAAAATCATAATTTATAGCCATATCTGATAAAGGGTTGCCAAATTCAGACATGAACAATGAATTTGGCACTGGTGGTCTGTAGACTAGCACTACAATTGTGTTGGAATCTGTTGTAATATTTAAAATGAATGTCTCAAGGATGTGAAGTTGCCTAAATTTTTAGAAGCGATTTGCATTTTGTCACAATGAATTATTCAAAATCCGCCTCCTCGACCAATATCTCTAGATTTATGAGGCAATGTGTATCCATCCAAATGTGTCAATCAGCACAAGCAGCAAGCAACCTGCTACCATCCCTCAACCCCGAGTCAGTCTGTTTATCTGGGTGTGATGTGCCAGGAGTTGTATAAGATAAACAATACAGTATATCTTTATATGGAATACAGGCATTTCATGTGTGTTCTGTGTCTACAAGTGTAGAATGAAAGGAAATGCGAGAAATGCTGAGCCCATACCTAAAGCAGAAACTTTTTCCATGTTATAGTAATAATGATGAGAAGTGTATAATGTGTGAAGACTTTAGTCCAAATATCAGATAAACACATGCGCTTTTATTCAACAATATAACCAAAGGGGAAAAAAACCATTCGATTTACATGTGGCTGTCAATGAGTTAACACTAAAATTACCAGACCGTATGAGAAAACTCGTAAATCTGGCCCACCTTAAATCTGTTCATACCTCTCCGTCAGCGTCTTTTGTCCTGTAAATGTGCCGATTAAGACAAGCAGCAAGCAGCCTGCTATTCTATCCCCTCACTGTCACAGAACGTTCACAAAGTTCTCCCAGCTCTTGCCTTGTTTGATTATCTGGGAGTGAACTGCTGGAGTTTTAGAGTGGAAATAATAGATCATTATTTGGAACACATGCATTTCATATGTGTTCCGTTTCTACAGCAATCTGTGTAAACACATTGTTAAAACAGAAACATTTTTATATTTTAGTAATAACTGTTACAAAATGTAGGCATCAACTATAGAATGTGTGAAGCCTGAAGTCCAAAGATCAAATAAACACTTTCACAAAAGGTTCAAAGCTGGTACAACATCTTCCGTGGTGTAGCGGTAAAATTTGCTGAGTCCCCGGTTCGATCCACACTGCCTCCTATATTTGCCGTTTTCAGTAGTGAGCTGCTTTTATTGCTAATATTATACACTACACAAATACATTTGGTTTGCGTCTGTAACAGACCGTGTACATTTATAGTACTGCACTTGTAAAAGTTACCCTTTTTTTTTTTTTTACTTTTATTCTCTTGGTCACGATACATAATACCGCCCTAGGGATCTGATGCTGTTAGTTTTTATTTGAAACTGGGAATAACTGTAGATGTGAGTAATGTTTTGAGGCAATGGAACTGGACATTCTCTGATCTGGAGGGATAAAAGCTGACACACAAACGCTGGTGAATCTGCCTTCTTTGTATCTCACCGTCACTTTATTTTTTTTTTTTCAGTTTTATTCAGTGTTCCTGCTCACACAGAATTAGTATGCACCTTATGGTTTATGATGTCAAAAAAACAAAAAACAGAGACATAGGTATACAGGTGCCGGTCATAAAATTAGAATATCATGACAAAGTTGATTTATTTCAGTAATTCCATTCAAAAAGTGAAACTTGTATATTAGATTCATTCATTACACACAGACAAGTATTTCAAATGTTTATTTCTTTTAATTTTGATGATTATAACTGACAACTAATGAAAGTCCCAAATTCAGTATCTCGGAAAATTAGAATATAAATTAAGACCAATGCAAAAAAAGGATTTTTAGAAATGTTGGCCAACTGAAAGGTATGAACATGAAAAGCATGAGCTTGTACAGCACTCAATATTTAGTTGGTGCTCCATTGGCCTGGATTACTGCAACAATGCGGCGTGGCATGGAGTCGATCAGTCTGTGGCACTGCTCAGGTGTTATGAGAGCCCATGTTGCTCTGATAGTGGCCTTCAGCTCTTCTGAATTGTTGGGTCTGGTGTATTGCATCTTCCTCTTCACAATACCCCATAGATTTTCTGTGGGGTTAAGGTCAGGCGAGTTTGCTGGCTAATCAAGAACAGGGATCCCATGGTCCTTAAACCAGGTACTAGTAGTTTTGGCACTTTGTGCAGGTGCCAGGTCCTGTTGGAAAATGAAATCTGCATCTCCATAAAGTTAGTCAGCAGCAGGAAGCATGAAGTGCTCTAAAACTTCCTGGTAGACGGCTGTGTTGACCTTGGACCTCAGAAAACACAATGGACCAACACCAGCAGATGACATGGCACCCCAAACCATTACTGACTGTGGAAACTTTACACTGGACCTCAAGCAATGTAGATTCTGTGCCTCTCCTCTCTTCCTCCAGACTCTGGGACCTTGATTTCCAAAGGAAATGCAAAATTTACTTTCATCAGAGAACATAACTTTGGACCACTTGGCAGCAGTCCAGTCGAGACGCTTCTGACACTGTCTCTTGTTCAAGAGTGGCTTGACACAAGGAATGCGACAGCTAAAACCCATGTCTTGCATATGTCTGTGCGTGGTGGTTCTTGAAGCACTGACTCCAACTGCAGTCCACTCTTTGTGAATCTCCCCCACAGTTTTGAATAGGTTTTGTTTCACAATCCTCTCCAGGGTGTGTTTATCCCTATTGCTTGTACACTTTTTTCTACCACATCTTGTCCTTCCCTTTGCCTCTATTAATGTGCTTGGACACAGAGCTCTGTGAACAGCCAGCCTCTTTAGCAATGACCTTTTGTGTCGTGCCATCCATGTGCAAGGTGTCAATGGTCGTCCTTTGGACAACTGTCAAGTCAGCAGTCTTCCCCATGATTGTGTAGCCTACAGAACTAGACTGAGAGACCATTTAAAGGCTTTTGCAGTTGTTTTGAGTTAATTAGCTGATTAGAGTGTGGCACCAGGTATCTTCAATATTGAACCTTTTCACAATATTCTAATTTTCCGAGATACTGAATTTGGAACTTTCATTAGTTGTCAGTTATAATCATCAAAATTAAAAGAAATAAACATTTGAAATACATCAGTCTGTGTGTAATGAATGAATCTAATATACAAGTTTCACTTTTTGAATGGAATTACTGAAATAAATCAACTTTGTCATGATATTCTAATTTTATGACTGGCACTTGTATATGCTATTCAGAATTATTCATTTTATGACCTTTTATCAGGTCAGTTCAGCGCTATATGCAATCATTAAATTCAAATGTTAACAGTTGTCACACACACAAGGACATTCCTTCCTCTCTATGCTGTGGTTTCTATTACACACCTGAAAGAAAGAGACAATATACAGTGGAACCTCAGTTTGCGAGCATAATTCGTTCCGGAAACGTGCTCACAGTCCAAAGCACTCGTATATCAAAGTGAATTTCCCCATAAGAAATAATGGAAACTCGTTCCACAACCCAAAACTATTCATATAAAAATGATTAATACAAAATATAAAGTAAAAATACATAAAACAAATTAACCTGCACTTTACCTTTAAAAAGAATCATGGCTGGTGTGAGTGAGTTTTTAAACTCTTGTGGGATCCCAAAGCAATCGCAGTCTCCCAGCGCTGTAGCAGTTTGCCGTAAAAGCGTATCCAAAAAGATTGCGGAGATGCTATAAGCGTCTGCAATCGATGGGTGATACAAGGAACATTATAAAGATCCCGCTACGATAAATAACCGCGCTGTTGCTGTTTCAAGCTGAATAAAGCTGGTGTTGTTAAAGTACTGAGACTCAGCTTCGTGTTTTGGGGCGCAAAACGGGGACTCGCACTTCACAGCACACACATGCGCGCGCGTACACACACACACACA
>JANRMT010027041.1:118055157-118085854 GCA_026402145.1 Polypterus bichir lapradei | reverse complement strand
TGGATTTTTAAAACATTATTGTTGAAATACACAGTCCTGAAAAAGGGACGTTTCTTTTTTTGCTGAGTATATATATATATATATATATATATTGTCAGGGATGCCAGGGGCCATGACCCGGCCGGGACGTCATGAGGGACCGGATGTGGGTCTGTGCCCATCCTGGATCACGTGGGGGTTGCCTTCCGGGTTGCTTTGGGGGCCACGGGTACAGGGCATGGAAGCTCCACCCTGTAGGGGCCCGTGGTCACCGCCAGGAGGCACCCCAATGCCCTGGGGACCTGTTACCTCAGCACTTCCGCCACACCAGGAAGTGCTGGGGGGAAGATTTATGACGGCGCCCGGAGAGCAGCCGGGAGGCCAGCCGGCACTTCCGCCACGCTGGGGCGTGGCCAGAGGAGGAATGCCGGGAACACCTGGTGCTCATCCGGGAACCCTATAAAAGGGGCCGTCTCCATTCATTCGAGGCTAGAGTCGGGAGGTGGAAGGACGAAGCTCAGGAGGGCTGTGGAGGCGGCCCGAAGAAAAGGCATTTTGTGGCCAGGACTGAGTGTTGGGGTTTGTGCACTATTTTGGACTGGGTTTTAGTGACCATATTTGTAAATATTGTATATAATAAACGTGTGGTGGTGAGTAACAACATGTCCGCCTGTCTGTGTCCGGGTCCACTTCCACAATATATATATATATATATACACACATACTAGCGGCACTGTTTCTGTTTGCATGATTTTGCTTCACAGAAGGTGTAGATTTGATGCCATTTGTTTTAAATTGGGAAAGTATGTTCCAAATCCTGTGCTAAGCCCACTGATACTCTGTATTCAAACCATCAAAAAGAGCAATAAAATTGTGATATTGTGAATTGTGTTTGAATAACATTATATTTATGCCAACATTTACTACTGCACATTTCTTGCTATGTGCTGTTTCTTATTTGAATAATGCAATAACAACATGTATATTATATATATATATATATATATATATATATATATATATATATATATATATATATATATATATATAAATATATCTCATATTTTCTTACAAAAAGCTCTCTTACATTTAATTTTACTTTGATTTGTTAATTAAGGTTTAGTTTTGCTTTCTCTTGTATTATACAGATAACTGGTTTATTTTGGTTATTTCCCAGGCTATTGTTTTAGTCCCTTTTTTAGAAACTTTTAATTAATTAAGTAGTTACTTAATTATTATGATTTCTTTTAAATATTTATAATAAAGCCATGAAAGATGTTTGCCTTTTGTGTGTGTTTCTTCTTGTTCTTTTTTATTTTATTCTATTTTTTTGGTATCTTAAATGGTCTCAATCATCATTTCTGCCATACCCATGAGATGTAGATCATGTGTTATTGCAATCTACATAGACTGGTATACATTATACACTGGTATTTGAGATTATGTGAATCTCAGTAAATTCCTGAGATGGTAAACTCAGGAATCCTCTGATTCTCTTGTGTTTTGGATAATTGGCAAAGTAAAATTATGTGTGTGATGATACAAATTTTCATTCATTTTGAGCTTCTTTTCTAGATGTTTATTTTTACTTCAACTCTAAACACACCATACATACTAATAAGAGTATGAAAAGTCATCACAGTACAAGGAACATTCAAATTTATTTTTACAAAATGAAATATGTAACAACATTTACAAAAAGGTTTACTTCAATGTCTTTTTTTTGACATGTCCATTGTATCTGACCCTGAAAAATAGTGAATTGTATTCTTGGGCACCTAGGTTTCATTATTTTGTTCTGGTAACCTTCGTCGTTGCCCTCTGATATACTGATACGCTCTTCAGGGCTCTTTTTTTCACTGCTGTTTGAGTAGACTCCAGCCATCAGTGACCCAGGATTGAATCAAGCGGATATGAGAGTGAGATGAGGTAACAACCACTTGTTATCAAATTGCTTCCTTATTGCTGAATACCTAAGGTTCAAGAATAACTCTTTACTACTCTGTTTCATTGTTGCTAGCAATAAACATTGCAGTGCAGAGTACAGATAATTATCTTCGTGTTTAACCTTCTAGGTAGAAAGAGTTCTCCATTCCTTATCTGATTTGTACAATGTCACTCTTCTCATTTTTTATTTACTGGATTTGTAGTGACGGTCTATTAGTAAGAAATGCGTTTATTCATTTGTCTTGTTTTCATTTGCACTAAAAATGAGCATAATTACAGCTTTTCCTACTTGCCCATTTTAGTTTCACATACACACTAATTATCTTTTTATGAGCCATTTGCAGGACATTAATGGATTTACACAAAGTCATGCAATGAAGGTAAACTGGAACAAGGCGGTTCTGGCAATGTTGTACTTCAGTTGCAAAAATGCTATTTTCTGGATTTCTTATCTGGCTTGTAACAGTTTTTAATTTTATATGATACACTGTAGAATATAGTATTTAAGTCAAAAAAGCATCTTTAAGTAGATTATTTTTTAATAGCTATGATACAATTACCCACATAATATGGAAAAAGTTTGTATTTCATACACACAACACAAAATGTATATTTCTAAAAAATAGTGCAGGTAAATGAAAAAGTACTGTATATTCAAAATACCTTATTTCCAAATGCAGTGTCCAAAGATGAATAAATGGGCTTGATGTCCAATACTTCCATTTTTAACTACATGTGAAGTGACCACCTTATATATTTAAAAGTATTGTCAAGACTGAAGTTCTGTGTTGGTTCTGTTTTAATTTCTTGTTGTTATTTATTTTAGCTACCTTGTGTTTTCATTACATTTTACTTTGTGTTTGTTAATTCTCCCCAGTCTCTTACCCTTTGTCTTATTTGTCTGCAAGTGCAAGATCTCTAATTTATTACTCAATGGTTCCTCAGTTACCAGAGGGCTAAAACACATGTTGCAGCAACCATGACACTTTGGCATTACATATGATAACTGTGTTCTTTGGCACCCTTTAGTTCTTGGATTTTGTATTTGTATTAAATAAAATTACTATATTGGGGAGTATTGTGTGGTTCAGGTGCTTTGGTGGTTTTGAACTTTCCGTTTGGGAAGGTCATAATGCAGTGAGTAAACGTTAAATTCCTTTTATCTTAGTTATAGTCTAATAGTAAAAGAAAGCTAAAATTTTAACACAACAATTTATGTTTATATTTGTGCATTTATACCGGAGTCACTACTAGGAAAGCTCCTAAGTCACTTCCAAAATGAAAGATAACCCTACCTTTGTTTTACAGACATGAGGCTAGAAATCTCTTGAGTGGCTTTGGTCACACTGCTGTGGTAATCTGCCTATCAGTTATTACCACTTTAAAGGAAGAAGTCCTAAGAATAGGGTAAAGTGGGCTTTTTCAAAATAATCTTTAAAGCACTTAACCTGTTTTCCAATTAGTATACCAAACAGCGGCTTGTGCCTTATTTTGTAAATTTCCTGCATATATTATAGATATCTCCTAGTGTAGCTTTATTTTGGTGGAGGTATTTATATTTATATAGATTTTGGGTTTTGGTGCATTTTGTTTTTGTTCTTGTATATACACTGGGTTTTTTTAACTTGTAAATATTTTTGGTATTCTTTGGACTTTGTGTAGTTTCTTCCTGAACTCCTTTTCTTCATTTAGGAATACTACCAGATTTTGTGTATATACATTTTTGTCTGTATTTTTCACTGTATATATTTCTCACTATTTTTGATTGGGACATTATTTTTCTTGTTTTGTTGCATCTGTAAATAAACCCAATCTTGTGTGGTCTGGTGCCAACCTTGCCACTACATGGGTTGTCACAACTGCACTCTTCACCCTTTAGTTGCTTTAAAAGAACCAGGGTCCTTGCCTGAGGAATGTGGGATGGGATGGGGTTGGATGTACAAGTGTTACCATAAAAGACTAAGTGTTAGCTGTCTTACATGGGGTGGGGGAGAGGGCAAATGCCAGACTGTTGGTATTTAACAAGACATATCTCTGTATTCTGGTACAGTAGGGGATTGTATTTGCCTTGTACAATGATGAACAAATAAACAATAACATTACTACCAAATTGATAAAAAAAATTACAATGTGGGCTCTCAATTTATAAGTAAGAACCTTTTGCTGCCACCAGGACATTTTGCATGTCTTGCCTGCACTCTGTGGTCAAACATTCTCGGCAACTGCTCGCATTCTACTGTTAGCACATATATAGTGTACACCTGCCTATACGTACAGATGTTCTCGGTGATGGTCTGATGCTCTGTCTATAATTGGTTCCTGTCTAAAACCCAATACTGTGTTCCTCAGAAGGCCATGTGTAGCACGTTGATTAGCAAAATACAAGTGAGAATTTTATTGTACATGTGACGGTGCAGGTCCAGCTCCAAGCTCCCTCTTCCAAATTTGGAAACCCAACACCGTTGATAGTCATGACCGGGATGAGCTGGACAAATGAGAACACCACATGAAGCAAGGAGAAGGTGCAAAAGTATACATTGCCTTTATTAAAAACAATCAAAACAGTGCCCAAATAAATAGTGCAGTGCTTCAATGCAGTTTATAAATAAATAATCCACTAAAACGTCCATAAGATGGAGGTTAAAATCACAATAAATGAATCCAATAAAAATGAGGTTAAAAATTCGCTGTCAGGAACTGTTCTTTTCTAAAAACCCAGTGCCTTTCTCCTTCCTTTAACTGGTGGCTCGCCAGAAGAGTTGCCCTATCTGCAGACACAGTTGACCTTCCACATGTCCGTCTGCCTTCTGTCCCACGGCTACGTACAGGCTCCATCACTCGGGTCCCCAACGGCCAGGGCACTCATGCTAGGGCTCTCCCACAACAAGCCTCTTCGACCCCACTGCCTTCAGCAGTGAGCTGTCCAAACTCTTTGTCACTCCCACTCTTCAAAACAGCTCAGCGGGAGCAACCCATTCCAACTGCCCTGAGTGTTGGCCATACACTCCTTACAGGGGCTCTCCTCCCAGCGGTCTGCCTTCTCTCCAACTAGCCTGCTCCCTTTCACTCACTCACTCACACACCAGATCTTTTGCCTTCTGCCTTTCTTCTATTTCTCCTCTCCCCTTACCTACACTACCCTACCCTAACCCTGCCCCATCCTGTCCCGCACTTGCGCTTGTGCTTTCCCTTTTAAAATGGGGGCATGGCACAGGTGTGGTGATTAGCAGCTCCAACCATCAATTACAACCTCGGGCAATTCCACACCTGTGCACTTAAGTGTGGGACCGCCCACAACACACCTGGGAACAGCTCCTGCAGTAATTATTTATTTAAAATGGTGCCAATCAGCCGCGGACCTTTCTTTACCACAGTACACAACAATAATAAGTCTGTAAACCAATAATACTGAATTGTATTTAACAAAATCCAAAAATGGATGGATGGAATTTATAACAAATTTTACTCTCCACATTTCTTGTTTAAGCATTCTAAACTATTTATCATCACTTTGTAAACTTTACAGTGTCACTTTTACTGTTGAACATTTGTATGTTAGTACATTTACCTAGGAACACCTTTAACGCTTTTTGTAATCACTCCAATACTGAATTAATAAGGTAAAGATCAATTTGTATTTGATGGCAGTACATTTCTGATAAAATGTCCTTTATTAATGTTACAAAAAGTGAATTGTTAGTCATCTCTGGAATGCTTCCTTCATTTCCAGTTCACATGTACTATATTTTTTTGAGACTGCTTAAAGTGCCAATGTGTTTGCTGTTTTTCAAAACACCAATTATTTGGATAATCACCCTTTTCTGTGTGTGACAGTATGCCGTAGTACTCACGCTGCCAACTCCCTTATTAAGTGCAGCAAGCTCAAATATGCGTTAACACCTATTATTCATAAAAACACTGAACAGAACAAGAGACTCATTAATTACAGTTTGAAGAGGTTGTCTCAGGTAGGGATAGTAATTACTGTAGGTACAGCAGATACAGATGCATATAAAAAAAACAGTAAAGAAGTGATGTTACTGAGCTGACATGTTGGAATGCTAAAGCAAATGGGATGCCACTTCAATAATGACATTGCAAAATAGGAGAAATGTTATTTTTTCAACACTGCATGGAGAAAATAAATTTCACGCAGGCATGATAAGTAAACAACAACGACAACGTATTTATGAAGCACATTTTCATACATAGCTCAAATTTTTTTTACAATATTAATGACTAAACATAGTTACAAAGAAAGTAAAATCTGATGTCTAGCTGTTTATATCAAGTTATATAAAACAGAGAATCAAAATGTGCAGCTTAATAGTCAGATGGCCAGGTAGGGAAGAGGATAAAAAATGCAATTGGTGGGGTGCTGGAGAAAATGAAGCCTGCTAAGGTTCCAAGGCCAAAAGACTACCGTCCCCCTTATGGGCATCCTGTAGTACGTGTGTGTCACTATTAACAGGATACTCTTAAAGTTCTCTTCATTTTTCCAGTAATAAAGATGGTTGCTGTTTCAGCTTGGCTTATTCTTGCAATCTGTGGTATACTACATCTGATCTGAAACGAATTCTGCAAAAGCCTCACATTTACCCACTGTTGGTTTAAGCATCCATACTACAGACTAAGCAGGGTGGAACAGTTGGTCAGTGATTAAAAATAAAATTCTGGATTTCCTGCACTATCATTTATAATTTTAGAGGAATGAGACCATTTCTCATATTGAACTAAAGCAGTGTATTTGTTAATGTGAGCCTTCTGTGTTTCATAGTGATTTGTTCATTTAGTTTTTTTTTCCTCCATTTACGTCTTTCTTTTTTAATGTTATAAACTGTTTCTGTTTTCCAGACTATTGCTTTGAAAAAAAAATTTGTATATACAAGAAATTAACAACAGAAACACGAAACGTAGTTTACAGCATTCCATGCAGTTCTTGCTCAGCGATATACATAGGACAAACATAAAAAAGAATCGCAACATGTATACAGGAACATCGCAACGCCGTCAGAAGAAAGGACTCACGATCATTGATCTATACGCACACTAAATCAAAAGGACATAATTTAACTGGGACAATGTACAAGTAAAATTTAAACCAAGTACTAAAAGTGGCAGAGAGCTGGCTGAATCTTGGCTATCAAATGAGAATGCCATCAACAGACACTTGGACATAAATCCAGCATATGCAAACTTAAGAAGAACATGTTCGTAATAAACAAAACTTTACACCCAAGGGTAAGGGGGGTCCTTCCTGATCACACTGACTTAGCCACCTCCCCGCCACCCCCCACCCCACGTAATTTTTGCTATATATTGCCTTTGATTCTTGTAAGTCTAAGGATTTTCCTCTGATGAAGACCCCTGGCAGAGGTTGAAAGCTCAGGAATAAAAACTACTTTATGATACGTGATTCATCTTTTCTCCCTTTGTGGATCTCCAGCTGCAAATATGCAAACCGTATCACAGACCTTCTCTTCCACATATATATATATGCACATTTTTTACAATATACAATGTACAACTGGCTTCAGTTTACATTGACATTGAAGAGGTGCTAGAGTAAGAAGAGATACTAGTTTAAGACTGATTATTTATAATAATTGCAAAGAAAGAGGCAGTTGCAGCATCAAAAAAATCTCTTAAAGACATGTTCTTTTTTAGTCCTTGTAATAGGCATTGTTAAAGAAAATATTAAACAAATATACCTACGTCCACTGTCTGAGTCGTAGCAATTCTAAGCCTGCACAAGGCTGCCAGATCTAAATTGTGACCCATTTTTATGTAGATTGGGTGATATTTTGAGTGAAGGCAAAAACAGTCAAAAGAGCCATAAATTCTGTAGCTTTGGGATCACAGTGATTACATAAAGTTGAAATCACATGGTAATAGAAAATTGTTATAACTACTTATTACAACATCAATATGTTGATAAATGAGGCATTATATTTTGGTGATTGACAAGTATTTAGCAATAGGGAATATCGTATTTGGTTAATCATTATGGCAAGATACTCAAGACTCGAAACTGCCAAGGCTGGCATCCACAGTACTCAAGAACATATTCACTAAGCAATTGCCTCTTTTCCCTTGTTGCAACAACAAATTCAAGTTTGGCAGTACCTCATTAATAAGTACTGCAGCTCTGTCACTGGTAAGATACTTTTTACACACAATTAGAAAGTCCTTTTTTTTAACCTGTAATAAAATCATTTGCTTCTTACTAGTTAGTGTTCTAAAATTAAGGAATGACTAATTAAAAGTTTTAGATGGAGGAGTCTGCACAGAAACTGTAGGACAACTTGAGATACATAAGTTATTAAAAATGTAAATCTGGGTGCACTTCAGCTAATCTATAATTTGTAACTATATGCTTTATATAATGTACCTCTGGGTAAACCCATTTAATGTTAATTACATTTTACAACATTATGATTTTTATGCATACTGCACTGCAAGGTAGTCTAAAGCTTTTTTACTTTTGCAGTGTTTTTAGTGGAACATTCATGTCAATCCGTGAATCCATCCCACCCACAGAAGCATGGTCTCATACAGAAAAGCCCTCATTTGTTGATGAGACTAACAATGTCCCTCACAGTAGAATCTCGGCCAGTTGTCCAGGGACAGAAGTCAGTTAAAACTCTATTCACATTTTCCTAACCAAATATTAAGACTTTAGCAGAGTCCTTCTTTGGCACTTCTGACTGGTGATATTAGATGTTCATTTCAACATGCATTACCACAATCCCAATGTTTCAACACATCTGCAAATAACATGAACTTCACGATGATTGGCAAATGTAATAGAAAGGCTAGGTGAATCAGACTGATCAGGCTGGGAAAATGCTGGTGCACTATAGGTGATTCTCTACTCCTGGTGCTACTCTGCAGTTCAGAGTAGAGATCAAATAAATAAGACCTGACTTACAACACTGTGTCTAAGGCTAAGATTCAGTAAAAGTAAAATAAACTGAATACTTGAACTGTCTGGAAATAATGTTTCTCTTCTAAGCTGCTTTTTGCCTATTAGGAGGTGATAAATGTTCTTCTCTAAGGCTTAAATTTCTTTGCATAAATACTGAAGCTTGGAATGACTGTTACAAATTATTGAAGACTCTCTGCTATTTTTTCAGCACCACAACAGGCAATCAATTTGACATCTACCTAATTATATTACATCATTAATCTCTTGTCACACTTATGCACATAGAAAAATAGCTTGAAAGGTGGAGAGGTAATTCTCTGCCAAGACAGGAGACGGTAGTATGTAATAAAAACCTCTCTTCCTTCCCAAGGATTATTGAAACCATTCCTTCTCACGTAACTTCTGGAGTTCGTCCACCTGGACATGCCTATTCCTCCCAGAATGCTTTAAATTCAGAAGAGCCGCCATCCTAATCAGTCTACCTAATAATGAATTTGGGACAACTCACATTTGTGTCATAACATGCGTTTTCTTTCAATTCATTGCTTAGATTTATACAGGGTTGCCTACAAGGTGCCCCAAAACTCTAACCTTGTCCTGTTATTTCCTTCACAATCATTCAGCGGTAGGGCAGTTGTGAAGTGAGCACCTTCCAAAATTGCAAAGTTAAATTGTACAGTACTTGCTGACAAGATTCTATTTATTTGAAACATGAAAACAGCATACAGTATCTACATAAACTACAGTATATACACACATACAGTATATATGCAATTTTGGTTTAATAGTTTTTTAGGCATTCCAATGACATTAAAAAGCAAAAGAAAATTGAATTATTCTTAGTCTACAGACCACCTGGTCGTTTAATCCACAAATGGACCACAGCTTTCACAAACCCACTTGTTGATAGTAATGCTTTGTGTACTTATTAGGACTAACTTATATCCTACCCTGGATGTGTGCCACAATGCTTATTTCTCTCCAACCCTTCAATAGTTAATTTACTTGGTAGAAAAATAATTGAACAGACAGATACAGTTCCACACTTTGAACACCCATCAATGAAATTAAAAAAAAAGGTTTTATTTGCTTTTTTCAGGATATGTTTTATGTGTAATACACTAAAATTGTCGTACTATTTTTCTTTGCTTTTTATTGCTAAGTTGGGAACTCAGCCACATTTAATTTTGTATTTAAAAACTGCTTGGAAAACATTGCTAGTGAAAAAGGACTTTACTTATGATGATTCACATTGGTATTTTTATCTTGCTTCCTTTGTTTCACATTGCAGTTCTTGGAAAAATAAAGTCTTTAGAAGGGTTATTTCAAATGTGGTTTTGAAACACAGTTTCTTAATTTTCAAGCAACAATGCAGTTGTCTCTAAGTGAATCCTCTTTGCTCTGACTGCAGCTACTATTTAAATTTCAAGCATGAATTTGTGTCATTTGGTTTTTTCACTTGCTGTTTTTGCTGTGAAGCACATTTCTCAAATTAATTAGATAAGCATATCAAAGTAAAGCACTTATTAGGGGTGATGTTGATTCATGATTCTATTTTTACTTTTGATTCAAATTTCTACTTTTTTTTGTCTACAGTATGGCCTATGATTTCAGGGAGTTAACTTTTTGTTATTATATTATAATTATATGTTTACCACTTTCATTTGTTTGTATTGTTCACTCAAGCATTGCTTTTGAATTTTTTGTCAGTTGTGTGTGTTTTTTTTTTTGCTCTAGCCATATGGAGCCAATAAAGTTGTAACACTGAATCATGATGTAATTTAACTTATTACAAACAGCAGTGTTATTTACAGATTGCACATCTAGCTGGTGCAATGACTTTAACATCTTAATTTGGAGTTGTTAATAACAGCCAAAACTGCGGTGGGGAGACGTCTTAATTAACTGAAGGGGGTTGTGTACCAGCCCACTTCAAGCACTGGTTTTCTTCCTGGTGGTATAGAAAAGAAGACACATTATTGTGAAATGTAAGCAGCAAAGGGAAGAACTTTTTATGAAAGAGTGATGTTCAAACCAGACAGAAGCAAAGGTTGTATAGAAAAGAACAAAGAAAAAAAAAAAAAAATCCCTAGAACTACATTATACAGTATGTACAATTGTCAAGCCCTCTCCCTTTTGGTTATGTGAAACAAGTTAAATGAGCTGTGCTAGTATGTAAACTGACGCAGTTGATACCCATTTGTGTTGGATAGGAGAAGACCACTTTTTTCTGTATTTTTCCCTCCCTGGCAACCTGACTTGAGCCTTATTTGTAAACACATTTAACTAGAGCTTAGCTGATCCTTCCTCCTTTACCTTCATAGCTCACCCCTGTCAGTGATTAAAGTGAAACTATACAGGAGGCACTCTGTGTTGTTGAAGTCTGACCCCCTTTGCAACGTGTTATAAATTTTACATGACATTTTAGTCTAGCGGTCCCTCTGGAGATTGGAACGTGTTTATTTTAGTATATGATTTCTAGGAGTGGGCAGGATTGAGATTGTAGGGTGTTAGCCTTAGTGTATTAAATCAAAGAGACCATTAAGCCCTGATTCCATCTCTTATTTCTGTGTAGAACACTTTGCCTTCTTCACTACTTTCACTCTATTGCTAGTATTGCTACAGGTGGCCTTAATTTGCATACATGACAAGCCTCATAACTCTGTGCTATCACTTCTCGGTGTTGTGCTGAGAAAACAAAATGGTTAGAATACCCCATTACTACTACATTGTTATTGAGAAATACAAAAATACATGTAGAATTTTTTGTATATCCAGTCTTTCTTGGTGGTTTAGGGTTTTACAGGTAGATGCCGTTACAGCTTTCTAGATTCTGGACTAACTAACGTGATGTTTGGTAGGTTTTCGAATTATGAGTCTGAGATGTAGATTAACAAAATTTTATCACTCTAGGGAGCACTTCACACTTTACACCTACAACTTAACAGTAAGTACAGTTTCAGTTTATAGAGTTTCTAAGATGACTATATTGTATGCCATGTCAACAATGGGGATATGGAGGTAAAGTACAGAAGAATGTTGAAAGGCTTAGTTATATTGGGCAGGAGCCCCATTTGGAATTGAGCATTACCAAGACAAAGGAGTTATTGGTGGTTTGTCAGCATTCTAGGGAGACCCTATAATCAGCATTTCTGATTTTTGAATCATTTTGAATCATTTTAATTTTTTATTTTATTACATTGCCATCTGAACAGTAGATTGGATCAACTACACAGGCCAGCTGTATGAAAAGACTCAAAGCAGACATGTCTGTGTTCATTAATGTGTGTGTGACAGTTCCTGGCCATAGTGATCGGTGGTCTCCTGGAGGAGTAACGCTAGCAGGGGTGCGGAAATCCAATGGTCGACTCGTCCGACACGGTTAAATTGACCGTCGGACAAGCGTGTTTTCTGGTTTCAGTTGTCTGCGGACAAGTGCAATTTTCTGGCGAAAAAAGAATTATATGAGCTGTGCAGGGCACATTTTTACCACTACTTTCAAATTTTAAACATTTGGGTACGTACTACGTGCGGAAACAATCTACTTAGGCATGTTCTTCATGTCTCAAATTGGTCTTCAATATTGTTTACAAAATGATGGCTGATTTTTCAAAGGGGAAGCACTCTTACAGTCTTACATAAGTATTTTACCCTACTAGTTACACGCTTGGAGATGCGGTCATTTTTTTTCATACTTACATTACGATGTAATCCAATTTTTTTCATTATAATCGATAACTTTTATATATTATTGATAAAATTCATTGTTTCTACATAAAAATGCGGTCATTTTAATTACAATGCAAATGTTTTCACCACATAACAAAGCTTGTTAGGCAGTTAATCTTTCCTGGAGTTTGCGATTTCATGTAGGCTGTGATATATTGCGGATTTAAGAAATTTATTGCGTGACAACATCAATTTTGATGAGCTGTCTATAGATCGTTTTGATTAGAGAATTTTTCATATAAAACAAGTTGGTTTCACACTGTCAGTTTGTTAAAAATAAAGAAGAAAACATTCTAATGGTTTCCAAATGTTATGAAATATATATAAAAATCTTCACTTAGACGATTTATTTTTTCCTGACAACATCGGTAATATTTACTTCTTTGGAAATGTACCATCTTGCAGAATTTCGAATACGTCATTAGGAATTACCGTGCTTAATGCACTGCGGTAAGCACGTTTTTCTCGCTATATGCATGTTGCTGAAACTGAAGCAAGTAGCATCGCGGATGAGAAATGGATCGTTTCTTGATTAAAACTGGCACAACATGCCCTGAAAAACCTGACAATAAGGGCAAGAAAAGAAAAACAAAAGCTGAAAGGGACCGTGAGTATGATAAAAAACGAAAACGGTCTTTTCAATCGCAATGGTTCAAAGAGTTTCCGTGGGTAAATGCAGATGACACTGACTCCGTTTTTTGCCAAATTTGCCGTCAGTATCCACTTATTGCTGACAAAACATCCACATTATTTACCGGCAAGAAAGTCGACAGAAAAGACACACTACTGTCGCATCAGCTGTCTGCAAAACACATTGCCTGTATGTCAAAGCATGAGTCTAAAAGTAAGAAAAAAGTTGGTTCAATTGAAAAAGCGTTTTCTAAAGTTGAAAGCTTGGAAGTTGAGCGTTATGCTAGACTGTTCAATACTGCTTACGCTGTTGCTAAGCACAACAGGCCATTTACTGACTTTCAATTTCTGTGTTCTGTGCAGGAAAAGAATGTTGTAAATTTAGGGAGTGAGTTTGTGAAGTCAATATCGTCTGTTTTGTTGAATGATGTCTCAAGCCACATGACACATGTCAGATTCTTTTTAGTCATGAGTGACTCAAGGACCGACTCATCAGTAATAGACCAAGAAGGTATACTACTGAGGTACGTTCATCCAGAAACGTTTGATCTCTACATAGCCATGGCTAGCATTGAGAATTTAGAAAATGCCAGAGCAGATGGTGTTGTTGCTGCCATAAAAAATGGTTTGTCAAAATGTGGCATTGATAATGAAAACATTGGAGGCAATGACCCAAAGCTTGTGTGCATTAATCTTTATGGTGCAGCAGTTAATCTTGGAGCTAAAAATGGTGTTGCCAAAAAGCTCAACAATTGTGTAAGTAACAAAGTTCTTGTTTCACACTGTGTGGCACATAAACTGGAGTTAGGTGTACTTGATGCTGTAAAAGACGTAGACTATCTGAAAAAGTTTAAAGACACTATTAAGCGCATCTGCAAGTTTTATTCTTTTTCACCAAAGAGACGAAGTGAGCTGCAAAATCTTGCGTCAATTTTGAATGAAACCTTGCTTATGCATTCAGAAATAAAAGCCATCAGATGAGTATCATCAAAGTCCAGAGCACTGAAAGCTTTTAGCCCGGATTTACAAATAACTGTTACCCACATGGAACAGATACTTTCCACTTCAAACAAGGCAGATGAACTGGGACAGGCTAAAGCCATCCTACATGACCTCAAGCAAGTCAAATTTATTAAGTATCTATATCTGATGATGGATGTACTTTCTGCTATTACAGCCACATCAACTCTTTTCCAGAGCAAAGACTTGCTGATTTATGAAGTTAAGGAGGCCATTGACACCTTGTACACAAGATTGTATGCCATGACAAAGGAGCCAGGAGAAAACCTTGCAAAGTTTTATAACCTGTTTGACAAGGAGTCTAGTACATTTGATGGATATTTAAAGCTGTCTGGTGGTTTCAGCGATTTTTGTGAAGACAGATGTTCATGATTTCCTGGAAAGCATGGTTCAGTATATACTTATCAGATTCTCTGACCTTGATAAGCCTCCTATGTCAGATATGAGGGTGTTTGATTTCAGAATCTGGCCACACACTCTGTCTGAACTAAGCACTTATGAAAACTATGAAATCAAGAACTTGTGTCAGCAGTATAGTGATTTGTTGACTGACGAGGAAGTTAAACATGCACCATCTGAATGGCAAGCATTTAAAGTGCAGATATCAATGCAACGGCAGTACCATCCACTTGCTGTCTATACCTCAGTTCTGCAGAGGAAGGAAGAGTCTCTGAAGAATGTTAGTGTGTTGATCTCACTGTTTCTGACAGTTTCTCCTTCCACAGCTTCTTGTGAGAGATTATTCTGCAATATAAATTTATTAAAGAGTTCTCTAAGAACCCGCCTGACTCAGGAAAAACTTCAAAACCAGATGCGCATTGTTGATGGCAAACCTTTAGAAGAGTTGGACCCACTACCAGCTGTTGAATTCTGGCTATCATCTGGCAACAGGCACATCACTCATAAAAGTCATCAGCATCCACTTCTGCAGGACCATCAGTCCAGGAACCATGCAGTTCAGCCCAAGCAGAAATGAACAGCATTCAGCCCATGCTGTCTGCTATGGTAAAGATTCTTGGGGGAGAAGATGTTGCAAGACAAAAGCTGAAGAACATGGCAGAAAATGAATCAGGACAGTGTTCTGTTATGTAACTGTAATATGTGAAACAGAACTAGTATAGCAATAATGAAGGCATTGTTTATTAGTGAGTTACATTGATAAGGGAATCTTTTATATAATGTTCTAGAGCCAGGTGGCAAAATACTATTCCCTAAAAGAACTTTTTCAGTTTTAAAATGGAAGGCAGTTTTGGTATCAATAAAAGAGATCAGAAAAAATAAACTATTTTTCACTTTTGTTATTGTTTATGGGCAAGTGAATTTAACTGGCGAACACAAGTTTACTTGTCCGTGGACAAGTAGAAAAAAAATTTATTTCCACGCCCCTGGCTAGCTTATGGTATCCTAAACACTTATCTGGTGGACCACTGATATTACAAGACTGCCCCTTGACTCATTGGAGACACTGGTAAAATTATTGGGCATCATGGCTAATGCTGCCACCTCTTCCATGACACTGTAGCCCCCACAACATAGAAGTATTAAATGTATGTGTTTTTCCATTCATCTTCCTGGTTTGCATGTGTGGCATGGAGGAGAAAAAAGAAAGCTGTTCATGAACTTTACCAAAGAAAGCTTTAACTGTGTGTGGTGCTCCTGAAGTTGAGATCTCTGGCTTTGCATGCATTATGTTCACTGTACTGTATGATTGCTTGCACTATAGTATTTATTTTGTGTTGTCAACAACTATAATCACTGGCTCTTTCCACCATGAACTGGTAAGAGGCACTACTGGTTCTCATTTAGCTCACAGCCTGTATAATGCCTCCTCCCATCATGCCCATCTTTACCCTAGTTAGTTATAACAGATTTGTTCTCATAGGGAAATATTTATTTGAATAATTATCCTAAAGCAATTTTATTATGTATGCAGGTGTGATTCTTACACATATGTAATAGTTTGTTCTTAATTTTTATAATCTGTGCTACTGCTGAAGTTGAGAAATAAAAAGGTGTTATATTTATCTCTCTCTCTCTCTCTCCCTCTCAGAAATCACAATATTGCTATTAAATAGCAACTATTTATTTCTTGTACAGCTCAAAATCATACAAGGGATGCCTTAATAGACTTAACATACCTCATTGTTTGACAACCCCCCGGCCTCGACTCCCTAAAAAGATAACAAAAAAACATTTTGTAGGGAAACAAAATGGAAGAAATCTTGGAAAAAGCAATTCAGAGATAGAGCCCCTTCCAGCCTGGCTGTGCAATGGGTGTCAAAAATGGAGCAAATACAGTATACAAAACAGAACACATGAGAATACAGAGAAGAGAAACATAATATGGGAGGGTTAGTAACAGTTTTTAAAAACCATATTACTTATATTTTATAGTAATGAATAAAAACAGAGATGCAATATGCACAGCTAATCAGCAACTCTATGCAGAGTATGCTAGACTAAAGTAGTGAGTCTTCAGTCTGGATTTAGAAACTGAAACTGAAGGGGCACCTGCTAATGTAGCTGGCAGACCATTCCACAGCTTTGAGGGCCTGTAACTAAAAGCTCCACCTCCCATTTGTTGTTTTATTGTGAGGCAGGTAAATGAGGAACATACACAGTCAGCAAGGGGCTTTGTGCAAAGTGTTCAGTGCTCTTATTATGAAAAACAAGCAACAGTGCAAAAGAACTTCTATAAATAAATAATCCATAAAATCAAAATGACAGTCAGGAGTTAAAATTCAATAAATGATCCAATTTTAAAACCAGAATAAAACAGTCATTGGGTCCTTACTGTTCTTTATCCCTCCTTTCTGAGCCCAGCACAACTTCCATTCCCCTGTCTCCCAGCTCAACCAATGAAGACACCAGCATCAACAGTCCTCATTTCTGACTGCCATCTTGATTGTCTCCATCAACATTTGCCAGACCACTCAGAGCCGGCTGTCTTTCCTCCATCACACTCTCCTGGTGTCCTATGGATCCCTAACTAGGACTCTACCACCATTGTAGCTTCTCCTCTATTAAATCAGCAGGTAATGATCTTCCTCATGGAGCACCACTCATTTGCTCCACCACAAGGCTACCGACCACTCTGCCTACTCTCTCTCTACCTGGTACAGGCACTCGATACTGTGTTTATTCACAGTTCTTTCATTTTATTTCTTCTCTTGTTTTTTCCCTTCCTTGCGTCTCATTTCTCCTTTAAGACCCATCATTGCAAGTGCAGCAATCATGGCTCCAATGCTAATGAGGGAACGGGTTCATTCCCACATGTGCATACATGGATGCAGGTTTGGCTGTCTCCACATCCACCACTCTACCTAATGCATGCACATTATCTATTTATTTAAAACGCATATGCCACAGATCCGCTATCACAACAAAACTCTGCACTGCTAATGTCTGTTGGTATTTTGCACTGTAGTTTTGAATTCCCATTTATTAGATTAGCCACTGTTCTAAATAGTGCACAAGGATTATTTTTCTTGTCATCCACTATTTTAGAATAGCAGATCGAGTGGGCTTTAAAGAGAGTTTATTTATATTTTTTAATACTCTCTGTCCATGCAAATTAAAAGACCTGCAGCTTTATTGCTCTCCATCTACACTCAAGTATTCCACACTCTAATTTAAGAGCTTGAGTGCTCTCATTAAACTGGCGCGAGTTTCTATGCACTTTAATCACTTTTGTTTTATGGGGAGTCACTGTCTCCAAACTCTTTCTCAAGGTCATATTATATTTTAATATTAGCTATCTAAATTGTATTCCATGATTACACTTTACTTACTCAAAATGTCTGCAAATTTTGAAGCAGAGTTACAATCTAGATGTCACA
Organism: Polypterus bichir lapradei; assembly: GCA_026402145.1. Taxonomy (NCBI): domain Eukaryota; kingdom Metazoa; phylum Chordata; class Cladistia; order Polypteriformes; family Polypteridae; genus Polypterus; species Polypterus bichir. Next base: position 118,067,782 of record JANRMT010027041.1, on the reverse strand, counting down.
CTGTTTGCTTTAATCTCAGAATTCTGCATTGGTAAAAGCAGAACCAAATCAAACATAATTAAGTAGTGATCAGAAATAACTTCACTCAGTGGAGTAATAATTAATTTTTTATTTAAATCTTGATCTCTGTAAGTTATAATTAGATCTAATATGGTTATGAATGTGAGTTGGACAGTTGATAGGCCAAAAAATCCTACTGAATTTAACAGATAAGCAATACTTTTGCTAAAAGTGTCAGATTCCACATCAATGTGTACATTAAAATCCCTAATCAATACTACATGATCATAGTTTATAGCTAAATCAAATAAAATGTTGCCAAATTAATATATGAACAATGAATATGGCCTTAGTGGTCTATAGACTAGCACTACAATTGTTCTTGAATCACTTTTAAAATTAGTGCCTCAAAGAATGTGAATTCACCTTGACTTTTAGAAGTATTTGTATTTTTGTCACAATTAATTATTCCAAGGCCACCTCCTTGACCAGTATCTTTAGATTTATGAAGGAATGTGTATCCATCTGGTGTTGTCTCAGATAGTGGAAAAGTGTCAGATTTACTAATCCATGTTTCAATGAGAAGACTTAAAATCATGTTTTGGACTTGATATAATATCATTTACCAAAGCAGCTTTACTTTCAAGAGATCAACTTAATAAGCAGTATTTAAAACTGCAAAAATGTTTCTGAACTGGTGATATATTTTGTATTTTAACTTGAATTACATTACTATGAAAGGTACCCCTGGTTGAGGACCTGGTTTAATCTCTTGTTCTGACTATGCTAATTATTTTTTGGTAATCAAGTAATTTAAGTTGTGCACATTCTAAAATATGTTGTAATTGTGCCTATAGATTTTTTTCGTTTAGATCCTATTCACACCTAAACATCTTTCTAGTATTTTAACAGTAGACCAGAAGCCTGATAAACCACTTGTAAAGTTATTTGCCATTATTTTGAATTACACTATTCACATCTAAGTATTCTCACCAGGAGTGGTTTAGAAAACTCTTGTCAGTTTCAGTTTTCGAGCAGTTTCAGCCAAATGCTTCTTGCTTTGAAATGAATGCTATGCTCATAAAACACATGAAGCATTTTTGGAGTGTTTTTTCGTTGTCTTTACTGACTCTTACTTTGAAATGAGACTAGAGTAAAGCAGGAAGTTTCTAAACTACACAGGGAAAAAAAATGTCATGCCCCTAGGACAGTGTAGTTTGGACAGTGGAGACAGAAGTTTTCACTGAAACAGGTATGTCTACTTGGGGTGCTTTATTATCTTATGTTAATGATCAGTAACACTTGTTTTGTATTAAAGCTATAAATTGTTGCCCAGGAAACATATTTCACTATTGAAAAGGTATGGTTGACAATAAATTGGATGGTTGAAGCACTCCATTATTACCTGTAGGGCTGCAAGTTTACATTGTAACTAATCATGCACTACTTTATAGACAAAAAGACACAAATTCAGCACTCACAAGATCATTTATTTAATTGCAGCCTTAATTTTTTTGTTCCGCATCATCAAGGTAAAGAACATGTTAACTCAAGATATCTTTTCCAAACTTGCAGAGGCGATGTTGTAATGCCATTTCATTAAAACCTTCCTCTTGTGTTAGGGTCAGCACCGATCCGTTTTACTTTTTAAATGCATAAAACTACTACCTAATTTTGTTTATTGCATCAAGGCTTTTTGACTTTGTCAGGAATATGTATTTAATTAAAATAAAACAAAAAAAAAACCAATTATACTAAATTATAAAATGCTCTGGTGAAAATTATTACCTTTGTGTTAGTAGGGTCAGTTTTGACCCAGTTATAATTTAAGGTTATAAAACAATAGTTTGGGTCAAAACAAAAATCATAAAACACACTTTGAGGGGCTTTTCTCTTTGCCTGTGTGTCTCCTTACCTGAACAAACAAAACAAACAAACAAACAAAGACAGACATGTTCAGACATGTAAGGCTTGCATAAGACAAATTTAGTTTAGCGTTGGTGACTTGCAGAGTACACATCTCCTGTTTGCAGCAGTCAAAAATGAGAAGATTTACAGTAAGCCAAGCTCTGGATCATATCTTTTCTGAAAATGAGGCAGAGGACACAGAACAGCATAGTGATACAGATGAGCAGGTTTCCGAGGAGGAAAACATTGTAGAGTATCTACCAGAAGGCACAGACACATCTGATGAGTCTGATGAGGAGGTCACCGATGCTGAAGCTGCACTCACTCCTGCTGAAACGTTCAAATCCAAAAGTGGTCTGTTGGAGCTCAGTACCTCCTGACTTACATGGCAGGGCAGCTGCTGCAAATGTCATCAAAATGACCCCTGGAATCACAAGGTTTGCTGTGACGAGAGTAAGTGACATCAAGACATGTTTTGATCTGTTTATGCCATTGTCACTAAAGAAAGTCATGATTGCTATGACAAACCTTGAAGGAAAAAAGGTTCATGAAGACATGTGGAATGACATTGATGAGGAATACCTGGATGCTTATATTGGTGTTCTTCTTCTTGCTGGTGTTTACAAATCCAGCAATGAGGCCACTGATAGTCTCTGGGATGCGTCGACAGGCAGAAATATTTTCCGGCCAACAATGTCACTTCAGTCATTTCGAATGATATCAAGAGTCCTTAGATTTGACAACAGAGAAACTAGAGAAAAATCTGACAAGCTTGCTCCCATCAGGGATGTCTGGGAAAGGTGGGTGCAGCTCCTTCCACTGATGTTCAACCCAGGGCCAGAGGTAACAGTAGATGAACGTTTTGTCCCTTTCTGTGGAAAATGCCCTTTCCGGCAGTACATGCCTAGTAAGCCAGGGAAATATGGCATAAAAATTTGGGCAGCCTGCGATGCAAAAACCAGCTATACATGGAATCTGCAGATTTACACAGGCAAATATGCAAGTGGCATTCCTGAGAAAAATCAATGAAAACGTGTAGTCCTCGATATGACTACTGGACTGCGGGGTCACAATATCACATGTGACAATTTCTTTACCAGCTATGACCTTGGACAAGAACTTCTCAGGTGGAAACTTACCATGGTGGGCACAGTAAAAAAAAATAAACCTGAGCTCCCTGCCGAAATTTTGCAGGTGAAGGACATGGCTCCACTTTCTTCAAAATTTACAGACACCACCACGGTTGTTTCATATTGTCCAAAAAAACTGTGTGATACTTATGTCCACTTTTCACAAAGACGCAGCTGTGTCATCAGCAAGTGACAAAAAGCCCATAATTATCTTGGATTATAATAAAAACAAAGGTGGAGTGGACAACCTGGACAAGCTGACTGCCACCTACACTTGCCAGAGAATGACCAGGAGATGGCCAATGGTTGTGTTTTATAACATTCTACATGTGTCTGCATACAATGCATTTGTGTTGTGGACCCACATTCACCTAGGGTGGAACTCAACCAGAAAAAACAAACGGAGAATGTTTCTTGAGGAGTTAGGAAGTTCCCTTGTCAAGGCACACATTGAGCGAAGGGAACGGGTGCCCTGGGACCCAGCCGCTGCAGCCTTGGTCAGACAGCTGCAGAGCTCACATAGCACTCCTTCCACACCATCAGCAACACAAAGAGCATCAGTGCCGGCATCCTCTTCGGCCAGCACTGCCTCAACATCAACCTACACAGCCACAGCCACAACCCCACTGAGGCCACCTGATTCTAAAAGAAAGAGGTGTCAGGTCTGCCCTAGCAATAAAGACAGAAAGACAAACGTACTCCGCTTCTACTGCAAAAAAAATATTTGCAAAGAACACACTAAAAGTGTCACTTTTTGCCACACATGCATCTAAATGCACATGCATGTTCTTGCACACAAAGACGTTTTTTGGAACTATTGCCTCATTTCTATTAGTTTGATTTGCTTGATTGTCCGTTGTTTGTTTGACCTTGCAAATCCATATTTTGAGATTTACTTGTTTACCTTTAGAGTTGGCTAATTTACAGAGAAAACACACATTCACTCTGACAGAAGTCAGACAAATGCTGGATCAACTGTGGTGATGCACACGTCTCCTATCTCACCTTTGAGTGACTGGCGGTCTTTCCTGGGCTGGGGTTCTTGAGTTTTGAAAGACCATTCATAGAGGTTGTGGCACAACTCCAATGTAGCTTGACAGCACTGAAGACAATGCCTTGGAATTCTTCTAATTCCAGGAAGACAGAAAAGGAGTCACATATTTCTTTAAGCTTATTAAGTGTGTGGTTGAAATGTAACATCTTTTTAAAGAAAGAAACATCCTCTAACAGGACAATACAGTAATCAGGCAGGAGAAAAGTTGTTCATTATATCTTTTAATTACTCCTCAGCAAAATGCCTTGGAGGGAGCATTCTTCAGAAGCAGTCCGTTACAGCATGGTCAGAATTATCAAAATGGTCAAAGAAACAAAGGATGGAGGTTAATTTTATAAACTGCTGAATTTACATACAGTGTCAATCAATGCATATATTTTACTCTGGTTGGTTCGTTGGTTTTCACCCAAATGATTTATATAATATAAAAGTCTATTAACGTATATGCTCTAATAGTGGCCCCCGGCGTTTATTTGCAAAACTAGCCTTGGCTCCCGGCGGTTAATAGAGACCGGCTGCTATTAGAGACCGGCCATTATTAAAAAAAACCTTCAGAACTCAATATTTTTTTCATATAGGTGCACAAAAATATTGGCTAATATTACAAACAGCTACTTTATTTGAATTTCACATGCTGCATAAGACTGTTAAAGATAAATGGCAATGTCTTTCTGTACCTTTCGCTGCTATTCGTCGTCTGAATCCACAATGACAGCTTCGTTGCTGTCCAGTTCACTATCGTCTTCCTCTTCTTCCAGGTTTGACCATATTTTGGTCAACCCGGCATGAAAATGAAGCAGTTTTAGAAACCGGTATATCCGTATTTCTTATACATGCAATGTGCTGACATGCACATGTATTACACACGCAAAGATACAGATGCTTACAATGTACACTAGTAGGCAAATATCAAAGACCCGGCTACTGTTAGAGACCGGCTACTATTTGGCCACGTCCCCTCTGAAGCCAGGCGCTTATTAGACCGGCGACAATAAGAGACTCGGCGTTTATTGGAGCATATACTGGTGTATTAGATGTGGTGTGATCTTGGATTATGAAAGACAAGATCAAGAAAAAAGTATGACTGAAGAGACTATTCTAAGTTTTATTTGTGCAACTCTGATTTTTGACAAATATCTTCACTCATGACCCAGACAACACTTTTTCTTCAGTACTGAAATATCCAGGATAAAACACACTAAAATCATAGATAATTCACAACAAACACCTCAGAAGACTTGAGCACTTCACAACCCACAAAATGTTGACAGGAATTGATGTCAATTATATTTTCTCTGCATAACACTTCTTTGAAAATGCTTCAAAAATGCCTGAAAAAAGCTTGCAAATTGACAAACTAAAATTTACAATACTGAATTGTAAATGGGACTTAAGGGTTTCTATGTGTGGCCATTTAAATACTCATTAAACAAATTCTTTTAACCTCTGTGTGTTACACACCCCAAGTTTAACATTTTAAAAAAATATCTACTGCTTTCACTCTCTCCGCAATTGATTGGTTTAATTAGCCAGACAGACTGGGATCACAATAGCATCTGCCTGTTTGACTTGTCAGTCTGTGTGCAAAATGTTTTCTTTTCTTAATACTTAAAACATGCATTGAACATCTGAAACTGAAATGCTGCAGAACACAGGACACAAATAGTCATTGTTTGTTTTGTTTTTATGCTTAAAAGTGATTTTTATCTGGCAGAGTTACCCATTTATGATGGGTAGATTACTACTTTAAAACTTTTAGAAGAATCAATTGCATTTAATGAAATTTCTTATTCCACTTTATAATGCATATCAATATTTACAGTAACATTACAATTAAATTGAATTAATAAAAACGCCTGCAGTGGGCTGGCGCCCAACACGGGGTTTGTTTCATGCCTTGCACCCTGTGTTGGGTGGGATTGGCTCCAGCAGACCCCCTTGACCCTGTAGTTAGGATATAGCGGGTTGGATAATGGATGGATAATAAAAACTCTTTTATTTAGAGAAAAGTCATCTGAAGCGAGCAAATAAAAACATTTTTGTTATATTTCATGGAACATACGTAAGCAAAAACCTGATGTCAACTAGCAAAAACAAAATCCACATGACAGAAACTAAATCAATACCATTGTCAACGTCTGATTTTGTGATTTTTGTTTTTATGGTTATAGCAAAGAAGATACAGAAAGGAAATTACAGAAATTTAAAACAGAACAGAAAACTTTTGGGAATCAGGCGAATTCTAGGGATAAAAACGATTTGACCTGTTTTATTGCCTGTCAATAAACTCTTATTCTCAATAATCTCTTATGTGATGGCGAAGAACTATAACTTACAATGTGGTTTGAAATCAGTGTTTGCTCTGTTCTTGGTTTTTAGAATCCTACATCAGACACTTTCTTCTAGCATTGGCATATCTTAGACTTAAATAGTTTCTCTTTTTAAAATGCATATTACTTGAGAATTAATTAAAAAATGAGATAGTAGAAAAACACACCGACTTTTTTCTACATAGCATGAATGGTTAGATCAGACAGAATGTACCTTTAACTGTCAAAGTGCAAAAGATCTCCCTCAGGGGCAGTACCAAGGTAGTGCATAACACTTCTTTTTAATCAGGTCTACCTTTAATTTATCCTTATACTTTCTTCACAATCTGTTTGTAAGCAACTTTGACTAGAGACTGAAAATGCAAGAAAATAATGTGTCATATAGCAAAATTTATCAAGGTAGCCACCACCAAGCTAACCCCAACAAACTGGGGTTGAAAATAGTAGCCTATACTGTGAGTGGGATCAAGATAAATACACTGTACATACTAAATTTCATGTAAACCGGTTGAGCCGTTCTTGAGTGATACCCGGGCATACAGACAGATGTTTTTAATTTTGTTTATATAGACTGTTACAAATAAAAATATTGCAAATGATACTGTTAGGGTAGCTTGTGCCAAATGTAGTGGCTGAGCTCTCCCTGTTCTCCTGTATTATGAACCATGCTTCTCTTACCCACACCAGTCAGACAGAGTGAGTATGTTAATGAAGAGATAGCCAACCAGGGCTATGAGGTAAAGACAGTGTCACTCTTATTTAAAATGCTAGGAAGCTACCAGAGTCAATTTACATCTTGTATATTGAAATATTTCACTGGTGCTAATAAGACTTTAGTTTGGACCAGTTCAATTAAGTTTTGCCAGCTACTATATTATGGAAATGTTCTAAACTATACTACAGGTTAAAAGCATTAGAACACCTCAGTTTTTTTTAACTTGTTCTTCAGATTTAATCAGTTGAAATGCAATGAAAGACATAAAATGATGAAAAGGTAAGTAGTAAACTGCCAGAAGTTTACATTTAAAGTTTAGCTTAGCAAAACCTGAAAAAAGGAAATATTAGAATATTACAAATATGCCTTCTTCAGGGAACAACTAATAGATTACCACCAACAGATGTTCTGCAGCAATTAAAGTAAATTAAGCCTTGCAAGTTGAAGAAAACAATTTGCACAGGTGTCCCAACTTCTGTTGATTACTTAAGTTGTAACCTATTCGTTGTTCTCTGAAGAAGGCCTATTTTTAATATTCGGATATTTCCTTTTTTTAGGTTTTGCTAATCTAAACTTTAAATTTAAACCTCTGGCATTTTACTGTTTACCTTTTAACCATTTTAGGTCATTCATTGAATTTCAACTGATGAAATTTGAAGAAAAAGTGGAAAAACTGAGGTGTTATAAAGATTTTGACTTGTAGTATATATCTTAATGCAGGATATTAATGTTCAGTCAAAAATGAAAAAAAGAAAAAACTCCACATTTGCAAATGAAACCTATTTTGTTTCATTGAACAATTATTGTATATTTTATTATCTTTTCAAGGTTAATTTCAGCAGTCCTATAATACCGGGTTTATTTTGTACATTTATTCTGTCACTTGGTTATTTTAATAACAAAATGTGAATCTGCATCTTAAATGCAGGCCTTTTAGCTTAATTTTAGTATACCCCCAGGAGCTTATAATCTTTTATACTGAAGTGTTTCACTAATCTAGTCCTCTCTGTTCTTCTCACCGTCTTCGTTATAACAAGGTAGAGATCACCTACTGACAAAGCAGATCTTTCATTGCTTCTGACAAGCCTTTGAAACAAAGTTACTAACTGCTTGTAACTTGCTTTATATAATTGGGTTTCAGAAATTTCAGTTAGAATTTTTCTTCTTTTTTCATAATTTATTTTTTTCTGCTTTGACCTAATTGTAAAAACAGACTTGGATCTTAAGAAAAAGTAATGAGTAAATATATAAATGTGAAAAATCTGTTTTTGACTATTTAAAAATAGCAAAAGTGCTTGGTAAACACAGTGCAAACAATATTTTAGCAACTATCACACTGATTGTGTCAGGTTTAACAATTATTAATTTAAAACTTGAATAATATTTGCAATTGTCCATGGTGCAAAATAATTATTGCATTATCTAAGTTAATTTACAAAACATTGTTTTGAACAAAATGAGTACACATAGAACAGCCCTGCAAAGCAGTGTTTTCAGTGAGCTGTTCATTAATTATAGTAGTACCAATCCCTGAACGATACGACTATATATACACCGATCGGCCACAACATTAAAATGATCTTATGCCAACAAAACAAGAACAATTTATTCTTGTATAGCCTAAAATCACATAAGGAATGACTTAATGGGCTTTAACAGGCTCTGTTTATGTTAGCCTCACTTCCCCCAACCCAGCTCTCATTCCCGAAAAGGACAATTAAAAATACCTCCCAGAATAAAAAAAACAATCCCTGTAGGGAGAGAATTGGAAGAAATCTTGAGAAGGGCAATTCAGAGTGAGAGATCCCCTTCCAGGTAGGTTGGGCGTACAATACACAAAACGGTACATGGGTGATACTATTTACAGAACTAGATGGCCAGTCTATTATTGCCACCTAAGAAATACAATACAGTAGTACAAACTACAAGGTAAAAACACCCATAACCCATTGAGACATGGACTCCACGAGACCTTTAAAGGTGTCCTGTAGTATATAGCACCAAGACATTAGTAGCCATGTAAGTTGTGAGGTGATGCCTCTATGTATTAGACTTTTTTTAGTATATTCTAGAAATCAAGTCAAGTTGGGGAACATTCACTGGTACAGTGCGTTGCCACACCCACTACACGACGAAACAACTCGGAATCCCAGTTTGCAACCCCCCCCAGGCAGACACGCGGTCCAGTCCCACCCTCCGGAAATGACCCTCTTTCTGCCGCAGCCAGGTGTTACATGGGTGACCCCTTGGCCTGATCTAGCCACTCGAGTCCCCAACAATGAAGATCTTACAAGCCGGATCACCCTCGGGTAAATGTGCCACATGGCCGTATTGCCGTAACTGATGCTCCTTCACAATGCAGGTAATGTGCCTCATTCGGGACTCCATGAGCAACCATTCGACACAAAGTCAAACCAACGGTACCCAAGGATTTTCTGGAGAGACAGAGTACTAAAGGAGTCCAGTCTTCGTCTCAGGTCACTGGATAGCATCTCTGTCTCACAACCATATACAGTAGCAAGACAGGAAGCACCAGGACTCTAAAGACTTGAACCTTCGTCCTTTTGCATAGATATCGGGAGCACCACACACCCCTTTCCAGCTACCTCATGACCCCCCATGCTCTTCCAATCTGTCTACTGACATCATAGGAAGAGTCACCAGAGACATGAATGTCACTGCCAAGGTAAGTAAACCCCTCTCTGCAAACAGACACTTTGCTGATGGCTGTGCCCAAAACATCATTAAAGGCCTGGGTCTTGGTTTTTATTCCAGGACACTCGCATGCCCACACACTCAGACTCCTCGCTCAGTCTCTCGAGTGCCCCGCTCAGAGCCTCCATTGACTCCACGAAGATCACAGCATCGTCAGCAAAGTCAAGACCCCGTGAATGTTTCTACACCAACAGATGCCCCACAGCCGCTGGACCCCATGACCTTGCCCAACACCCAGTCCATACAAGCATTGAACAGAATAGGAGCAAGAATATACCCTTGGCAAACCCCAGAATCAACTGGGAAAAACACAGAGATCCTGCCTCCACTCTGCACAGCACTCACAGTACCAGTGTACAGGTCGGCCATGATATCCAGCAACCTAGAGGGGATCCCGCGAACCCTCAGGATGTTCCACAGGGCAGCTCAATCAAATGAGTCGAATGCTTTGCGAAAATCGAGAAAGGCTGCAAAGAAACTCTGCCGATATTCGTGTTTGCACTCCATGAGAACCCTCAGTGCCAGGATGTGGTCGATGGTAGACTTCTTAGGTGTAAAACAAGACTGTTCCGATCGCTGGTAGGTGAGCAAGTGATCACGGATCCTATTCAGGACGACCCTAGCAAGGACCTTACCCGGCACCGAGAGCAGTGTTATCCCCCTGTAGTTGCTTCAATCCAGGCGATCACCCTTCCCTTTCCAGATAGGGACAACAAGGTCCCATTTTCCAGTCAGTTGTGATGATGCCTGTCTCCCAAATGGAAGCAAAGATTGCTTGCAATGCCAGGAGGACAGCCTTTCCATCAGCCAGGAGAAGTTCACCCTGGATACCACAGATCCCTGCTGCCTTTCCCCCCTGAGCTTGTTCACCACCTGTGAAATCTCAGTGAGATTTGGTGGTTCACAGCTAATTGGAGGATCAGCTTCAAGAACCAGGAACCCAGAGATATCCAACGTTCTAGGATCAGCTCTGAACAGCTGCTCAAAGTAGCCAGCCCAGTGGGTCACAAGTGCGCTGTCATCTGTAAGGACTATTCCATTAGCTGCCCTGACTGCAACTCTCTGAGGAACAGATTTAGATGTGCGTAATGCTTCGATTCCTCTGTAAGCAGGATGTGGGTCGCTAAACCACAGATGGTGTGTCACTTGCTCACAGATTCCTCTAACAAAAGCAATCGCAGTCGTCCCTCTCAGGTCCCAGTACAGACCAGAGTTTACACTGAGCAGTACACTGCGACTCCTCTCGATTATATCCACGGTGCCCTGCGAGATGAAACACCTCCTTCTGGGAACACCGGTAACACCAACACAACCCTCAGCAACCTTCAGAGTCTTGTCATTATCCTAGAAATGCTTGATCAAATTGAGATCTGGGGAATTTGGAGGCCAAATTAACACTTTGAACTCTGTATCATGTTCCTCAAATCATTCCTGAACAATTTTTACAGTGTGGCAGGATGTTTAATTCTGCTGCCATCAGGGAATACCGTTGGCATGGTCAGCAACAGCCATTAAGCAGGTGTTACAAATGAAAATAACTTCCACATTAATAACCAAGACTAAGGGCTTTCTAGTAGAACATTGTCCAAAGCATCACACTGCCTCTTCTGGCTTACCTTCTTCCCATAGTGCATCCTGTCTGCCATCTCTTCCCCAGGTTAACAACATGCACACAACTAGCCATCCATATAATGTAAAAGAAAACATGATTCATCAGACTAGACTACCTTCTTGCATTGCTCCATGATTCACAGCTGACACTCACATGTCCATTTGTAGGCACTTTCAGCAGGTTAGTGCAGGTATCCTGACTAGTCTACAGGTACACGGCTCCATAAGCAGCATGCTATGATGTGCTGTCTGTTCTGACATCTTTCTCTCATGGCCAGCATTACATTTTTCAGCAATTTGTGCTTCAGTAGGTCTTCTGTGGAATCGGGCTAGACAGACTTGCCTTTGATCCCCACATGCATCAATCAGCCATTTTGCCCATGTCCCTGTTGCTGAATCACCGGTTGCCCTTCCTTGGACCACAATTGGTAGGTACTAACCACTGCACACTGGGTATCCCAACAAGATCTGCCATTTTGGAGATGCTCTGACCCAATCATCTAACCATTACAACTTTGCTCTTGTCAAAGTCACTTCAGATCCTTACATGTAACCATTCTTCCAGTTTCTAGCACATTACTTTCAAGAACTAACTGTTCATTTGCTGACTAAAATCCCACACCCATGACAGGTAACATTTTAATGAGATAATCAATGTTATGAATGAGTGTATGTATGTATATATATATATATATATGTGTGTGTGTGTGTGTGTGTGTGTGTGTGTGTGTGTGTATACAGGGGGAATCCTGTTGTAACAAAATTCATGGAACCATAAAAATATTTTGTTAAAACAGAATTTTCATTATAATGAATATGGGGAAAATATGTATACTATTGTGACAGAGGCTGTTAGCAATTCGCCATTTCTAACGGCAGCAGCACAAGGACAGTTCTGTAGCTGCTCTGCTGCGTCTGGTAAACTATAAACAAAGGGCAAAGTAATTGGTTTAGATCATTTAACACTGGGCTTTGACCTGCTCTTCCTCACACTCTCTTGGTCTACCACAGTGGTGATTCAGAGCCACTGGTGTTCTTCTAATCTAAAGACTGGAGCTATAGCTGCCTCATTGTCGTGGTTCCTTTCTTGTGTGCTTGAGGGCTGATTTATCAGCTCCTCTTTTGAAAGAAGTCTTGAAACTGTACCTGCCTTCTCTATACA
>JANRMT010027041.1:118031280-118050157 GCA_026402145.1 Polypterus bichir lapradei | reverse complement strand
TTAGTTACAAAACGTGTTCTACAGCCCAATAAAGAAAAAAAAAGGTTGGGAAACGCTTGTTTAGACATTAGAATGAGGCTAAATTTTTTGGCAGGCTCAGTGAAATGACTCCATTTAATCAGAAAGTAATATAGAAATTTTCAGACCTGAAGGAAAGCAGCACAAAATTTATGTTCAGCCTGCAAATATTGTATACAGAAAAGTACTTGCTTACATAGTAATTCTAATACATCTAATTAACTTCACGACTAGTATTGCCATATAATGCTGTCAATGCAACAGTTACTTAATGTGAGGGCTCAGGAATAGAAGAGCTCACCCTTCAAAATCTAATCATTGCCTGTTTTATCTAAGTGACTGTCTTTTTGAGTATTGTGATTTTTATCTCTTTTAGCACCTTAGATATTTGAACCCTTTTGTATTTCTCTGTGTACTGCTCTAAAGTGCCAGTGAGATCTTATAGTATGACATGAGTCCCGTTTGAGTGTGTCTAATGGAACTACTGCTTCAGCCAAAGAAAAGGAAGTCCCACTCAGCCGGAATACTAACTAAGCAATGCTCTTTTCCTCCCTTCTAGTAACTGTGTCTCTTTTCCCCTATCATGAGAAGCATCAAGGACTAGTTTGCCCTTATTTGGATATTTTCTTGTATCAATCCCCTAAATTGTGGTTTTCAAACACCTTTTCAGAGTTGTTTGGAATATTCTTTTGTCTTCATTTTGTAGATTAGACCACTTTACTGACTCACCACAAGCTGGACCTTCCAGATATGGTGCATTTTATGCTACAATCAATGGGAACCATTTAACTGCAGACAGAAGATCTTCATTGAACTAAGTGTGACTTCTAAAACCAACTGCCTGCACCAGTGATGATTTGGGTGTGTCCTATTAAAGGAGGTGAATACTTCTGTGATCAATGTATTTTATATTTGTAATTAATTTAAACTACTTTGAAGATATCTGTTTTTACTTTTACAATAAAGAGTTTATATCAGTGTGAAAGAAGCCAAATCAAATCAATTGTGAGTCAATGTTGTGTAACAATAAAATATGAAAACTTCCAAGGGGTTGAGTACTTTTGATAGGCAATATAAAGTTTAAAGATCAGTGTGGTGGTTTTTTTCATATCTACTGTTTGTCAATGAAATTATTACTTGTCAACATCAAACAACAAATGAATAATGCAAATAGCAATTTTAATGTACAGTATATAATGTTGCATGAACAACTAGTTAATAACAAGAAACTTAATTAAAACACAACCACTTTTTATGCTTACAGCTCAAGCATAAATCTAGTCTTCAAACTCTACTGTATGCCTATTGTTAAATTCTGTTTAAACAGAATATGAAAGAGCACTTAAAAGGCGGGTAAGAGATTAGCATCAGACCTCCATGCTTTTGTACAGTTTTACTAATGTTAATAAACAACGTAACACATGTCTGTTATAAATGGAGATACACAAGGCCATTTACTAGATCCATTTCTGGTCAGTAGAAGATTAAAGATAAAGGTCTGGAATGTAGATGTGCAGTGCCGCTCTTATTTCTAAAGTGGAAGTCTTGCAAAACAGGCAAACAAATTACGAGCTATTTAACAAAAATGTTACCAAGGGCTCTCAGTTTCAAGCTGTCTTCATGTTTTGTAGATTTTCCAGTATGTTAAAATGCTTACTTTAATGAGCTTTATGTACTTGGCACTCCTTATTAAAGAAAACTCTATAAATTTGTCAGTACTGCTTTTAGTTTTTGCTGCAGGAAAATTAATTGTTAATGTGCATTTGTTTTTTGTTGTTAATATCGAGAAAAGTCAAGCAAAATGACACCTTTTATTGGCTAACTAAAAAGATTACAATATGCAAGCTTTCGAGGCAACTCAGGCCCCTTCTTCAGGCAAGATGTAATTAAAATATAGTGGAAAATTAAACATTTTTCCTCATATTTGTGATTCACATGCTGTGCTCCCTATGATCTTATAATGTAGCAAATATACAAAATATATTGTGGTGAATATATTTTGTTGAAGTAGTAATTTTTTGATGCTTCAACTGGTCCACTTAAGCTTTAAATTTCAAGTTTCTTGTCTTGCGCACATAGTACAATACAATCCTTACTTGCATGTCACCTCGGAACAATTGTCAATAATACAATACCAACAAAAACACACATGTGCAAAAATTTGTTTATGGTCCTCATTTGGCAATTATTTTTTTTTTATTTTGGTCACTGATAATGGACAGCTGAATTGGGAAAAATGGAGCAATTAAGAAATCAGACACAAGTATGTAATCAAATATAAAGCCCAATAATTAGAGATGACAAAGAACAATGGATTAAAAATAATTTCTGTAATGAGATTTTTTGAATTTTTTTAAATTTGTTGCTATGTTAAGGGCAGAATGGAAATAAGCCTGATGACTGATGTGAGGATGAGAATTGACTAGGAGAGGCAAAACAAGTGCACAGAAGAATCATCAGGGACTAGAAGTAGTAAAAACCAAATGCAATAAACCAAAGCGTCTTAAGTTTTCAGAGGCAAAAAGACAATTCAAAAGTATTAAAGCAAAAGAAGGCCAAGACCAAAGCAAACCTAACACTAATAATCTTCAGTATTAACTCGGCAGGTTTGAAAATGGTTTATTTTGTTCACCAAGGAACACTTGAAAGTGCAGGATACTACTGTAAGGCCCTGCAATGTCATAAATCATCTCAAGCACTGGTCACATGGTGGTAACTGAAGAATGAATCTTGACTGAACAAAATATAAGTGCCCAATATTGAAAGGCAGTTGAACAAAACATAATGTTAAAATAAAAAAGCAGTCTTTAATTTAAACAAAATCACAAAACACAAGTAAAATTGAAACGTTATGTCTGTATTCATAATTATTGGAACCCCTACAAGGAAAAGAAAAGAGTTTTAGGCTAATGATTACTCATTAAAATACATACTCTGCTTCTGCTGAAAGTTTTTAAGTATAATTCATTTCTTTCTCCAACATGTCCTTAGCATCCTGAGTTTTAAAAGTGGGTTTTGATGTTTCAAGAACCTTTAAACGATTACTATGAATGTTAAGGCTTCGTGCATGGCTTCATCACCTCTGTGCAGACAAGAGACTTAAAGGTTAGACTTCTTGGATTAGACATTGCCACTTTAGGTGGGTTCCATAAATTATTTCCTGTAAAAACAAACTAGAAGTCAAATACAGGAGACAATCAAATCCAGCTAAGAGCAGAACAGACTTTACTCCAAAATTCTTTTTTTCAACATACTGCATTTGGATCTTGGCCCACATCACTGGAAGGACTTTGTGTTCAAAAACAGTATGATGATTCTTTCTTGATAGTGTTTAGACATGTGGTCTCCTCCATTCATTCTTTGTATTTGCACCATAGGAGACTTTTTTCATTGGGTCCCTAAGTCCTGGACCATTGTTAAAGAAACGTCAGGCTGTAAACATAAAGTGAAAAGTCCAAACTGGATGGGTTTGGATCTGTACTCCACTATAATCTTCTGATAAAGATGGATTTGTACTTGACCCAGCAGTGTAGAACAGGGGTCCTCAATCATGGTCCAGGAGGGCCGCAGTGGCTGCAGGTTTTCCTTCCAGCTGGTTTCCTAATTAGAACTCATTCCTTGCTGATAATGAAACTTAGTATTTAACTGTATGCCTTATTAGTGCTTTCATTCATCCAAGAGAAATTGTAATTGTGCTGTAGAGTTTCTTTACCTGAGAGAATTATCCATGTGTTTTGTGGCTAGAACAGAATTAAACTTAACACTCCTTCCAATTCCCCTCTCATTTATTTCTAAACATTTTTTTAAAAACAGACACTTTTAATGGTGCATATTTGTTTAAAAGGAAGCACGTTGGCTGGAGAGCTGCTGGTTTATTGGTTATCTGCATTTTACTATTAGCTAAAATCTGATTAACAAAACAGGCAACAATTAAAATTTTAAATACAGCTGCTAAAACTAAAATAGGCAATTAAGGGTTCTGAATTGTAACAGGCAATATAACTAAAATTAAGCCCAAAAATATATTGCTTTAGTATTAAATACTAATTTAAAAATTGGTTGAAGTGGAAACCTGTAGCCACTGTGGCCCTCCAGGACTGCAATTGAGGACCTCTAATCCACAATGTAATTAAATTTGTCTTTGATGAATGAAAGTGCTAACAAGCCACATAGTTAAACACCAAGTTTCATTATCCGGAAGGACTAAGGTCTAGGAAACTGGGAAACTGGCTGGAATGAAAACCTGTAGCCACTGCGGCCCTCCAGGACTGTGATTGAGGACCCCTGGAGTAGAATGTAGCCAACAGTGACAGAAAAATCATTATCTTGGTGGAAAGGAAGACAATGTACTGTAGAATCAACTTCATTGTCACAGAGGGAGTTGGACAGCGTACAGGCCTGTGGCAGATGAAATGTAATATGGGTAAATGCAAAGTATTACACTTAGGAAATACAAATGTTTGATTTGAATACACAATGGGAGTTATGAAACTCGAAAGTACAGCTAATGAAAGGGATTTGGAGTCATAGAAGTCATGAAAGACTTATTCCTATCTACATCAAGACTATGTATAGAAAAAATCAAGAAAGTAAATAGGATGTTAGGTTATACTGTATATCATGATGCATGGAGTACAAGTCAAGGGCATTTATGGTTAAGTTATATAGCACAGTAGTGAGGCCTTATCTGGAGTACTGTGTACAATATTGGTCTCCTTATTACAAAAACATATAGCAGTGCTAGATAAAGTCCATTGAAGAGAAACAAGGCTGATTTCGAGACTAAGAGGTAAGAGTTATGGGGACAGATTGAAGGAGCTAAACCTTTTATGTTTAAGCATCTGGAGTTTAAGAGGTGACATGATTAAAGTGTTTAAAATTATGAAAGCAATTAGTACAGTGGATCCCAGATGTTACTTTAAAATAAATTCTGTAACAAGAACATGTGGACATGGTTAGAATCATGTTAAAGGCAGATTTCCAGAATGTTTAAAAGTTTTTCTTCACACAAAGAGTCACAGGTATATGGAATAAATTACCAAATAATGTGGTGAAGAGTATGATTTTAGGGACCTTCAAATTTCAACTTGATGTTATTTTCGATAATCTAGGTTAATAGGATGGACAAGCATGTTGAGCTGAATTGCCTGTTCTTGTTGCATTTGTTCTAATCTTGCCAAAGCAGCCACATAAGCATTAAAAATAGAAATAATGTATAGGTCTCAGAAATAAACTGTCTAGCCCAATATAATTACAGTATTTGATGTGATCAGAATATAATGATCACCTTTAAACAGTGACCATGATCCTTGTACAATGTGTTTATGCCAGTGTATGTAAAGAATACAGATAACTTATAGATGGTAGTGAACAGTAGACAATATTACTGTATTTGACAAGGTTGGACATAAGTTTTATTGTATGCCCATTTTGAAAATGCTTATATTCAATTTAACTTACTTTATTATTTAAACAATCATTTGGAAATGGATTCAAAGTCATGATGTCTTTTTGATCATTTAACTTTATTTTACCATGTCTCCTATATACCACTTTAGCTGAGGGATTGGTATTGTTGTCGTTTTCTGAAAAATGAATAACTAGAAATACAAGGTTAAAATTTTACATCGATCTTCTTGTTATTTCAAACAGTAGTAATATGTGTAATAAATTGAAAATGAAAAAAAATGTTGGTTATACTGCCTTTTAACATATATAGTATTTAAAATCTGTGCTGCACTGTATATTGAACACTAGGCTCCTCAAACACTCCCCAACTTTTTTTTTAATACTAGTCACCAATCCCTGGCTTGAGCAATACAGTATGTGTTGTCACTGGTGGGATACTGAATACAGCCAAATTAAACCATTATTTAGGTTGTGCCCTATTATCCTTTACCTGCCAGTGTTTATGACAAGCCATCACCCATAATCTGAGCTGTTCCTAGTTGCCTGGAGGGTAAGAAAAGTAAAAAGATGTTAGGAGTAGCCAATAGTGGGATAGAACACATGAAGTGAAGTCTTAATAATAAGGGACCAAAACTTGTCATTTGATGATGATTCATGATCAGTCTTGCATGGAAATAGGATAAAATGAGTAGAATAAACTCACAAAGTCATGCATTTTTTGTACCTTGTTCCATTGAGACCTGGTCCTAGTCATTCCTATTCAAAATATTTAGTACTAGCCAACCCACGGCATAGCATACGCCGCATATAATTATTTATTGATAAGTGAACACTTTTGAGTTTATGCCGAGGCATGCCGGTGGGAATAAGACTATTAAGAAATTCTTCGGGGAATGCAAGTTGATCTGCAGGATCGTCTGGGACGATGGAGTCAACGCTGGTGAAAGTTACTTCATCGTTAGGGATAAGTTTCAGCACCTATTCATTAAGGTGTAGTGAGTCTTCGTTGGTGAAGCTTAATATAGCTCGCATACTGAGTTGTTCCAGAGTGATAGTTGACAAGTCGATGTCGCCATATAATTGCCTCAAGAGCGATCTTGGAAGCCTCCGAAGGGTGAGAGTTGGCAGGCGGGGCCTTGTCGTGCGTTCCCCATGACGTGGGAGTAGGGTTAGAGTGGGCGTTTGTGGCTCTTTCGTGCGTAACCCATGTGCGGGGCTCTGTGAGTTGGCGGTCGTGGCTCTCTGTCTTGCATGCAGTGAAAAGTCAACGTGGCTCAGAGGTGCATGTGGACTTTTGAACAGACGAAAGCAACTGAGGCTGTGTTTGGTGAGTTGTTGTGTGCGGGCACATGAGTAGGCAGTGCACATGCCTCGAGAGCGACACTGGATGCGGGACGACGGTTACAGTTGGCATGCATGGCTCTGTCGTGCGTATCCCATGATGCGGTAGAAGGGTTAGAGTTGGCAGGCGGGGCTCTATCGAGTGTATCCCATAGTCTTAGAGTTGGCGAGCGGGGCTCTGTGAGTTGGTGGGCATGGCTCTCTGTCTTGCTTTCCCTGTCTTGTGTGCCCTTAGTGAATTATATATATAGATTCATTACATACGGTGGTTTTATTCTGTGAATCTGTTTTGCACCCGGGATAAGACGCTGAATCCAAAGGCTTCAAGAAAACCAAATTTATTCCACTCAAAACAGGTACAGTCTGGGTACTTATTGAAATGGGAGCTTGTGATATCTAGTATGGTGGGAAAGTGGCTGCTGCCTGCACATTGGAAATCTGATAGGTTATGAACAACAGGATCAGTGGAGAGATGAGACAAAAATTGAAAGGTGGAAGGTGCAAGTTTATTTATAAGAGTGCTGTACAACCAAAATGCAGTAGTGTCAGGTGAGCTTTGAGTCACAGTCCTTCAGCACTGGCACTTCATAAGAAAAAAAGAAAAAGGAAAAATATGGTGTATTTACAAAAACAGTACACTCCTAAAAAAAACTATACACACACTGCAACAATGAAGATAGTTTTCCATTTATCTCTGGCTCAAGAAGCTCCTCCAACAGGAAAAAAAAATGCACAAGAACAAAAAACAAATATGTGTATATACAAAAAGAAAAGACAATTGCACCAAATGCAAAATGAAAATTATTCCAGCACCAAATATATATATACCTCCACCAAAAATGATCTCTAGGAGATATACAGTATAACTATATACACAAAAGAATATATACAAATCTGCCAAAATCACACTTGCTCCTCCATTTGCTGAGCAATGCTTATTCCTACCTCGCCTGTTGGTCCACTGACAACCCCTGCTGGCCGGCAACTCCTTAAATATAACCGGCAAGATTGTCCAGCCAATCTGCCACCCTGTCTACCTCACATGCCTATCCAGGTAGACGCTGGTACGTTCAAACCACACGCCACGACACGCCCCGAACAACTTTGTATTCAAACTGGAACCCTAGCTATGAGGGGCCAAACAGGCCATAAATCATATATTTCTGTGTGTAATCCATTGGTTTACGTGTGAACACTATTGGTTTATGAATATTTACTATTGGTTTGCATGCATACTTAATTGGTTTGCGTGCATACAATACTGGTTTCATTCATTTGAACTATACTGGTTCGTGTCCGTATATTATCGGTTTGTGCGTGAACTATATCCGTTTGTACGTGCATATCACTGGTTTGCACATGAACTATATTGATTTGCGTGTGTATATCACTGGTTCCAGTATATTTGTTATTAGTTTGTGAGTGAACTGTATTGGTTTATGCTTGCATGTTATCGGTTTGCGTATGAACTATACTGGCTTGCGTTCTGTGTCGGTCTAACAATGGATTTGCGTATGCACTATATTGGTTTCATGCACATCTTATACTGGTTTCATGTGGGTAACCTGTCGATTTTGCGCTTAAACTCTGTTGGTTGTATGTGTGCACTATGTCGGTTTCGCGTATGAAACATATTGGTTATGCGTGCGCACCCTATCGCAACTCTGTGTATGAACTATATCGGTTCTGCGTGTGATCTATATTGGTTGTTCACGTGATCTTCAGCGGAAATGGGCGGGGCAAGAAACAGGAACTCAAGGGCCGGTAAAGTCATGGAGTGTAAAGAGATGTGTCTAGGAGACGCATCTGCATTTAAACTGCACTATATATATTTTTTCCGCACCATACGTTTGCGAAAGGACTTGGTGGTAATTATTACTATTTAACAGAATCTACCATTGAGTCTGTAATGAACACAAGTGTGAAGTTAGGTACGTATTGGGCCGTACCTGCGGCCGTGTTAGCCTGTCACGCACACTGGGCCATTCACGTTTTACATCTATGCGGCAGTTCCTCTTCACCTGATCAAAGTAGTCGGCGTTCTCATACTTGGACACTTCCGCCATCTCTTGGCAATTTAAAGAAGTATGGGTAAAGAGCGATGCAGAGACCAAAGCTGCCGCTAGACGGCGCCGCAGTGAAGTTCTGTTACAACGTGCAGCCATCTTAAGTATGGGGAAGTATGCCGAATGTTGTGTCGGTGAAAAGGTACCCTGCGGTTCACTACAAACATTTTTTTGAACCAAACATACCCCATGACCTTCTCCTGGTCACAAAGGAGCCCCATGCCCAGTTTGGTGGCGATCGGACGTCCGGTGCAGATTTGTATGGCGGACAAACAAACATACTCACACACATAGACTCTGCTTTATATATTAGACTAGCAAAATACCCGCGCTTCGCAGCGGTGAAATACTGCCTGAATATTTTTATTCAAAAAGTAAACATTTTTAGACTGAGGTAAAATATATAAAAAATTAATTGTTAAGGATCTCTCTGTATACTACGTTGTCAGTTCGGCCCTACGGTTGTAATATGACTAAGCTGTGTGCTGAGCTTACTCTTGAGCATGCAACATACAGTTGGCCATGTGAAAAGCAATCCTGCCTCAAATCAATGCCAACCTTTTGTAGTGTCTGTCCCTGAGACTTATTAATTGTCGTTGTGAAGCAGAGTGTTACTGGAAATTGAACGTGTTTGAATTGAAATGGGAGATTAGATGGTATAACGGGGATGCGAGGAATAAAAACTGTGTCACCTGAGGCACTGCCAGTAAAAATAGTTGCTTCAATTAGGTTGTTTTGTAGAGATGTGACCTGAAGTCTTGTGCCGTTACAAAGTTTCGGTGGCTGTAAGTTTCTCAGTAACATTATTGGTGCCCCAACCTTCAAGATGAGATTATGCTCAGGAGTGCCTGGAGGATTTAGAGTGTTGAGAAACTCTACCGGATAATGTACCACGTCTTCTGCTTCTACAACTGAATCAACAGATTGATATGTTTTTGATTGTGAAGGTAGTTCTTGAAGTAAAATGCGGTTTATAGTCGTAGTCGTGTCATTTTTTGGTGTCAGGATAGCTCTCTCTCTTAACCATGAGACGTCACTTTGGTGTAGATTTCATAGATCAGGGTAAACATTTTGAAGAAGGCTTTGTAAGGTATTCACGATGAGACAGAGATTTGTAGGAATATTTATTTTACGGTTTTCTTGTATGAAGGTGCCATCACCTATACTCGTCAGAAGAGCAGAGAACTCCTCGGCTTTTTTGTCGCGTTTCAAATGAACTCTCATGTTTATTTTTAAAGTAACAACATGGATTTGTGGCCAAAGGTATGAAGATTTCAGAGATGCTTTAACTTCATCAGCGCGTGTTCCTCTGGGCATGACTGGTAAGGTTTGGCGGAAGACTCCAGCCAGCAACACTGTCAAGCCTCCCATAAGTTTGTTGGTGTTTCGGATGTCTTGGAGGGTCCTGTCTAAAGCCTCAATACCTGCTCTGTGTGCCATAGTGCATTCATCCCAGACAATAAGTTGACAATGTCGCAGCACTTCAGCCATGTTGCTCTGCTTTGATATGTTACACATGGGGGATTCAGTATGGTTGAGGTTCAGAGGCAGCTTGAAAGCTGAATGAGCAGTTCTGCCACCCTCTAGAAGAGTTGCAGCAATGCCAGAAGAAGCTACAGCTATGGCAATGTTACGTTTTGCTCGGATTTTTGCAAGGAGAAGGTTTATTAGGAATGTCTTACCAGTTCCTCCTGGAGCATCAAGGAAAAACACCGTGGTAGTGGCAGACGCAACACTGCTCATGATTTGCTCATAAACTGACTTTTGTTCACTATTTAGCAAGCGCTTGTTATTTGTGACTATATTGGCCAAGTGCGAGGTGTTGTAAGATGTCTCTTTCAAGTATTCGGGATTTGATGCAAGTTGTGCCAGTTCTGGTAAAGGTGAAGGCAAACCGTAATGATGAAGAGATTGACCTCCAATAGCAATGACGTAGTTTTCAAGCAACTGTAGACACTTGTTATAGATCAAATTTAACCACTGGTGGACTTCTGTTCGTATATGATCTCTTTCAGTCTGTCTCCTAACATCTTCTGCTATGCTGTGTTTATGTTTTTCCCATAGGTTTAAGGGGTTTTCTATTTGGCAGAACACCAACATGACAGCAAATAGTTCACGGATCTTTTGAGGTGAGCAAGATAGAGTAGCTTCCTGTAGAGTCTCGTCCCAGTTGATATCGTCATGTAATGCCGATACAGGATGCCCTGCAGGATGACTTATAGGTCGGATGTAGGACACCATCAACTGTTCTGAGAGATTTGAAAGATGTGGGACCTGTGATTTTGTTGAGGAGGAGTCGAAGATGGTAGCATTCAGAGTTATTCGGGTGTACAGTGTAGACCCGTCCCAGTACATGATCCTTTTTTACTCCCGAATATCCTGGTACAGGGTTGCCCTGTTTCCTTTGACGAAACATGTTGTTTGCCCACACATAATATGATGGAATTTCATTATAATGAAGTTGTCTAGTAAAATCATCGTGCTTGCAAAGGTCAAAGAACGCTAAAAGGGTCGTTTGTGGTGGTACTTTATCGGCAACATTGCCTTCTGTGAAATAAATTCTTTGTCCATTCTCAAGATGCACAGCAAGATGAACGAACGGAGGGAAACGTTCATGAATGGGAAAACAGAAAACGCGCCAGGCTGCTTCAGAGCTACTAATGTAACGACCAGCTTCGTATCGAGATACTTCGTCATTTTGAGTTTGTATTGTAAATACTGCCTGGTCACTTCCTTTGTTAACATACTTGCAGATGTATTTGATCGATTTTACTGAATTGCAAAATTTGACATTGATGTGAGCATTGAAGAAGCGGGACAGCACAGGACTATAAGGGACCACCCATCTGTTGTCGATATGTACTCCTTTGATGTTAATTGTATGACCTCCATCAGCAGGTGTGCGCCGGCGGTACTGAGGGTAACCATCTTCTCCGGTCTGAGTTTGTGAGATGAACGGACGCGGGTACTTCTTAGTGCATATTCTGTTGCTCATGCAGGGCGAGTTGATATTATGAGGTCCACATGGGCCGTGAATCATGTTGGATTTTACTATTTTGTGTAGGGCAGGGTCAGTCTGTGGATCAGGAATTTCTGCACGGATGAGTTGATCGATGAGAGCTGGTTTAATCCTATCCCTTAGCCACAATAGAATGTGTGCATGGGGAATATTTCGCTTTTGCCACTCTATGGTGTACATGTAGCAATTTGTACAGCCGAAAATGTTACTCTTCGTGAGCAAGTCTATCATTTTGCGGATCTTGAGATGAAATACACGACTGATAAGGTCGTGGCGATTGTGAGGTTTTTGACTTGGAAGGAGAATTTCAGAGATCTCAGGCCATTTAGGATTGCAAGTAAATGTGATGAATAAGTCAGGGCGGCCATAACGACGAACATATGTCATTGCGTCTTGTGTACGCTCGTGCATATAGCGAGGTCCTCCAGTGAAGGATGATGGTAATATCACAGCTTGACCAAGTTCTGTTAAATTAGTGTCGTTTTTGTCAATAGCATCTTTTAAGTGAACGTAATTTTCAGCCCGTAGTTTTTTTTTATTTAGTCTGATATAATTTAGTCTTTCGGATTCAATTTTTGCATACATATCAACTAAAAACTGATTTAATAAAGTTCGGAAGAAAAGGATATTATTAGCATGATGTTGTCTGATCATAAGCCGGTATGAATAGAAGTTTGCTGCAGAGATGGTTTTGTTCATAGGTAACTTACTGGCAGGATGAACTTGAGGTATAGACACAGAATAGCCGTCTTCACCATAGCAGAACATGAGAGGATATTTAAGTGCATCATAGGATCTGTGGGTTTCTTTAATGTGTTGCAGTTTATTGTCTCTGGTTTTCAAGACAATATCTCTATTGTTGAACGTTTGCCCAACGATGACAACACCAACTTGATGAACTGTGGGTTTATTAAATCTGCCTTTGTGTGCATGTAATGGTTTTTTGTCTGCGTGAATGACAACTTTAAAGTGTTTGTCATCATCTGAAATACTGTCGATTGTGGAGTGGAAGTCCTGGATGTAAGTGTTACAGTCATGAAGCATTTTTTGTAATTGCTTGACCAGGGGCATGTTAAGTCCAGAAAAATTAGCGCAGCGGATTTGTGCTTCCTTTTCATCGTCCTCGACGAAATAAATTTGCAAAAATTTGTGTTCCTCACTTGGCATAGGTAAAAGACTGCCAATCAAGTGATACACTTGTCCCTGAACTTTAAATGAAGGCATAAAATTTCCCTCAACGATTTGGTTAGCACCAAATGATGTCATTTGAAATGCGCTGTTGTACTTTCGAATGTTGTTCAAGAAATGCTCACTTTGAGGATGTTCGCCATTTAACAGGCCCTGAAGAAGGTGAGGAAGCTTACATAAAGGAGTGAGAGAGACTTTACCACCGTTATGGCACAAACCAGGAGACTCGCATTTCCACTTCTTTGCTTGACAATAGTCACAGTGAACATCCATGGATCCAATGTGTACTGTTTTGTCAGACTCATAATGTATGTTTGGGTCGTATGCAAATCCACAATTGGCTTTTTTGAGCCAAACCTGTTGTTTTCGTATGAGCCACTTTTCATTATTGGGATCGTATCTAGAAACAGAACCTCTATTAACTTGTGGATTTGCCTCCGTGTATTTAGCGACAGCGTCTCTATGAACTTGTGGATTCGCTTGCGAGTATTTAGCGACAGCGTCCCTATTAACTTCTGGATGTGCTTGCGAGTATTTAGCGACAGCATCCCTATTAATTTCTGGATGTGCTTGCGAGTATTTAGCGACAGCGTCCCTATTAACTTGTGGATGTACTTGCGAGTATTTAGCGACAGCGTTCCTATGAATTTGTGGATTTTTCTGCGAGTATTTGGCGGCAGCTGCACGAAGTTGATTCCATCTAGCTGTATGAGAAAATATACCACGACGTCTGATACGCCTCCTTTTTACTGTGTTCTCACAGCCTGGATTGCCGCTGTCATAATCAGCTGGATTTGTGTTGAAGTGACATTCAGCATGTGTCAATCGATGTAAGCATACAACCGGCTTCATCAATAACTTCGCATCCAGCTTTTGAGAGTTGAAATATTCATAAACATCAAAGTGTCCACTACTCAAATTGTCACCTGTGAATCTAAGATGTTTAAGAGGCATTGACAGTTCTCCAAAGGTGTAAAATATTTGCCTATTTCGGAACACTTGAAAGCGACAACCAAACAATTCAGCGGCAGCCATCAACTCACATGCAGAACCATAGGTGAAGGGCTTAAGCATTTCAGTCTTATAGTGCTCCTGTGTACTATAATTATCTCCTGTACCATCATCAGTCCATACTTTGAACCTCTCCCAGTCATTTAATACATAAGAGACAATGTCCTTGCGGATATCAAAAGTGAGTCTGATATGTCCGTGCAATATGTAACACAGAGAATGGAAAAGGCAGGCGCCATCTCCGGGCATGGACACCACTCGGTAAGTGATAGTTCTTTGATTGATGGTGATCACGTCGATAGACATTTTAATAGGGGTACAGTTGGAAGAATAAAGGGAATGGGTACTTGATCAGTAAACAGTATAAAATATCTACACAATAACTATAAGAATCATAATAAACGAACAATAAAACAGCTGAGAACCCGTGGATTAAATAAAATTAAATAAAACCTACACAATAAGTATAACAAATATAATAAATGAACAATAAAACAGCGCAGATCCCGTGGATTAAATAAAAAGGTTGCCTCGTTGGCGAAGCAAGGAAAAAAGGACTTTCTTATATGTCGTTCGTTTATAAAACAGCGCAGAAGCTGTGAGAAAGCTGCTTCACAAAAAAACTGCGGAGCGCCTAATATGGGCAGGCAGTCAGGCAAAGAAAGTGAATGAAATAAGTATAATCGTAACAAACGAACAAAACAACAGCAGAAAAGCCGCGGATTAAATAAAGGAAATGGGTACTTGAACAGTAAACTAAGTGTAAAATACGTACACAATAACTGTAACAATCGTAACAAATGAACAATAAAACAGCGCAGAACCCATGGATTAAATAAAAAGGTTGCCTCGTTAGCGAAGCAAGGAAAAAGGACTTTCTTATATGTCGTTCGTT
Organism: Polypterus bichir lapradei; assembly: GCA_026402145.1. NCBI lineage: Eukaryota > Metazoa > Chordata > Cladistia > Polypteriformes > Polypteridae > Polypterus > Polypterus bichir. The sequence goes on along the minus strand of JANRMT010027041.1, from coordinate 118,035,210 downwards.
TATAAAACAGTGCAGAAGCTGTGAGAAAGCTGCTTCACAAAAAAACTGCGGAGCGCCTAATATGGACATGCAGTCAGGCAAAGAAAGTGAATGAAATATGTATAATCGTAACAAACGAACAAAACAACAGCAGAAAAGCCGCGGATTAAATAAAGGAAATGGGTACTTGAACAGTAAACTAAGTGTAAAATACGTACACAATAACTGTAACAATCATAACAAATGAACAATAAAATAGCGCAGAACCCGTGGATTAAATAAAAAGGTTGCCTCGTTGGCGAAGCAAGGAAAAAGGACTTTCTTATATGTCGTTCGTTTATAAAACAGCGCAGAAGCTGTGAGAAAGCTGCTTCACAAAAAAACTGCGGAGTGCCTAATATGGGCAGGCAGTCAGGCAAAGAAAGTGAATGAAATAAGTATAATAGTAACAAACGAACAAAACAACAGCAGAAAAGCCGCGGATTAAATAAAGGAAATGGGTACCTGAACAGTAAACTAAGTGTAAAATACGTACACAATAACTGTAACAATCGTAACAAATGAACAATAAAATAGCGCAGAACCCGTGGATTAAATAAAAAGGTTGCCTCGTTAGCGAAGCAAGGAAAAAGGACTTTCTTATATGTCGTTCGTTTATAAAACAGCGCAGAAGCTGTGATAAAGCTGCTTCCTTGTCGAAGCAAGGAAACGAATGAAGACACCGCAGCGAAGAATGGCCTTATATGGGCAGGCAGTCAATTACGTGGGAGGCGTGCTGAGTTGCGCAGCAGCCTTACATATGAATATGCTAAGTGTTGACTAAATAGAAGTTGAAAAGATATATGTTTTCGAATGTGATCGCGCAATTCAGATCGAGTTGACATTTTGTCTGTGCACAGTTTCTGCCAAACACCACCCTGACCATCTTATCTTCGTCTGCATAAGCATAAGCACAGTCCTTCACCCGTGAATATTTAGCGGCAGTGTTTCTATTGGATTGCCGCTGATGGACGGCCTTATATGGGCAGGCCCTAAATTATGTGGGAGGCGTAACTCCGCCTCTCACGGGCATCGAGCAGAAGTCTATTATAGTCTATGGATGAAAAAATAGGTACCAGTTATGACCATTACGCGTAGAATTTCGAAATGAAACCTGCCCAACTTTTGTAAGTAAGCTGTAAGGAATGAGCCTGCCAAATTTCAGCCTTCTACCCACACGGGAACTTGGAGAATTAGTGATGAGTCAGTGAGTGAGTGAGTGAGTGAGTGAGTGAGTCAGTCAGTCAGTCAGTCAATGAGGGCTTTGCCTTTTATTAGTACAGATATATATATATACAAGGGGACTCTGCCCCTTGTTTGCTTCGCTTGCCAACCCCTGTGTTTGGTTAAGCGGAGATACAATTTTAAAAGCTTTTTTTTTCTTTGGAATTGTTTCAATTTCATCATTTGCACTTTTACTTTAAAGGTTCATGAAAAACAATATTTGGAATTACAGTACCTTTTCTTCAAGATCGCATTGAATTTTGGAGACACATTGTGACAACGCAACGTATAACTGCCCGTGAGTGAATATTGTTTCTGTTTCTCTAATAAATAATCCGACTTTTTCTAATGTTTGTCCCTGTGATTTGATAATTGTCATAGCAAAAGCTATTCTCACGGGAAACTGTAAACATTTTAATACGATTGGCATATCAAGATCTCCTTTGCTGTCTAATGTTAATCGCGGAATATATACATTACTTTTCTTGTCGCCTGTTAAAATTTGCATCGCTTCTCCGTGATCATAAATATACACCTGACCGAATTGTGTTTTCTTTGAAATTAAACTTGTCATTGCTTTAACTGTTGCGGGACCACAGATTCTCAGAGCATACGGTCCATTATTGAGTAAATCTATGTTCTGTGCATTGAATGATGCGAAGGCAAAAAGACTTTGTTTTCTGCTCTTTGCCTTTTATTTCTGACCTCACTTTGTCCTGCTATTTTTTCAATTAGACTTGGTCCTGATGATTAATTTCCTGTTGTTTGCACTAATGCGATCTTTACTATCTTTTTTTTGATACTGTAGCGACTAACGTAATAAAGTGTCACAAAAGTTTCACTTGAACAATCGCCGACTTTGTAACCCCAAACACAACTTTCTAGCACCCTCTCCAACCCCTCATCCCCTGGGTCTTGCCTCGCCCCCTTACCGCATCAATCAATACCCCACTATCACTACAATACTTTCGAATTTTACTGCTTTCATATTCTTTACCTTTGTCTGCATGTGTATCGTGCCATCGTTTGTTTGAGCCTGTCGAATTCCACTGCTTTCATAATCTCTTATCTGCCTTTTTTTCTCTCCAGTGCTTTTGGGTCTCTTTTCTCCATGCTGCTCTTTCTTCTTAGTCATTGACGTTTCATCTAGAACTTATTGTCCTTATACGCTTTATATGTGATGAGAGCACAGGATCTTTATGTGCTACATTTTATTATATATAATATATATAGGGGATCCATTCCTGGGAATTCGGGAATCCCGCATGTCATTCCTGGGAATCCTGGGCTCCCGGGGATGACACAGTGCACGGGCATCCTACATGTGAACGGTTTTAGTACGACCGACACTTATTTTTAATTAAACTACTGCAATATGGTGACACCAATAAAAGACTAACCTTATCTACAAGCAGTTCATGCTGTCATATAAGTACATGTACCTAGTTAGTTGCGGTAATAAGAGCATAGAAAGTACAACATATCCAGCGCGCAGTCGTCCAGGTGAGAACGCACCTTCGTGCAGAGTACGCCAGCCGCTGATAAAGCACGCTCTGCCTCCACTGAAGTAGGCGGCACAGTCATCAGATACTGATACACTTGTTCTAAACAATGCCCGCGCTTGCCGTTGCTCTGAAACACCGCCATTTCAGGTTTTACTGATGCATCCAGCTTCTTGTCATCATTCTGTGATGGCAAGTTTCTTGGCACAGATAATGCGGATGCAACAGACTGACGCATTGCAATTTCAGGTTGCTGTTCAAAGCCGTTGTCTGACAGACGTCAATGAAGTCTGCCCCGTCCCGGCATTCGTGAGCTGCAGAGTGCAGACTCCTCCCAGTCCACTGTGCTCAGTTTTAGTCGGAGCCGGGAGACTGACTGCTGCTGGTCTGTTGTTGACTGAATTAATAAGCAACACACTACACTGTGGGCCAAAAAACCGTGACACTTAATTACTTTCAACTATAACTCTGTTATTTCTTGATCGATTTTTACACTTTTACACACTATATATGCGAGCTTGGCCTTTCCCGGTTTCCCGGGAATTACAGCAGTTTCATTCCCGGGAATGGAAAATGTCCGGGAATGGATTCCCTATATATATATATATATATATATATATATATATATATATATATATAGTTGAAATAGTTTTCTGGCAAGTAATGCAAAGAGTACGCAATACATGTTTCGCCCTAATTCTGGGCTCATCAGGCGTACGCACTCACTGCACCCCCTCTCGGGAATCGAACCTCGGACGTCAGCGCTAGAGGTGAAGCCTCTTGTGTTGCGCCATGGCGTGTGGTTCGTTTATTTGACAGTATGTAGATCGGGGTAATTACATTCATTGCATTCGTAGTCTGAATCACAATCTGATTGTATGGGTGGTTACCTACCAGGCAACGCTTGTGGTTGGTCAGCCAGTCCTGGTGAGCCCAGAATTAGGGCGAAACACGTGTCGTGTACTCTTTGCCTATTACTATTTGACAGTAAACTATTTCAACCATTCTATGATCTGCTTCTCGCAACTGAAAGAGGGCACCGTGGCGGATGTTAGCCAACTTGCTGACCAACCACAAGCATTGCCTGGTAGGTAACTACCCATACAATCAGATTATGATTCAGACTACGAATGCCATGAATATATATATATATATATATATATATAAATATATATATATATATATA
>JANRMT010027041.1:117981419-118016009 GCA_026402145.1 Polypterus bichir lapradei | reverse complement strand
CCCATCCCATCCCATTTTGCCTCCCCACATGAGGCTGGACCCCACTTCATGCAGTCCTGGTCCTCTGACATACCTAGAGACAGAGCACGTCCAAAGCAAAACAAGTCCCCACGCAGCAGCGTTTTAGGATTAAAAAATAGAGATATCTAGTGCCAATATAGTCTAAATACTATATGCCTTAAAATATAATCATTAACAAACTTAAATATAATCAATAATAATCAATTAATAAACTTAAAATATAATCTTCAACAATCTTAAAGTATTAAGATAATAAACCCAGGGAATGGTGTTAGAAAGTGGTCCAGAATAAGGATGGTAAGTCTTGATGCAATAATAACAATAACAATAAACCAAGGGTATGATGTTAAACAGTCTCCTTTAGGGTATTAGAAAAAAAAACCCGTAATAAATAAATAAATAAATAAATAATAAACACACGTCTATAACTAATTAAAACATAAACAGCGTCCGAGTAATAAAAAGGATGTATAATTATGATACCCATATCATTACAAATGGCTCAGACAGTAGGTTATATATCCTTGCCATGTCATGACAGGCTATGACTCACTATTGTGTTTCAGAATAGTGTCGGGACCAGCTTTCTTAATTCCTTTTCTGCTCCTTCCTTGCTGGCGAAGACATAGAATTGGCCTTGCATTTCCACTTTCAGTTTGGCAGGATATAAGAGGCTGTATTTGATATCGGCTTGCCGTAACCGCTGTTTAATGTTGTAAAAGGCTGCACGTTTAGTAGCTGTTGCGGGAGAGAAATCAGGGAAAATACAAATATGTTTATTTTCATATATAATCTCTTGCTTGTGTCAGAGGAGTACCATCACCTCTATCTTAAATAATAATCTCTCGAAGCGGATAGTAAAAGACCTAGGTCTAACGGTATTTGATCTGTGTATGCGGTAAGCCGCTGCTATCTCAGAATCTGATTTAAAGTCCTCTCCAATTATTTTAGAGAATAGTTCAACTGCAAATTTCACTGGGTTTGGAATTTCACGATTCTCAGGTAGACCCTCGACTCAATATTAATATTATTCCTTCTACTTCTATCTTCCAGAGCAGCAAGTCTGTCTCCGAGTGTTTTGCATTCGGAGTTGGCAGCTGTTACTTTTCCTTCAGCAGTGCCAGCTAGATTTTCAGCTGCTTCAATCTGAGTCGTGAATGTCTCCTTGACATCCTCCAGCTCAAGAGTTCCCAAACTTTTTTCAGCCGCAGACCCCTTTACCAAAAACTTTTAAAACCGTCGACCCCCTAGTCACATGCAACGGTTTTTCATGTCCACACCTGCTTTGATGCGTTCGATACGACAATGCACAGACATGTTTGTGCTACATGTATTTTCATGCATTCTTACATGTGACTCTTTTAATGACACATTTTACCTCTTCGTTTTTAAGTTTAGTATGTAATGTGTTTTTATCAAAAAAGTGTTTTTTTTAATTATTTTACTTCTTAATTAGGTACCTATTGGAATCATAGATATTTTGAAGTAACAAACAAATAGCAGCAGTAAGGAGGTCTATTTCTGCTGTTGTCGACCCCCAAATTATTTTATTTAAACTATCGACCCCTAGAAAGTTCAAATTGACCCCAGGGGGTCCATATCGACCACTTTGGGAACTCTTGCTCCAGCTGATCAGCAAGTGTGCTTAGTTTAGACGTGGTTTCCTGAATGTGCTTTTCAATTTTACCCAGCATATCTTTAAAGATTGCCTCAAAGGGAATATATATGCATTTCTCCAAGTCTTTATTATTCTGCTGCAGCTCCTGTCGCAGCTTCTCATTTGCTTTCTCACTTGCTTTCTCATTTACCTTCTCACTTTTCCTTATATCTTTCTTTATCTCTTGCTTGAGCTCTACTTGAGCTTGCTTGAGATCAGCGATCATCACCTTCAGTTCAGACAGATCATTTCTGCTTTCGTGCACCGTAGGTGAGGCGGCGGGCTGTATTGCAGCCGGTGTTCCCGGCTCACTTGGAGTAGTTGAAAGCATGGACTGCAAGGCCTTTTCCAGTTTCAGATGATCTTCTCCAGTCGGCGAGCTATCGTGACCTGCGTCACTCGCACTCGTACATTCGCTCCCTATTTCGCTCTCTGCCGGAGACGATGTAGCGGTCTGTGGTCCCGAGGAGTCTGGGCTTTCGCCCATCTGATCCAGGTCAGTCTCTGAAAGGCCGTACCTTGAGTTTGAACTTGGACTTGTCGGTCTGAGCTTGGATGTAGCTTTAGTTTTTATTTCTTTCTGAGCCCCTTTCTTGTTGGCCATGTTTATATACAGTGGGATGCAAAAGTTTGTTAATAGTCATTATTTTCCTGTATAAATCATTGGTTGTTACGATAAAAAATGTCAGTTAAATATATCATATAGGAGACACACACAGTGATATTTGAGAAGTGAAATGAAGTTTATTGGATTTACAGAAAGTGTGCAATAATTGTTCAAACAAAATCAGGCAGGTGCATAAATTTGGGCACCGTTGTCATTTTATTGATTCCAAAACTTTTAGAACTAATTATTGGAACTCAAATTGGCTTGGTAAGCTCAGTGACCCCTGACCTACATACACAGGTGAATCCTATAATGAGAAAGAGTATTTAAGGGGGTCAATTGTAAGTTTCCCTCCTCCTTTAATTTTCTCTGAAGAGTAGCAACATGGGGGTCACAAAACAACTCTCAAATGACCTGAAGACAAAGATTGTTCACCATCATGGTTTAGGGGAAGGATACAGAAAGCTGTCCCAGAGATTTAAGCTGTCTGTTTCCACAGTTAGGAACATATTGAGGAAATGGAAGACCACAGGCTCAGTTCAAGTTAAGGGTCGAAGTGGCAGACCAAGAAAGATTTCGGATAGACAGAAGCGACGAATGGTGAGAACAGTCAGAGTCAACCCACAGACCAGCACCAAAGACCTACAACATCATCTTGCAGCAGATGGAGTCACTGTGCATCGTTCAACCATTCGGTGCACTTTACACAAGGAGATGCTGTATGCGAGAGTGATGCAGAGGAAGCCTTTTCTCCGCCCACAGCACAAACAGAGCCGCTTGAGGTATGCTCAAGCACATTTGGACAAGCCAGCTTCATTTTGGAATAAGGTGCTGTGGACTGATGAAACTAAAATTGAGTTATTTGGACATAACAAGGGGCGTTATGCATGGAGGAAAAAGAACACAGCATTCCAAGAAAAACACCTGCTACCTACAGTAAAATATGGTGGTGGTTCCATCATGCTGTGGGGCTGTGTGGCCAGTGCAGGGACTGGGAATCTTGTCAAAGTTGAGGGACGCATGGATTCCACTCAGTATCAGCAGATTCTGGAGACCAATGTCCAGGAATCAGTGACAAAGCTGAAGCTGCACCGGGGCTGGATCTTTCAACAAGAAAACGACCCAAAACACTGCTCAAAATCCACTAAGGCATTCATGCAGAGGAATAAGTACAACGTTCTGGAATGGCCATCTCAGTCCCCAGACCTGAATATAATTGAAAATCTGTGGTGTGAGTTAAAGAGAGCTGTCCAAGCTCGGAAGCCATCAAACCTGAATGAACTAGAGATGTTTTGTAAAGAGGAATGGTCCAAAATACCTTCAACCACAATCCAGACTCTCATTGGAACCTACAGGAAGCGTTTAGAGGCTGTAATTTCTGCAAAAGGCGGATCTAGTAAATATTGATTTCATTTCTTTTTTGTGGTGCCCAAATTTATGCACCTGCCTGATTTTGTTTGAACAATTATTGCACACTTTCTGTAAATCCAATAAACTTCATTTCACTTCTCAAATATCACTGTGTGTGTCTCCTATATGATATATTTAACTGACATTTTTTATCGTAACAACCAATGATTTATACAGGAAAATAATGACTATTAACAAGGTTGCTCAAACTTTTGCATCCCACTGTATGCTTGCATATACTGTAGTAGTACCCTCAGGTTGGATAAATACAGGATATCTCAGGATAATAATAAGAAAATATAAAAAAATAACACCGCTGCTAATGGAGCTCCGCTTCAGACGTCCATCTCTCGCAACGGACGAGACCAAAGAAAAAAATGTAAGTGTCGCATTTTTAAATGGGCGTATAAGTCAGAGTCTGATTTTATGATAGATTTTTCAGGTTTTAAGACCCAACTTATACACGAGTATATATGTTACCCAACAGAGAAACAGAAATGGCTTCCCAACATAATCCCAAAATTCAAAGCCCAACAGTTGTTTGGTGATGCATTTGTAATCTTGTCCCTAGTATATATTGGGTAATTTTAATCAAGATACATGTACACATATAATACACTGATTTTCATTATGCTTTGCTCAAAAGAGTATATTGTGTTGACTGTTGAATTTCCTTAATAACCTGGCATTTTTAGTTGAAATTTTCCACTGTTAACATCACATTAGATCATGTAGGCATGCACTGTTTCAAAGAAATGAGCAGGCTCTGCAAATGGTGTTAAATCTTATTATTACTTGATAGTCCTCATTCAACTACAGATACTTATAAAGGTTGAGAAATGCTGGGCAGATTTCTTCTGACATAACCTTTACCATGCACATAATAAAAGCAGTTTATTGCTGGCAGATTATATTTGAGTCATATTTATTCAAAGGATGCAAACACATTGTCAATATAGAGGTCTCTAAACCTCTTGTCATCCAAGTGAATTAAATGTTTTATAAGCTAAATTAACAAGGATGGATTTTATTATTATCATTCATAGGAACTAATGGTATCTTCTCCTTAAAGTGTTTCCTTCTTTGGTAGTTGTCATGGTTTAGCCTGGGCTCCTTGCTTGTTTTTTTTTTATTTTCTTATTTTTTCTGAACTATTTTGTATTTTATTTTAGTGAATATTTTTGTTTGTTTTCTTTTTGTATTTCATTATTCTTTAATGAGTATTCTCATGTTTACAAATCACTAGACATAGCACCCAGCATTGCAGAGGTAAGTAATTTTTAGTTCTGGCCTGTTTGTTTTGCTAGCTTGAGCTCTGTCTGTTCTGGTGTTTGACATGCTCTAAGTCACCAGGTGGCACCATCATTCAAACTGTAATAAAAAGAAGAAAAAGGCATCCCCAGAGTCAAAATTTCAATAGTCTGTTGTGAATAGTCTGTTGTCTTCCCCTGAGCAAATAAGGGAGGTGTGCAAATATTGGCAGAGACTAGTCAAATGATGTGAATTTGTATACCGGACATGTATTTTTCTGAGGCATTGTCTTTTTCTCATTTTCTTTGACTCCTCTGCCTTTATTTCTGTTTTGTAAGTGCTTGTTATTTGGATTCTGGCTTTGGTTTAGGTTAGTTTTTGAATTGCTTCTTTGTGAGGCAACTTTCTGCAGTTGCCATTTTTTAACAAAGTTAAAAAAAAATAGAGATTTCCCTTTTTGAGTTTTTTAGGCCCTTTTCATGTTGTTGACCAAACCTGCTTAAATATCAAGGTTAGGCATACTTTACATTGTAAAGGTGTATTTGGTGTTTTAACACCTACTCTTGAGATTAATGCCTTTTTTGGAGTTTTGTGGACAAAGATTGTATGGCAGTAATATATTTTGAGTGATTTATATGCCACCAGCAGACTACAGAAAAGGGATAATAATGGTAGGAGTATAAAAATAATCTCCTGAATTAATGACTGTTTGCAAAGTAGGAGAGACAGGGATTAAATAGAAATAACAAAAAGCATTGGTGTGAATTGGAATCTGTCTGATTTTGCATTCCATAGTTAAACAAGTCACAACTTATATTATCTATGAACTAAGGCCTGTTGACTGAATAATCTTGTTAATTAAACCCTCTTTTAAGGTATGTTTGCATATGAAGTGAGAAACACCTATTGTGATAGCCATGTCCGTCTGTCCCCTTGAAACAATTAGGGCCCCTGTGGACAGATTATTTTAAAATTTGGCACATTTATTTTTCAAAGAAATGTGTTCAGACAGTTACATTTTTTGTTTCAATTTCTTGAACATCATTATGTATGAAGTTTTGAAAATTCAAAATCTGTTATTGAAAGGCATTGGTAAATCTGAAAACTTGTCTATCTTAAAAAAGGAAAACATTCTGTTCAACTTCAGTTAGATTAGTTTATCATTTCAATTTTACTTATACAGTTGTTACACCGACTGGCATGTTTTGTATATTTTTCCTCTTTTACTCTCTGGGTGTGGTGTAAGTGCTGATGGTCCAGGGCTCCCAAGGCATCAGGGAGCCCCCTGGCGGTGACCATGGGCCCCTGCAGGGTTGAACTTCAAAGCCCTGTACCCATGGTCTCCATAGCAACCAGGGTGGTCACCCCCACGTGGTCTGAGGTGGGTGTAAGCCCTCTTCCGGGGTGTCCCAGCTGGGTCGCCCCCCAGCCACCTGCAACAATGTTTAATATGTCACTGTGCTCTATACAAATATTTTATAAATCTACTTTTCTTTCTACTCACATGCACAGCTAATACAAAGCCAAATTTAGCACAGGTGCTCATCATTTAGAACTGCTAGGCAAGCATTAAAAGACAAGACAGGGACAACTGCGAAATGGGCATTGTATACTATTTTTGTGTATCAAAGTCAGCATGAAACTATATCCTCTTTTCCTGGTTTGGAATGGCATGATTTGACTAAGTGGGGGCCTGCATATGAAGAAAGAGTATAAAGCCTTGGAACATTGCCCAGCACACCTTTGAAGCCAACAGACGAATGGGAGATACCACCATCTGATCCAGAATATCCTTCCAACGCAATGACGAAAATGGCAGACTCATACATCAGGCCCCCACTCCCAAAGGTCTTGCCATGGCTTCCTTTATCTGTTATGCCGAGAAAACCATCATTAAAGAAAGCTGTTATTTCTCCTATGTGATTTCTTACCACTGTATCACTAAGGGAGGTGTATCAACTTTTTATATTATATCTATATAGTTTCATGTTGTATAACATGCCACAATTACAAAAGAACTTATTCCAACAAGAAAGCTAGTGCCCCCTGTTGGATACATGGAGAATGGCTTACACCTGATATACTTGATATTCTTTAAATGCTGAATGGATTTTATCTGATTCAAGCGAACAAACACCTAGTACAGCATGGGAAAAAGGCAGGAGGGGGACTGGATATCTATGTGAATGGCAATGGTGCTAAAGTAGCATATTACAATTAAAGCTAAAATTGTAATCCAGACAATACTGGCTGTAGAAATCTGTCCGTGTTATCTGCCCAGGGAGATACATTACATCTTTCTTATTAATATTTTATTCCTCCATCTGCAAATGGGGAAATTACAATAGAAATTATTCATTCTGTTATCAGATCTCTAATGATGAAGCATTCTGACCTTGCTGTTATAATATTTGTTGACATCATCATTTGTTTAAGTGTTGACAATGTGTTTCAATGTAAACCTGTGTCACCATTTGGCAATCCAATCCATCTTAATCCTACCTGCAAACCTGTTATTAGACAGCCATCTGTTGCCACAAGAAGAGTAAGGAAATGGACTGTGGAGGCTGAGAAGAAGTCCTTGTGCTGGTAAATAATGTGTTAGTCAGATGGGGATGATATTGAGAGTCTGAGTCACTGCATCACACACAGTAACTTCTGTGTCAACACTATTTACCTTCTAAAACAATGTGCAGCTTTCCAAAAACACAAGTTCTGGATTACTAAAGAGCTAAAAAAGTCTACTAAATAATATCAATCAATCAATAGGTGAATTTGCCAGCTGTGAATTAAATTAGTAATGATTTTCAGTACCAAAATAAATGGGATAGTGAAAAATCACAATGGTGTCATAATTAGAAGATTTTTACAGATGGCAGTATGCTATTATCAATTTAAAAATAGTCCATGTGTGACAAATTAACAATCAACATCACTATAAGAATGTAACAAGAAATCGTTGCCTTCTTTATTCATCCATTTTCCTAATGTGCTTATCCAATGCAGGGTAGTGGGGCAGCTGGTGCCTATCCCAGCAGTCACTAGGTGTAAGGCAGGAACAATAACTGGATAGGACACCAATCACACCCTTACTCATGCCAGTTTAGTAACATAAATTCAGTTAATCATGAGGACATGAGGAGAACATACAAACTACATTCCTGGAGCACCCAGGGCACCAACCTGCCTTCCATTTTGCAAGGCAGCAGCACTACTCCTGCATCACTGCCACCTGCATTTTGTATATAAAAAGAAATTAAGTTTAAACACCCAATGTTTATTTTTAAGGGTCTAGTGACTCTGCTGCAGAATATATACAGTATAATGAAAACACTTTTTGAGTGTTTTGTTGATGGTTAATATTAAAGTGGTACACTGAATGTTAGTCAATCTATTGCCAAAGTAGGAGTGCTCAAACACATGATCATATCAGCCTTTTTTGTTGATAGCAGAAATGAACCTACAATAAAATGTTGCAGCTTATTATAAGCTAGATGCACACTATATATTTGTAAAGAATTACTTTTATGCTTATTCACCAACATGAGTGCTATTGTGTGTAATTCTGACTTGCAGGCTTTCTTAGTCAGTACTAACTGCAGCTAATCAATAGCTCACTTCCTTTATGATATTCACTTAATGTAATTGTTAAGTGAGAGAACATAGAAGGTTAATTTGTTTTACTTACTTTATACCCTTTTTTAAATACTGAAATACATATTGTGAACTATCATCATGTAGTGCTGGACTGAATTGTGAAACCACTGTCATGCATATGGCTGAGTGGGAAATATAATTTTTAAATGTAACAGCTCCTTCTCTAATAATGTACTTATGTTTATTTATTTCTGTATTTATTTCCTTCCTTTAATTAGTTTTACAAATTTAATCTGTTACTGAAATGTTATTTTTTGTTAGCACAGGATAACATTAACTAATGCAGGCAAAAAGCTAAATCTCCACTGATGTTTTTCTCATATTTTCAGAAGCTATTGAAGTTTGCTAGAAATCAATGATTAGCTACTCTCCTCATACTATGAAATTAACTGACTGCCAATGTTCAAGATGCACCATTGGTTTCAGCATTTAAATTAGGTATGAAGATTATTTTTTGTTTAGCATTCTCTTATAAGTGATGCTGGCAAGTCAATTCAGATTGCATTGTAATCATAATAGCAACTGTCATATTTCTTATTCACTTTGTCTGCTCATTTTTCATCAATGATACTTGACATTTTTGTCATTGTCATTAGTTTGACCCTCCTGACATTAAAATGAGGCATTTAAGTGAATGAGTTATCACTTATTTAATTTCACTTTTTTGTATACATTTAGTGTATATAGCTAGAGTTGTTGCTTGCATGGCAATGATTTGTTAAACTGAAATGTGTGCTCTTTTAGAGTCAGACAAAATCAGTTTCTAAGGCTGAACACTGTAAACTGTTATCAGAAAAAGTCTAATGGATTTTTTTTGTTTTTTTAGGGGGAGGAAATATGTAACCTAAAATAATACTGCATTAATTTATTGTTGAGGTGTCCCTGGAGTGTTCTCAGTGGCCCTTGTGCATGCCTTGTACAGTACATGTGAGTTGATCGCCGCCAATTCAAGCATGTTATAGCAAAAGCAACCGGCCACCTGGGTGCTCCTGCTCACACTGAATAAGCTCTCACCTTCTGGTGCACTATGTCAATGCAGCACCGGGCAAAAAAGAAAGAGACAAATATATGTGACACTTTAAAGAAATCATTCTATGATCTGAATATTACCAATTAGAAAACATCATCACACTGAAATATTATTTGAAAAGTTTCAGATAAAAAGTAACTGTGTCAGATTTGGGATGGGGGGTGGGTGTTGTATCGTGATCGTGATTGAGATAAATTTACACTAGTTGTTACAGACACAAATCAAATGTATGTTTTTATTGTATAATATTAACAATAAGAATAGTTCACTACTCAAAAAGGTAAAGTTGCGGGGGCGCTGGTTTCGAACTCACAACCTCTAACCACTACAGCACAGAAGCTGTTATATTGCACTTGTACCTTTTGTGAAAGTGTTTATTTGATATTTGGCCATCAGCCTTCACAAATGATATAGTTCATGTCTACATTTTGTCATTTATTACTAAAACATGAAAAAGTTTCTGTTTTAATAATGTGTTTACGTAGATTGTTGTAGACATGAAACACACATGAAATTATTTCCCCTTACAACTCTAGGTAGCTGACTCCAAAATAATCAAGGCAGGAATTGGGTGAACTTCTTGTCCGTTCTGAGGCGGTGTGGGGGGGGGATGGTATAGCAGGCTGCTTGCTACTTGGGCTTATCAACACATTTACAAGACAAAAGAGGCTGATGGAGAGATGTGAAGGGATTTAAGGTGGGATGGACTTATGAGTTTTTAAGTAGGCTCTGGTAATTCTAGTGTTAATTAGCTTGTTGATTTGGTGGGCCTCTCTTGAAGTGATGTTACCAGCTTAGCACACTTCAATGTAGAAAATCACACTGGCCATCAGACAGTTGCAGAAGATGTGAAGGATATCACTTCCCACATTAATGGAAAGCAGTCTTCTAAAGAAAAAGAGCTTGCTCTGCCCTTTCTTGTATAGTTTTTATGTGTCCCGAGACCAGTCCAACCTGTCATTAATATGGACCCCCAGATATCTGTAAAAGTTGACCACCTCTTCATTCACTCCTTGAATAGTGACTGAACGCAGAGGCAGCGAAAGTCAATAACCAGTTCCTTGGTTTTGCTGATGTTAAGATGCAGACATTTCTCTTTGCACCAAGAAACAAAGTTCTCCACCTGACTCATACACTCTGTCTCATTATTATCAATACAACTCATAAGTGCGGAATCTTGCAGAATGAGAATTTTTGCAAGTGACATGACTTGTTGACCTGACATGACCAAGTTATGGTCTGAGGTGTACAGAGAGAAGTGAAAAGGAGACAGGACTGATCCTTATGGTACTCCAGTGTTGCTCACAACTACATAAGAAACACAGTCCTTGAGTCTCACAAACTGTGGTCTACCACAAGAGGACTCATATAGTCCAGAACCAGTCTCTCAAAGGTCTTCATTATGTGAGACGTAAGTGCCACTGGTCTGTAGTCATTAGGTGAAGAAGCACCAGTCTTCTTTTGAACAGGAACAATGAAGGGTGACTGAACAGGTGACAGAGGACACCACAAAACTGATCCAAAAAATTAGAGAACTACCTCCATCTTGTCCCACAACTTTCTCTGGGTGTAGCTTCCTCAGTTATCTCCTTACTTGGTCTTTAGCGATGGACACCCATTTTTTTTTTTTATTTTATTGATTTTATTACAATCATTCCATACAAATCAATCAATTTTTACAAAAAATAAAATTAAGAACAAGTCGACCCCCACCCCTGAGAGAGAGCAAGGCAAACGCGTAATATTTAAGGCTTGTAGACATACCTAAATTAATAAGTTTGATAAGCCAATAGAGATGAATGGAGAAGACAAAGAAATACAGAAATAATTGCTTCCTCTGTGCTTTAAGAGCTTATTTTAAAATATTACTGATTAGATCCTGCCATGTTTTGAAAAAAATCTGTACAGATCCTCTGAGTATTTGATTTTTTCCAATTTCAAATAGTATAAAACATCGGTTTCCCACTGACTTAAAAGAGGAGAGTTTGGGTTCTTCCAGTTTAGCAGAATAAGTCTGCGTGCCAAAAGTGTAGTGATTGCAATCACAGTTTGTTTGCTTTTCTTCGCTTTAAACCCATCTGGAAGAACCCCAAACACAGCTGTTAATGGGTTAGGAGGGATTGTGAAACCAAGGCTGTCTGAAAGGTAATTAAAAATTTTGGTCCAGAATGATATTAATTTGGTGCAGGCCCAGAACATGTGACCCAATGAAGCTGGGACTTGATTGCAGCGTTCGCAGGTTGGATTTTGCCCAGGAAACATTTTGGAGAGTTTTAGACGAGACAGATGTGCTCAATATATGATTTTGAGTTGAATAATTGTATGCTTTGCGCATATGGAGCTCGAGTGAATTCTCTGCATTGCTACTTTTCATTCCTTTTCTGATATTTTAATTGAGAGATCTTTTTCCCAGTGTCCTCTTGGGTCTTTGAAAGGGAGGGACTGTAAAATGATTTTATATATTGCAGAGATGGAGTCCTTGAGATTGAATAAATATTTTTTCCATCATGGATGAGGGTGCAAGATGAGGAAAATCGGGAAGGTTCTGTTTAACAAAGTTCCTAATTTGAAGATAGTGAAAGAAATGTGTAGCTGGAATATTAAATTTGGATTGTAATTGTTCATAGGATGCAAAGACGTTGTCTATATAAAGATCTCTAAGCAAGTTAATCCCAAATTTTTTCCAGATATTAAAAACTGCATATGTTTGTGAAGGTTGAAAAGAGGTGGTTCTCTTGCAGAGTTGCCACAGATAAAAGCTTCTCCATCTTAAAATGCTTTCTACATTGGTTCCATATTCTAAGTGAGTGAAGCACAATTGGGTTATTAGTGTATTGCCAATAACTTGCATTTATTTTACTTCTATTGCGGACCAAGCCTGTGTATGTTCTTCTATTTGTGTCCAGGTTTTTATAGCTTGTATATTTGCTGCCCAGTAATAAAACTGGAAGTTAGGCAGAGCCATGCTGCCTTCTGCCTTTTGTCTTTGTAGGGTCGGTCTTTGGATACGTGGATGTTTTGAGTTCCAGATAAATGAGGTTATTGTTGATTTTAATTGCTTAAAAAATTATTTATTGATGTATATTGGGATATTTTGAAATAAAAAGGGAGCTTAGGAAGATTATTCATCTTAACAGTGTTAATTCTTCCAGCTAGAGTGAGATGAAGGGTTGACCATCTATGCAAGTCTTGCTTAATTTTTTCCATGCAGACGGCAAAATTTTGTTGATAAAGAGCTTTATGTTTACTTGTGATGTTTACCCCTAGGTATTTAAACTGTTTTGCAATGATAAAAGGTAGGGTTTCTAATCCAATATTATATGCTTGAGAATTCACTGGAAAGAGTACACTTTTATTCAGATTAATTCTGAGACCAGAGATCCTTTGAAATTCTGTGAGTGATGTTAAGACTGCAGGCACAGAATTATCTGGGTCTGATATATACAGTACCATATCATCTGCATATAGAGAAATTTTCTGTTCCAGTCCTTCTCTGATAATCCCCTTTATCTGATCAGTATTTCGACAGTGTATTGCCAGTGGTTCAATGGCGATTGCAAACAGTAGCGGTGACAAGGGGCATCCTTGTCTAGTACCACGTTCTAGTTTAAAGTAGTCTGAGCAAATGTTGTTGATAAAATCTGAAGCTTCTGGATTGGTATACAGTAATTTGATCCATGCACAAATGTTCGGGCCAAACCCAAATTTCTCCAATGTAGTAAAAACTTATTTCCATTCAACCATGTCAAATGCTTTTTCTGCATCCAATGATAATAATATTTCTGGGGTGTTTGATTTAGTTGGTGAGTATATTACATTAAACAGGCGTCGAAGATTTGAAGATAAGTGTCGACCCTTGATAAATCCAGTTTGATCTTGTGATATTACAGAGGGGAGCACTTTCTCCATCCTTCTAGCTATGATTTTTGAGAGTATTTTAACGTCATTATTCAAAAGTGAAATTGGTCTGTATGATGCACATTGTAATAATAAAATATCCTTATTTTGTTTTGGAAAAACGGTGATTAGTGCTTGGCGAAAAGTTTGAGGAACAGTTTGATTGTCTCTGGCTTCTGTAAATGTTGCTAATGGGAGGGGAGCTAGTTGAGCGGAGAATTTCTTATAAAATTCTGCAGGGTAGCCATCAAGGCCTGCTGCTTTCCCGCCTTGAAGTGACCTTATAGCATCTAGTAATTCTGATAACACCAGAGGTTTATCAAGTTCCTCTGCACTAAAAGTGTCTATTTGTGGTATCTGTAGTGTATCCAGAAATGCATTAAATTGTGTGTTGTCTTTTTTAAACTCAGTAGTATATAAGGATTTATAGTAGTCTCTGAATGTGTGCATTATATTTTTGTGGTCGATAATTTTGTCTCCGTTCGTGTTGGTGATTACTGGGATTGCGTTGCGGACTTCTTCCTTGTGAATTTGTTGAGCTAAAAGCTTATTAGCTTTCTCTCCATGTTCATAGTAATGATGTCTGGATTTATAAATTAGTTGTTCAGTTTCTTTAATATTCAAGAGGTTTAGTTCTGAATGCAGAGCCTGCCTTTTCCTATGTAGAGCCTTGCTTGGAAGCCTGGCATGTTCTTCATCTATTCTAGTAATTTCGCTTTTTAGCTCTGCTACTTTCTTGGTTTCTAATTTATTTCTGTGGGAAAGATATGAGATAATCTGTCCCATTAAGAAGGCCTTATGAGTTTCCCAGAGTATTCCTGCAGAAATCTCTGAGGATGTATTTGTCTCTAGGAAGAAACTGATTTGTTTGGATATAAATTCTGTGCAATTCTCGTCTGGTAATAGAAGTGGGTTGAGACACCATCTGCGAGGTGAGTGTGTGGGGCATAGTAACTTTAGCTCCAGGATCAGAGGTGCATGGTCAGAAATAACAATAGCATCATATTTGCTAGATTTAATCAAAGGCAAGAAATTATTATCTATAAAGAAATAATCAATTCTTGAGTAGCAATGATGTACTGGTGAGTAGAAAGAATATACTCTTGAGTTTGGGTTTAAAAACCTCCATGGGTCTGAAAAGTTGTGATCAGTTATAAACTTTGTAGTTATCTTTGCAGTGTTAGATGTCGTTCCCCCTGTGGTAGAAGTCTTATCTAAGAGAGGATTTAAAACACAATTAAAGTCCCAAGCCATTATAATTTTATGTGTGTTCAGATTGGGAATGCATGCAAATAAATTTTGTATAAATTCCTTATCACCAACATTAGGTGCATAAGCATTTATCAAAATCATTTTACAGTTAGATAAGTCTCCCATGACTATCACATATCTCTCTTCAGGATCCAGTACCACATCTGATGCTACAAATGAGACTGTTCTATGTATGATAATTCCCACACCTCTAGTTTTCTTGCTTAGTAAGTGGGTCTCCTGTAAAAATACTATTTTAGCGTTTAGACCTGTTAGGTGAGAGAGTACTTTCTTTCTCTTTAATTCATGATTCAGGCCTTTAACATTCCAGCTCACAAAGTTAACTGTCCCATCATGGAGGCATTGATTCTGAATTTTTGATGTAATTTTATAGTCTTAACTGGAAGTGAGACAACTTCAGCCTTAATTTCCATGCAGCCTATTATTACGTTGGTAGTTATAATTATAAGGATTAAAAGGATAGATTAGGTATAGATATAGCCTGCTCTCTTTCTCTCCCCCACCCCCCCTTTTTGCCTCCCCACGTGAGGCTAGAACCCACTTCACACAGTCCTGGTTCTCTGAAATACCCAGAGTCAGAGCACGTCCAAAGCAAAACAAGCCTCCACGCAGCGGCGTTTTAGGATTAAAAAAATAGAGATATCTATTACCAATATAGTCTAAATACTATATGCATCAAATTTAATCATTAACAAACTATGAATTTAGAATATATATAATCTTCAGCAATCTTAGTGTATTAAGATAATACACCCAGATAATAAATCCGGGGAATGGTGTTAGAAAGTGGTCCAGAATAAGCATAATAAGTCTTAATGCAATAATAGCAATAACAATAAACCAAGGGTATGATGTTGAACAGTCTCGTTTAGGGTAGAGAAAAAATAATTAGATAAAAAAAAAAAAAAGAATTAAGCACAAACGTCCATAGCTATAATTAAAACATAAACATATAGCGTCCGAGTAATAATGAATAATAATGAGGATATATAATGATAAAAACCCATATTTTAACAAATAGATCAGACAGTAGGTTATTAATCCTTGCCATATCATTAACGGCCATGACTCACTATTATGTATCAGAATAGTCCCGGGATCATTACTGATGGTCAGAGGTGGACTCATCACTGGCCATTCCAATTAAAGTGGTAGGAGTTGTTGATGTAGTAGGAATGGTGTATGGAGACTGGTCATTGGAAGAAGGTAGCAGTGGGAAGGAAAATCTATTAAACTGATATTAGCTTTTTTCACATCCCCTTCTAGCACCTGAGTCCTGGATTGCTTGAGTCCAGTAATTATGCCCAGTCAATTCCAGACATTTTTCATGTTATAAAGAGTGAATATGTTTTCAATTTTAGCTTTATAAGCATCCTTCCTTTTTCTTAACAGTAGAATTACCAAAGCCTATGAAAAAACTCGTAAATCCGGGCCACCTTAAATCCCTTCGCACCTCTCCATCAGCGTCTTTTGTCTTGTAAATGTGCTAATCATGACAGGCAGCAAGCAGCCTATTATTCCATCCCCCCACCGCCTCAGAACGTGCACAAAGTTCTCCCATCTCATGCCTTGATTATCTGGGGGTGAAGTGCTGGAGTTTGAGAGTGGAAATAATAGATTGTTATTTGAAACACATGCATTACATGTGTGTTCCATTTCTACCATAATCTGTGTAAACATATTGTTAAAACAGAAATGTTTTTCATATTTTAGTAATAAATGACAAAATGTAGGCATAAACTATATAATGTGTGATGTCTGAAGTCCAAAAATCAAATAAGCACTTTCACAAAAGGTTCAAGGTGATACAACAGCTTCCGTGATGTAGTGGTAAGAATTGCTGACTTAATCAAGAGTCTCCTGGCTCAGATAGTTGACACGGACTGCTCAGCCAATCAGCACGCATCAGGCTTGCTGCGCCTCCGAGATCCGAGTTCGATTCCCAAGCGAGGAGAATGCCCATTGTGTGTGTGTGTGTTCATTCTTCAAAATGCTTTGGATTAAATAAGAATAAAACATATAAATTAAATACTTGATGCAGGGTCCAACTGTGAATTTTAATTTCCAGACAACAACAATGCAGTTTTTTTTTAAACTTATTTTTTAATGTGTAAAGTGCTGGGGTAAAGTCTCACCCTAAGACATACATGGCACATTTTTTGTACTATAGCAATGGTTTTACTTTAATAATGAAAAAATGTCTGACACAAAAAGTGAAACCAAATATTTCAACAACAGAAAAAACATATGTACATAATTATTGAAACATATTTAGCTTGTGGCAGATTACCAGTTTTATAAAATTTGTGAACTTTCAGCTCTTTGCTAAATCACAATCCTATAAATGTTCCTCACGATTATACAGAGAGACTCAGGAGAACCAAAGAGGCACAACAAAGAAACTCAGTATATTTTTCCAATTATTCAATAAACTATTTCTTTTTATTATTTCCCTCTTTTCCTCCTCCCACCTCCTCTCTGTTTCATAAAAAACTGATGATTGGAACTCTTTCCAAGTCACCTCCCTTTCCATCCCCTTATCCTTATAAAGGGAGAAGACCTTGGCTGGGCAGTAAATGTATTTGCCAAGGTGCCCTGGAAATGCCACATGCATATGAGGGCTGTTAGGACCCTGCTTGAGCTGCAACTGGCAAAATCGACAGATGCGACCCTGAGGCTGCGGATCAGGCCTTTTCCGTTTCTGTTGTCCTTTCTCTTCTACTCTCTTCCTTGTGGCGTCTAGTTCCCGCTGAAAAAACTCCGCTTCTACAAAATCTTTAAATTGCATTTTCGGATCTGTCAGTCCCTCTGATCCATATATTTTAAAAACTTTTATAGAACAATAGAAATAACGGACAGGGCCTTGCTGGTAAAAAAAAAAAAATTAACTGAAGAGCTGTCATTTTTGTATCTTGATTTTGGTTGACTACATGAAAGACAAGGTTTTGTCCTTTTCTTGTATATTTGGGGCTGTTGGTGCTGCTGCTGTTGTTGTTGTTTCTCTATGATTTCATGCACAATTCACTCAATTGAATCCTGTGACAGTGGAATGACAGGAGAAGGTGAAAGGGGGTGGACAATGGCAGGGGACAAAGTCACATCTGGCACATGGGCAGTATGACTACCCTCAGTCAAACTGTGCCGCAATATTTGTGTCTCTATTAACTTCTCCTGGATCTTGTTTAAAAAAGAGCTACTGTTCTTAATTTTGGCCAGATACTTCATGTATCTGTCAATATGAACCCATGTTGTTGGATGGATCATAGTGTTTGGGTCTCTATAAGACTTCTGCACCATGGCAGCATAATCGTGATCCACAAGTTTCAGCAAGTCTTTCTGGCCATGATACTTATCGATAAGGTTGTCAATGGCTTCCTTCATCTGGGATGTCCAGCGTCTGTGGTCAAGGACAAATACCCTTCCACCAGTTTTTACTGGTCCAGTGTGAACACTTGCTGGTGATGACAGCAAAGGCACAGATGGTGTGCTGGGTGGTTCTGAAACAAAGAAGAGACCATTAATATTCATAAACTTGCAAAAAATAGGTATAGCTTGTCTCTTATGGTCTTAGTAATGAATTTACCTGTTTCGGGACGAGTGTCAGCATCTCTGCATAGTGACACTTCCGTTTTTATGTCAGCAAGTGGAGGAAACTGGAACAGGACAGATGGCCCCGGTGGAAGCTGGTGGTGAAGGAAGCTCCTGGACAGTGGTAGAGCGGCCCTCATTAGCTGTCTCAAAGAGGACAGTAGACTCCGTTTTCTTCTTGTGTTTATCCCAGTCAAGAAGAACAGGCCGATATCCTGGCTTTATATATTCAAGACCAAATCTCTTTCCTGTGTCTCTGTCAGAAAAATGAAGAGCAGGATATTTTTCTTCCCCAGTTACTCTTTTGGAAGCTGCATTCAGCTCTGAAATTAGTGCTGGGCCAAAAACACCTGGTAGGAGAACACCGGGCTGCTTCAGGTCCACCAAGTGCTGGTAATTCCACCGAGCCACACCTGTCATTCCTCGAGCTTGGAATAACTCTGAGGATACTTGTATTCCAGTGACCCATTGAGACTGGTGGAAATGGTAGCCCTCCTGCTGAGATGTTCCTCTGATGGGGATCCAGACCGGAACTTTGTCCCCCTCACCTTGAACATGGTTCAATTGCACAGTCCCAACATACCTATAGAGTGTGCCACCTGGAAGCTTGGAATCACTGAAGCAGCCCCGAAGGATTTGCACCCGCTGAATTCTCCAAGACTTTAGTATAGATGGCTTGAACAGGTATACGTCATTTGGATTCTTTGCTAGGTAAAAATGCTGGAACACTTTCTCGACCCTCTTCACCAGCTCATCTGGCTGTGGTATCTTTGTCCTACAATGCTCACAGATATGTTGTTTGGTGAGATTTGCTGGATGAATTCTACAGGATGCATAGGCATCCTTGAGTCGCTGTAGGTCTTCCTGATTCACAACAGAAAATGTGGCAGAAAGGAACTGGCAAAAAGAGCTGTAAAGGGCATGATGCACAGAGACACACTCTCAAAGAATTTGGCTTATACAGTGGAACAGATACAGTTTGATGGTAATCTTTCTGTTGTACAATGTTCTTGATGCACCTCTGTTCTGTATATAGCCATGTATGGCTTGGGCTAATCTAGAATCAGTTGTTTTCCAGGCATTCCAGTGAAGATGCTCCACTTGTAGCGATTCCGCAACCCTGAAAGCTGAACAGCAGTCCCTGAAAAACACAAAAAGAGAAAAAGTGTGAATTATGCAGCAAAGATGTACTGTATCCAGCAACTCTTTATTAGTCTATACATGTCTAAACCCATACTCTATGGTCTGCATATTATATGACTCATTCATTGATTCAAATTACTTTTATTCAAAGTAACACATTCAGTAGATAAATAGAAAACAATGGCTACTGCCCCTCACCTGTCTACCTACTGGAAGTTAGCCTTTTCAACATCAGCTATTCTGTACCGGTTAGCCAAACCCTGGTACATGGGCTCCAAAGACTTATCTTTCTCATACTGTAGCATTATCCAGGAGAGGATCATCCAGTTCTCGTTCATCACTGCGTAAGAGGACATGGTTCCGGATGTGAATGTGACCTTTCTGGTGACTTTTCTGGTGTGGTCTGAGCATAAGGCTTGGCCAAAGTCGCTTTGGAGGAGCTTTTTTATGGCAGGCTCTTGCCTTTTGTATTCATATAAAAAGTTTGTTAGGTAATAGGAAGAGTCTGATACTCCACACCAACCATCAGAGTGCTCATCTCCACCAAAAGGAGCTGGTTTGTTGTCCGCTCTGAGAAACTCACTGATGGTTCTCTGACCATACAGGCTTTTCTCAGCATCCATGATATTCTGACTGTTAAGGAGGTAGGCCAGGTGAGCCCGCTCATACTTAAGGTGCATCATTTCCATTACCTGGTTAGCCATATCATTAGGTGACTTTCCTGTTCTCCTTATTTCATCCGTCACAGTTTTGCAGATGGCCTTCTTATATGTTACGATGGCAGGCAAAATGTTGGTGAATCTCTGTGGAAGTTTTTCTAACCACTGTGTATTGTCAGCATAAGAGCGTTTTTTACATGCCCTGCAGGAGAGTCTTGATGGAAACAGGAAGTATTGTCCATTGATGCCAACAACCACACGAGGTGTGCCCACACCTGCTGATACAATATGTGGTTGTGAACAACCCTGAAGACATGGCAGAACATAGTTGTTCCTCAGCCTGCCCATCAAGTTGTCATTTTCAGGCTTCAAGATGAAGAAGGGGTGAAGCTGAAAGTACTTGGGCGATCGGAGCTCAAAAGTGCAGTCTATCAACTCAGGCTGAGGTGGGAAACACCACAAAGACACCATCTTTATAGGGTGGCGAACAGAGAGGGAGTCGATTCCAGCTCTGTTTTCATCCAGACCTTCTGTTGCTGGGAGCAGTTCCACTGGCTAATATCATGATCGTACCCAGGATACTGCAGAGGGGCAGATGCACCTGTAATACCAAACATAAATATATTTTTTTTCATTGTTAAGTGGTGTTATGTGTATACTGGTAAGTGGAGACACAAAAAGAAGAAAGGGACAAAATCCTTGTGAACGTACTCTGAGCCCTGGGTATCGCCTGTTGTGATGCAGCTTGTCCTGTTATTTGCAGGAGAGATGAGGACTGGTTGGGACACTGAAAATACGGAGAAGAAATTGAACAGAAAGTTTTAAGCGCATGTAGATCGACTATGGAATTCTATAGGAAATGGTAACATTTCAAAGCCTGTTTCATTTAGACTTCATACTTACCAGTTGTTTTGGACTTGTGACTTAATGGAGTCACAGTGGCAGTGGTAGAATGTATTGTCCTTGCTGTACAGAGTAGAAAACAAGTGAAGTAGATTACAATAATAGACAAGCAGAATATGAGAACTTTGTAAATTATAGTGACCTACATGTTGACAACACTTCAAACTGAGTTGCAGCTGGCTCCTGAACAAGACACAGCAGCTCTGGAGGAATGGGCAATGGTTGCTTTACAACTGGATCTGTGTAGATGCAAAATCAAAATCACATTTGATTTGCTTAAAATAATGTGTGGGCTTTTATTTTTGTTATAATTACCAAAAAAACAGAATCAAGTTTACCATCTAACAGTACTGAATGCACAGAGCTATGTACTTCATCAGGTGATTTAGACACAGTCGAACATGGAGTGGAATCACCTGGGAGGAAACAAAAAAAAAAAAGAAATAGCAGCTATCAAAGTTGAAAAAAGGTTTGAAAATTGTCGCTGTAAGCTGCGTCATGCGTTGTCTGCTCAATTAAATGTCATAAAAAAATCCAGCATGCTATACCCTCATTACAACATGTCTTGTGGATGTCCACAGCTTACTTGAGCAGGTAAAGCACTAGAACACTTGAACATGCAAAACAATAAAATAACACTTACCCGCCTCATTGTTTGAAATTAATGATTTTGTTCTTTTGATATTGTTAGTGGAACATGAACAAAATAACTTTATTAGTTGAACATGGTCAGAACATGACCAAAGTAATAAACTATTGTACGGATAAATTCATCTTTTGATCTTCAGATCTGAATTTATGCTGAAAAACCCATTTCTACTGATGTTGGTAGCCCCAGGAGTTGTGGTTCAGCTTCTAAAAATAAAAACGGTGGGAAATGGTTAGTGGACACAAAAAAAATGACTGAAAACATCTAGTACTTGTCGTGCTATACTTATCATATTGGTTACCATATTGGGTCTGGAATAATGAAGGTGGAATGTTCAGCATTGCCTTGTCCAATTCTTCATCATCATTTATGCCTAAGGGAAAAAACACAATAGATTAAATAAATAAAAAATAAATAAATAAAAGTGTATTGACATAGCCCTACAGAAAAAATCATCATGGACACAATAAACACACAATAAAAAGATAGACTTGAAATTAAATGTCCATATATGTGAAATAACATAGGATTTTTTCATTATTTAGGATACCCACTAAACAGTTCACTTGGATTGGACGGCAAAGATTCAGTAGACTGAGTAGTTGAAGATGGTGTGACCACAGCCTGCTTTTCCTCAACAGGTACTGTTGAAAACAGTGCATTTTTGTACCTTTTGCACATTTTTGTGCCATGATGAAAACTGCATAACCATCTGCCCTGCCCTCCCAGATTTGCTTCCAGTTGCTCTTCCCTCTCACACCAAAACCAACAAGGTTTTCATCTTCTGAAGATGCTGGAAGTGTTGGTCTGCTTCATAATCCAGAAGAGACTATCTCCTGAAAGCAGAGTGCATATTCCTCAAATGAAAGAAGATTGTCCTTGTTGTTTCCACCTTCAAAGAAGACTCCCATGTCTCTTTCCTTCTGAATATTTTGAATGATGTAGACTGCATATCCTACATCATTTTCAAGACGCCACCTAAAAGACTTGCCGTTATACTTTCCAAAATGGAGAACATACTCCCCAAGTACCTCCACTTTGTCAGTGGCATCACGCCCCCTTTCCAAGACAATTCTGATGCCATTTCTTCTGACAGTCTCTTGTTTCAGTGGGGCAGACTTTTCCCTCAACCTTGAGTTGTTCTTTATTATTTTTGCTTCATTAGATGGGTTTTGGCGCAAAAAGCCTAATGGTTCTTTACGAAAAGTCACTTCAACACGCCCTGAAAAAAATACTGTTGGCCTCTTCTGCATTTTGATCTAAGGGGAGAAAGCACACGAAAGGCTAGTAAATATAAATGTCCTGAGATTCCCAGAGTTTCTAAACCTTAAGCATTGAAGACAAAGAAGCAATACTGCAGATGCCACACTGTGGTCTATTAAACTTCTGTGGAATTAACTGGACTGTTGCTTAAATATTGAGGTATGAAGTAAAGCCAGAAGTTTTTCCTCTCATGGAAAAATGAAAACTGTCAAGTAGGTACTGTACAAATGATGATTCAAATGAATCTACACATACATACATACATACATACATACATACATACATACACATTTGTATAGATATTGCACACATACATACTTTTTATAGGTTTATTATAAATGTATATAGCTATAGTTATAACTAACTAACTATACATAGCTGTGGGCACTTTTAAACAAGAAAACTGGATAAAGAATTATATAAAAAAAAGCTTACAGGGGACTTACTTGTGTGAAATAGCTAACTAAATGATAATGACAAACTATATAGCAGGATGCGTGCTTCACGGAGATTGATCAGTACATCTTTTTATTCTCCAAACACTGAAAAAAAACAGAATTATCAAAACATTTCTTTCCATAAATGTAAATGAGAGATAGATAGATAGATAGATAGATAGATAGATAGATGTGAAAGGCACTATATGACAGGCGCTGCAGAAAGGCAAGCAGGCAGCAAGAGTACATACAGATGTGAAAGGCACTAGATAAACTGATAGATAGGGAAGGCACTATATAGTAGGCAGACAGACAAGGCAACAGACAGATAACAGTATCACACGTATACATATTTTTTTTAATCTCTGCAATTAATCATCAGATGCTGCAGGCAGAGAAGCAGACAGTGAGAGTACAGATAGATATGAAAGTCACTAGATAGACAGATAGAGAAGGCACTGTATAACAGATATTAACAGGAAAGGCACTATATAATAGGCAAACAGAGTAGGCACTAGACAGATAGATAACAGTATTAGTTATATAGTAGTTTTGTTTTATATATACTGTATATGTATTTTTCTATTTGGAGAATTATGTCAAAAAGAAATACATTAAATCATATATCAATCAACGTGCAGCGGGCAGTGGGAGTGGAAATAGATGTGAAAGACACTAGATAGATTGTATACAACAGGCAAAAATAGTGACCACTTGATAACAGTATTAGCTATAATCGAAGAAAGCATGAATTAATCAACAGAAATAACCGTGATCAACATTTTAAACTTAACGATTTACTTAAGAAAATAAAAAAGAAAAACGCCCCAGCACATCTATGAACAGCACCCCACGAAACGGAAGTGGCAGAAAATAGATTGCATCGGTAGTGGTTTAGCACTACCATAGAGAATGAATGGGAAACAGTTTAGGGAGTTTTAGCAAAAGAATCCACAGCGGCCGTGCAGGTTCATCCTGACTGCCTCCTATATTTACCATTTTCAGTAGTGAGCTGCTCTTATTGTTAATATTATACAGTAAACACATACACTTGGTTTGCGTCTGTAACAGCCATTGTTCATTTATAGTACCTGTAAAATGTTAGCATTTTTTTTTTCACTTTTATTCTCTGTCATAATCACGATACATACTACCACCCCATCCAGGATCTGACGCTGCTTGTTTTTTTTTTTCTTAAATGGGAATAACTGTAGATGTGAATGGTGTTTTAAGACAATGGAACTGGACATTCTCTGATCTGGATGGATAAAAGCTGACACACAAACGCTGGTGAATCTGTCTTATCTCGATCTCACTGTCACTTGATTTTTTTTTTATTCAGTTTTATTGAGTGTTCCTGCTCACGCTGAATTAGCATGCACCTTATGGTCCATGATATCAAAGCCGCACTGGCAAAAAAAAAAAACAGAGACATAAGTATATATGATATTTCGAATTATTCATTTTATGATCTTGTAAAAAGGAATAGACTCGACACATGTAAAAAGGTTTGGGGCAGCCACCCGTATAATATTCCTGGCTGCAAATGGTTTTTTGAAATAGTACAGAGCTGTTGACAATACTGAGTCCAAGACAGAACTGACGAGGGTTGGAAAAGATGGCGGCTTTAAGGGATCAGACTGGAAGTGATGTAGGGGAACTGGAAGTGATGTCCTTCTGATGTCAGCCTGTGCACCGGAAATGATGTTCTTCTGGGCTCCAGAACCGGAAGTGACCTGCTTCTGGGTGCCGGAACCGGCATCATCAGCACTGAATCAGATAAGATTTCCTGCGGCTGGTCTGTAGCGATAACAGGAGAAGGTTTAGTGCACCATACCACACCCTGGCCTGGTGTGGAATTACCTTTGCTTGGTCCATACAACGTCCCCCTACTCGCACAAGTGTGACATGGCCGACCCCCCCCCCATCCCAGACCTGTCAGGTCGGGCATACCAGTCCGAGAAGCCATGGCACAGAGAAAGGGCATCGGCATTGGCTTGCAGTACACCACGGCGATAAACAACCGAATACTTGTATGACTGCAGATCCAAAAACCACCTTGTGACGCATGGATTGGACTCCTTGTGCAAGGCCATCCACTGTAATGGGGCATGGTCCATCACAAGAGTAAATTCATGCCCCAAGAAGTAATATCTCAGCTGATTTAATAGCCAAAACTTCCTGCTCCACTGCTGCATACCTAGTTTTACAATCCAACAGTTTCTGGCTCAGGTACATAATGTGGTGTTCAACTCCATCGACACTTTGGCTCAGCACGGCTCCAAGACCTGTGTCCGTCTGGAGAATGAAAGGCACAGAAAAGTCAGGTGCCTTCAATATAGGAGCTGACTTGAGGGCCATTTTCAGGTAACTGAATGCAGCCTCTGATGTTTCATCCCATACCATGTGATTAGGTCTCCCATTCTTTGTAAGGTTTGTCCATGACGCTGCTCTCTCTGAAAACCAGGGTACAAACCAGCGATAGTAACCCGCTAAACCGAGAAAGGCCTGAACCTGCCTCTTGTATATCAGATGGGGCCAATTTAAAATGGCATCTATTTTAGAACACTGTGATCTCACCATACCCCAGCCCACTAGGTAGCCTAACTATTTGGCTTCTACCAACCCAAAGTAACACTTTTTCTGCTTAATACGAAGCCCAGCTTTTGCCAGTAACCGCAATACAGCTCCAACCTGTTGTATGTGTTACTCCCAGGTGTTGGAATAGATGACAACGTCATCCAAGTAGGCAGCACTATATGAATTATGAGGATGGAGCACTTTGTCCACCAGATGTTGGAAGGTTGCAGGTGCCCCACGTAATCCAAATGGGAGAACACAATACTGCCAGTGGCTGCTAGGGGTGCTAAACGCTGTCTTTTCCTTAGCGGAGTCCGTTAAGGGAACCTGCCATTACCCCTTAGTCATATCTAAAGTAGTCAAGAATTTGGCGTTTCCTAGCCGTTCGAGGAGGTTGTCCACTCGCGGCATCGGATAGGCATCGAATTGGGAGTCTAGGTTAAGCCGAAGGAAGTCATTGCAGAACCTCCAACTTCCATTGGGCTTACTGACCATAGCGACAGGACTGGACCAGGGACTATAACTTTCCTCAATCACACCTAGTTCCAGCATTCGTTTGATCTCCAGCTCCACTTCAGCCTTTTTTGCCTCAGGAATTCTGTACGGGCATTCTCAGACTATAACCCTAGTTTTCGTCACAATGTCATGCGCAACCAGGGAGGTCCATCCTGGATTTTCACTGACTACCTCAGGGACAGATAGAATAATTGCTTTGAGTGCCTGCCGTTGTTAGCAAGTCAAATTATCTCTGAAATTAAGTTGTAATTGATGAGCGAAGAGAGTGCAGAGCTGTCCAGAGGAGGGCTCAGAATCCCTGTCCTTCCACGGTTTCAGCAAATTGATATGATAAATCCGCTCGCTGGGTTGACGATTTGGTTGTTTCACCAAATAATCAACCAGCCCCTTCCTCTCCTTAATTTCATAGGGGCCCTGCCGATGAGCCAGTAATTTTGAATGTGAAGTAGGAACTAAAACCATGACTCGATCTCCTGGGCGGAACTCCAGAAGAGACGTACCATGGTTATAGCATCGGACCTGGGGTGGTTGCGCTTTTTCCATGAGCGTTTTCAATATACAGTAATCCCTCTCTATATCGCGCTTCGACTTTCGCGGCTTCACTCTATCGCGGATTTTATATGAAAGCATAACTAAATATATAACGCGGATTTTTCGCTGCTTCGCGGGTTCTGCGGACAATGTGTCTTTTTACTTCCTGTATATGCTTCCTCAGTTGGTTTGCCCAGTTGATTTCATACAAGGGACGCTATTGGCGGATGGCTGAGAAGCTAACCAATCAGAGCACGCAGTTAAGTTCTCCTGACTGAGAAGCTAACCAATCAGAGCACGCAGTTGAGCTCCTGCGTGCTGAATGCAGTTTTAACCAGGAAGTCTCGTCTCTCTAATTCAGCATCAATGTGTTTCGCTGTGTAAAGAGTTGTGCTCTTTAGTGTTTATCTTTGTGCATAGTCAAGCCCTTCATTATGGCTCCAAAACAATCTGCTACTGCTTCAGGTGCCGTGCCCAAGCGCAAGAAGAAGATGTTAACGATTGCCGAAAAGGTAAACGTTTTGGATTTGTTGAAGGCTACGATTCTTTTTATTTAAAAAGTAGGAAAGGAATATAAGATCTACGGCCGCAGTGTCCTTTTAACCAGGGTGCAAAACGAGTTGTAAGTGGATGTAATAAGGCAGTAGTCTGGATGGAATCTGCTTTAGGGATTTGGATTGAAGACTGCCAGAAGAAGAACAACGGCAGTGCTACACAATCGCCTGAAGTGGCTCCTTTACAAGGGCTGTAACGCTCTCCTTTGTTGTGCAGTAAAATTAAACTCATTGTTATCGGACAAGTCATCGTGTCATTGTTGGTGAGTAACCATAATTAATTTTCTTCTTACAGTGCTTAGTACATGTACGTACGTTTAGTGTCACTGTACACACATTTACTGTATACTATTTTTCTTGCATTGTACGTATTTATTGCTGGTGGCCTGTCTATCGTAATGGCTGTAACATATGTGATATTGGAGACACTCAATATCTTTAAAATAATATTTAGGTTTTACTGTATATAAACAGTGTGTTTATATACATAATTTCAATGAATCTTACCTAATATCTAAGAGAATACAAAGGGATTATGCTGTTTAACTCTGCGGGGAATATTTATAAACAGTGCGGGAGAGTTTATAAGGGCTTAAAATATATAAAAATAACCATACAAACATATGGTTTCTACTTCGCGGATTTTCACCTATCGCGGGGGGGTCTGGAACGCAACCCCCGCGATCGAGGAGGGATTACTGTACAGTAGGTCTAATCTTCTGTTGCGTAATTGAGCGATATATGCCAATATATTTGTTGAAGGGAGGGCCTCTTACTCCCAGCCTTCTTTTAAAATGTCTAATATGCCCCAGGGTTGTCGTACATATAGCAATTCGAAAGGTGAGAACCCCGTGGAGTCTTAAGGTAGAGGGGGAGGAGCTGATCCCAATTCCTTCCGTCCTCATTGACTACTTTATGCAACATCTGTTTGAGAGTTTGAGTGATCCTCTCTACAAGACTGTCGGTTTGAGGATGATATACCAAGGTCTTTCAATGCTTTATTTGAAGTAGCCTGGGAGTCTCCCTGAACATCTGAGAGGTGAAAGGTGTCCCTTGATCCATCAGGATTTCTTTAGGGATGCCGACTCTCACCCAAAAACGCCTACTAATTCCTGTGTGATAGCTTTTGAAGTAGTTGAGCACAGCGGAACAGCTTCTGGAAACCGGGTAGCATAATCTACCAGGACAATTATATATTTATGACCTCTGGCTGAGGGTTCTAGGGGTCCCACCAGGTCGACCCCAATATGCTTGAAAGGGATATCTATTAAGGGTAAGGGAACTAGAGGAGCATGGACCCTCCTAGGAATCTGCCTCAATTGACACTCTGGACAGGATGTGCAAAAGCGGCGGACCTCCTTGTTAATCCCGGGCCAAAAGACTCTGGGCTTAATTCGCTCAAGTGTTTTTTCGGGTCCCAAATGGGCTCCCAGGAGATGGGTATGTACTAGTTCACAGACTTGTCACTGGTAAGTCCATGGTTCTAACAACAGTGACCTCCTATTTCCCTCATATTCTGCCACCCAGTACAACAGGTCATTATTTAACTCAAAGTGAGGACCCTGCAGCATCGGATGTCAGGTGCGTTGACCATCTATCAGAACGGCACTTCGTAAATGTAGGAAGGATGGTCCTTGCGTGTGTGTGAACTGTTAACATTTGAATTTGATGATTGCATATAGCGCTGAACTGACCTGTCAGTACTATTCTTTCCTCTGCATGTTCTGGAGTACAAAAGAAACACCACCACACAGCAACATGTGGAGACTGGCAAGATCGGGAAATAAAAAAACACGTAGTCACTGTTTACAACCACAAGATGTTATGCGAATGAATATGAATAATAAGAATAATGTTACATCCGTGCCACAATGTTTTCCGAAATGTACTATACAGGTCATAATATGAATAATTCCAAATATCATCTAACCTATGTCTCTGTGTTTTATTTTTTGTCAGTACGGCCTTGACATCATGGACCATAAGGTGCATACTAATTCAGCGTGAGCAGGAACACTCAATAAAACTGAATAAAAAAAAAAAAATCAAGTGACAGTGAGATACGAATAAGGCAGATTCACCGGCGTTTGTTTGTCAGCTTTTATCCATCCAGATCAGAGAATGTCCAGTTCCATTGCCTCAAAACACCACTCACATCTACAGCTGGGGTTAGGGGTTGCCGTAGTATGTATAGTGATCGTGACTGAGAGAAAAAAAAGTGAAAAAAAAAACATTAACTTTTACAAGTACTATAAATGTACACCAGCTGTTACAGACACAAACCAAATGTATGTATTTACTGTATAATATTAATAATAAGAGCAGCTCACTGCTGAAAACGGTAAATATAGGAGGCAGTTAGGATCAAACCGGGGGACTCTTGATTACAGCTCACCAATTCTTACCACTGCACCACGAAAGCTGTTGTATCACCTTGAACCTTTTGTGAAAGTGTTTATTTGATCTTTGGATTTAAGGCTTCACACATTATATAGTTTATGCCTACATTTTGTAACATTTATTACTAAAATATGGAAAACATTTCTGTTTTAACAATGTGTTTACACAGATTATTGTAGAAACAGAATACACATGAAATCCATGTGTTCCAAATAACGATCTATTATTTCCACTGTAAAACTCCAGCACTTCACTCCCAGATAATCAAGGCATGAGATGGAAGAACTTTGTGCGCATTCTGAGTCGGTGGGGGGATGGAATAGTAGGCTGCTTACTGCTTGTCTTTATCGGCACATTTACAGCACAAAAGACACTGACGGAGAGGTGCGAAGGGATTTAAGGTGGGCCAGATTTATGAGTTGTTTCGTAGGCTTTGGTAATTCTAGTGTTAAGCATTCAAAGCGCATCCTTCAGAGCCTCTTTGTCGCCAACTTTTGAATGCTCTCTATTTCTCATTCAGGAGACTTTTTAGCTCTTTAGTAATCCAGGCTTTGTTGTTTGGAAAGAAACATGCTATCTTTGAGGGTACTACAGTACAGACACAGAAGTTAATATAGTCTGTTCCCAGTCTGTCATTTGGAAACAGTCATTCAAACCAATTTCAGTCTCCATGTTCCTCTTCCTCATTATCCTGGTGGTAACAGGGTGCCATCTAATAACAGGTTTGTAGCTGGGAATAAGATAAATCAGGTTGTGGTCAGATTTGCCCAAAGGAGCCAGCAGTCTACACATAAAGGCATCTTTAATATTTGAATTGAGCAAGTAATTGGTATTTTTGTAAAAATAAACTGATATGAGAGAATTCTGGGACCATTTTGAAAGATGGTAACCTCCCTGAAAGTGTATGGTTTAGGAGACATTTTATTGAAACATGCTGGAAAATCATTTATTTATTTATATATTTATTGGTTGTTTATTGACTTAAACATTAAATTTTAAAGAATTAAAGTTTGCACTACTTATTATTGACCATCTGAGTAAGTCACTAAAATATACCTTTAGTCCTAATATAAAAATAAAATTTAATAAGAACACAGTTTTATGGTTTTTCCTAACTTTTGGGAATGAAGCAATGCAAAGACAAATTCATGTGATTATCTTTCAAAGAGGTGTTCTGGATATTGACCATAACAGATAAACATTTATAACAATACATTTATTGTTATAGGAGATGACACCACAATGAATTAGAGCCCTGTCCAGGGCTTTTGTTCAGTGCTGCATGGAAAGGTACTAGTATCCTGTGACCCTGAATTAAAATAAGCTGGTTTGAGAATGTTATGTTATAAAAGACAAATGCATAGTTTGTATGGGAAAAAAACATGCATTAGGAGTATCACAAGTTATTGTGTCTGGGTTATGCTTTGCTCATTATAGGTCATTTTGAGATCCATTTCCAATAAAAGCAAATGTTTACCACCCAGTTATAAATTGCTGTAAGATTACAGTGTATTGAAGATTTTGGAATTTGCAGCCTGAGAGAAAAATACAAATATATTGCTGCCTGTTGGGAAATTTAAATGTCAAATATAGAAGCTCATTATTTCCATCTCTATGCCTTGAAAATTTGCGTAAAAGCAATGATGTGAAAATAAATTGGTATGAGAGAATTTTGGGACTATTTTCAAAGATGATGACCTCCCTGAATATGTTTGGTTTAGGAGCAAATTTCATTGAAACATATTGGAAAATCATTTATTTATTTATTAGACATGTATTTATTGTTTATTGACTTAAACACTGAATTTTAAAGAGTGAGTCATTAAACCTGTAGTCCTATTATAAAAATAAAATAAAAGTAAGCAACTTATAGTTTTTTTATTTACTTGTAAAGGGCCTTAGCAAAGAGTTCAACGTATAAAGATACACAAAGTAGCTTTTTTTAATATTTTCACTCAAGATAAACTTTATATTTTGGCACATTTGGTAGGATTTGTTTGGCCTTATGTAAAGATATTTATATTTAACAAATAAAATTTGACATTTCCACTAAGTAAAAAATCACAGTAGTAAAGCATTCAGAAACTTTCACACATCCTACTTTCATTTTCTTTGTGGTCTCTTTGATTAGTAAGGCCATGCTAATACTACAGAAATCAATTTCTAAATATTATTTTCCTATCAAAAGCAATATTTTTTCCAATCAGGGTATGAGAATAAAAATATATTTTAGATGAACCTCTCTGTTACTTGAAATTTAATTTATCTAATCAAAGAAGCTTATAAAAAAGGTATTTCTAAGTTTAAATTCTGTCAACTGTCTTAGTCTATGGACCACTATCTTCACTTCCTTCATGTCTTTAACAGGTTTATAGCAAAACATAATTTCTTTTTAAAATGGTTATGTATGATAAAATTTTTTCTCTTAAAGATTCAGCTTTGCTTACTACCATGATATACCCTTACTGTTGCAAATATCTTTAGAAACTAGGAATATGTCAGTCATCTCTTCAAACATTTTGCAAATTTTAGTGCAGCAATTCAGACAGCTATAATGCTTTTTTCCTTGAGCATGTTTATATGGGGAAAGGGATGTAAGTACATGTCAGTAAAACAAGTTGAATCAAAATGTTTTCAAAAATCCTTAAAGATTGCTTCGTGAGTGACTTTAGAGTGTTCATTGTTGAACCTTTCACAGCCTGTTCCTTGAAGACAATTTTAAACTATGAATGTTCCACTGCTGAGGAAACTGAGTTATATTGTCAATTTTCACTTTGTGTTTATACAGTAAAATGACCAATATGAGATGTATTAGCACAGTAAATGCTTCTTCACGGCTGTATTGCAAAATATATAGTCTTAATGTAGGAAAATCCACATTTCAGTAAACAGCCATGGAAAATTGTGAGAATTGTCATTTGCTCAGATTTCTCATAAACATTTTTGGGCATACAGGGGAACAAAATGGAGAAGAGGGCTGGCAACATAAAAAGCCTCAGATTTTGCTCTGTCCCCTCTTTTGTAGGAGACTAGATACAGCTAACTTAATGGAGGAAGGTCATCAAGAGGATAACAAAGGATGACCCATTTCAATCAAATGGACTGAAAACAGTATAAAATATTCCTGAACAAGTAGGACAACAAAATTTGTTATACTAATGCTAAGAACTAAGTAGACTGAACTCTAGCGAACAGCTTGATCCAGGAACTCAGTATGGACAATAAAACCACCTCATGGGTACTTGTTTAAAAAAAAGACAAGCTGCACTTTGCTAATGGAGACTGAAAATAAATGGATTTAAAGTGCTAATGTGTGCTTTTGAGTATTACTGCAGTATGCTGAATTTACCTCACTATCCATCTACCGTGTTGTAAAAGGTGACTGAAGGAGGTTGATGTTAGAAAAGAATCCAGTCTTAAAAATGTTTGATCTAATACCCTAATATCCCCCAAATCTGTTTGAGGGTTGGATTTTGGGTTAGCTAACCTGTGTGAACCCTGAGAATAAGCATTAAATCCTTTACAAAGAGGCAGATAGCCTAAAGCTTAGGTCACATTATATAACTTTTCAAGCAATTTTCAGTAATACATTTCATTTACATAATAGCAAGTGGTGGGAAGTCATGGCATGCCCCATGACTGCACATCATGTAGTCTCACTGAAGTGAAACTTATAATATATACAACCATTAGTGAATTTTGCTTTAAACTGGGTGGAAACAATTAAACAGCTCGTTGACTCTCATGTTTCTAACCCAATCCAACTCCTCATTAAGCTGGTGTTCAAAGCTGAGCATGGTAATTTTCAATTACAAATTAATAAATAATAATAAATTAATAAATAGGTGCTCAGGTTTCCTCCCACAGTTTGTCCCTAGTGTGTGCTTGGAAAAAGGTTTAATCCCTAAAACAAATCAAAGAGCCAGAAAACAAAAACGAGCTGAAATGAGTTATATGTGATTGCTGAACAATTTTAATCACCATGCAGTAGAATGTAAGAGCCAAGGCCAAACACAAGGATCTACACATATTGCTGCAGCAGGCCATAAAAAAATAAATCACTTTTATGAAATCTAAGGTAGCTGCTGGGCTGGTAAAATCACTTCAAGAGAGACGCACTGAATTAACATACTAATAAAAAGGAGAGGCTCAGTGATGGGAAGCACTCTGGATCCCCTGGATGTAGCAGCAAAGGAGAGAAAACAAAACTAAGTGCCATTATGAACAATGCTGCACCTCCTTTCTGCTACACATAACACTGAGTACTTTAAGCCAATTAAACTGAACAGTGTCATCTCCAGGCAGAGGAGTAGCTTCAGTGACAGACTTTTGTCAATGTCCTGCTCCACCGACAGACTGAGGAGATCGTTCCTCCCCCACACTATGCGACTCTTCAATTCCACCCGGGGGAGTAAATGCTAACTTTTTTCATTTTTATTACTATTTAATTTAATATTGTTTCTTTGTATCAGTATACTGCTGCTGGATTATGTGAATTTCCCCTTGGGATTAATAAAGTATCTATCTATCTATCTATCTATCTATCTATCTATCTATCTATCTAT
>JANRMT010027041.1:117951259-117981409 GCA_026402145.1 Polypterus bichir lapradei | reverse complement strand
TATCTATCTATCTATCTATCTATCTATCTATCTATCTATCTATCTATCTATCTATCTATCAATTAATTATTCAGCAGACATGTGTCAAGAAACACTACTGAGGCCCCTTTATACCAAAAGTAATACATCTGCATAATGCCTCACTGTGACTGTGACAGCCAAGTAAAAAGTTTTCTGTTCAATTTTCTTCCATTTTAGTCGTTCTGGTATGTATTCAGACCATAGTGTGTGTGTGGGTGCATCTATCAATCTATCTATCTACTCGAAAAATGCAGTAATTCTAATCAAATCTGAAATATAAATACCTTTAAACAAAAGCTAACATACACTCATGTGACACATCTGATAACTATGATAAAACACTACAAAAGTAAGGTGAGTTGTCTGAATTGATCAACCAAATAAGATCACAGTTTATTTAGCATACTGGTAGAACAAATAAATAGCAATTTATCATCTGTGTATGAAAATTGGAATAATAAAGTTAAGTTTAGTGGTAACAGGTCACTGAGTAATGTTAGACAGGCATGTAATTTTTGCATATTCCAGTGTCCTTGTCTTCATTACATCAACAGAGAAGTTTTGGAGATATTGGAGGACTCTAATTTCACAGATACTGATATTTCCAGCACTTGGGCTATGTAATTATACATAAATTTATGATTATGCAAATAAATACTTGTGAAGCCAATTAACTTTCTGTGTTAGTTATGTAAAACTTAAAAAAATGTTTTATTGAATTTATTTAAGGCAAACGTACAAATCAAACGTAACAAAACTAAATTCAATTCAACCCCCACCCATAAGAAACAGAGAAAGGCTTACAGCCAAAATTAAACTTTCTCCTTTCTAAAAGTTTTCTTTCTCCCCAATATAAGTGCTTATTCTAAATATTATCGATTAGATCCTGCCATGTTTTAAAAAAAAGTTTTGAACAAATCCTCTAAGAAAGAATTGTATTTTTTCCAGTTTCAAATATTACATAATGTCAGTTGCCCACTGACTTAACAGAGTGGGTTAGTATTCTTTCAGTTGAGCAAGATAAGTCTATGTGCTAATAATGAAGTAAAGGCAATTACAATTTGTTTGTCCTTCTCTACTTTAAGCCTATCTGGAAGTACACCAAACACTGCTGTTTAATGGGTTAGGGGTGATTGTGACACCAAGGCTGTCTAATAGGCATTTAAAATTCTGATCCAGAATGATGTTAATTTGGTGCAGGCCCAAAACATGTGACCCAGTGAAGCTGGAGCTTTATTGCAACGTTCACAGGTTGGATCTTGCCCTGGAAATATTTTGGACAATTTTAAATGAAAGCGATGTGCTCTATAAAAAAATTTAAGTTGAATAATTGAATGCTTTGTGCATATGGAGCTCGAGTTAATTCTGTGCATAGCTACCTTCCACTCTTTTTCTAAAATGTTGAGTAAAAGATCCTTTTAATACTGTACTTTGGGATCTTTAAAAGTAAGGGACTTTAAAATGGTTTTATATATTATTGAAATGCTGCCTGAGTCTTGAAGACTGATCAATATCTCTTCTGGAATAGAAAAAGGTGGGAGGTGAGGAAAATTGGGACAGATTGTGTTTAGCAAAGTTTCTAATTTGGAGATAGTGGAAAAATTCTGTTGATGGGAAACTAAATTTAGAGTATATTTGTTTATAAGATGTAAAGACATTACTATATTCAAATCTCTAAATGATTTAATCCCATATGTTTTACAAACATTAAAAACTGTGTAAGATTGGACACCTTCCCTTTTATCATTGCAGATCAGTTTAAATATCTAGTGGTAAACATTACAAGTAAATATAAAGCTCTTTTTCAACAAAATCATGCTTTTGCATGGACAAAATTAAACAGGACATGCATATGTAGATAATCTACCCTCTATCTTACTTTAGCAGGGAGAATTAACACTATCAAAATGAATATCCTCCCTAAGCTTCTGTTTCTATTTCAAAATGTCCCCATATACATTAACAAATCATTTTTTAAGAAATTAGATTCAATCATAACCTCATTTATTTGGAATTCAAAATATCCGTGCATCCAAAGGGCGAACCTACGACGAACTAAATCAGAGGGTGGCATGGCTCTACTTAATTTTCAATTTTATTACTGGGCATCAAACATACAAGGTAAAAAAACCTGGGCACTGACACAAATAGATAAACATACACTAGCCTGGTCTGCAATAGTAATGAAATTCTGTAGTAACTATTTTCCTTTCTTTTTACATCAGTAAATAAATGGCATTGTCAATAGATTAACAACCCAAATGTCCTTCATTCACTCAAAATATGGAGCCGATGTAGGAAGCACTTCAAGTTAGAGAATATTTTATCTGTGGCACCTCCACATGATAACCACCTTTTGCCAGTTACGTAGAACTTTAATTTGTCTTTGTGCGTGAGTGATGTTCGGGCCATGATTGTTTTTTTTGTGGTGCACTTGATGCTGTTGGAATAACCTTCTTCAGGCCATCTATAGTGGAATAATGGAGTTCAGACAACAGACAGATGTTTTTTTTAAACTTGTATTTACCATTCCAGATTTCTTCTGTTGCCAACATTGGGCACATGATAAAAAGAAACACTGCATGGGATTCTAGACCAGTGTACAGACTGCATCAAGTGGCAGTCAGTCATACCAACAAATCCAGAGATATCAGTTAGTCCAGTAGCATGCCAGAGTTTGTTAAACAAGCTAACATGTCCATGAAGAGAACCTATAAACTTCACACAGAAAGCACTCTAACTTGCTAACATAAAAACACTTCCACCTGTAGTGTAAACTGCCCTGAAAGTGGGCTCATTATTTGGATTTTTATTTTCACTCAGTTCCCCTACGATAAATATGACAGTGCAGACAACTTTCTTCATTTGAAATTCAATAATCATGTGTGAAAGCCTTAACTAGGGCTAATTTATAAATAAGCAAAAATCTACTTTGAAACAAAATGTAAATGGCTTTTCAAAGTATTTAATAAAATATGATGCTTAAAGAAAAAAATCATGAAAAAACGTCTGACTCTGTCCAGTTAATTGCTTCACTGGTTTCCATATTATTGTCTTGTGTAACTACATTCAATTCATCACTTCTTATCTTATGCAGGATGGATCATTTTCTTTCTGGGAAGAAGTTCAATTTGTAGAACACATTTTATCTACCCTTTATCTTAAAGCACTTAACAACCAATGGGAAGTTGTCACTTCAGAAGTGGATAGATGGCTTAGTCTTTTCTAATCCATTTCTCTTGTTATGTTGTACTGTTGCGGCTAGCAGTACAATGCTGCAAGACACAAGCAACTGTGCACATTTAAGTCAAGTTACATAATAAGAAAAGACAATTTTATTGAACCGATAAAATATAGCATTTCAATATGGGAAAAGTAAATTTAGGGACATAAAGTTTACTTCTCATCCTGTCTTGGGTTGATCTCTAACAGAACAAACGGATGGATGTTAAATTACTTCTGTGATCTGTATGATTATTTTAATTGCTTTTTTACCCATCCATTTGTTATCTTTTCTACTTCTTCTTTCAGCTGTTTCCATTTAGGGGTCATCACAGCAGATCATCCGTCTCCATCTATCCCTGTCTTTTACATTGTTTTCTGCCACGCCAACTGACTTCACGTCCTCCCTTGCCACATCAATAAAGCTTCTTTTTGGCCTTCCCCTTTTCCTCTTGCCTGGTGGTTCCATCCTCAACATTCTTTTCCTGATGTACCCCTCATTTCTCCTCTGCACATGCCCAAACCATCTCAATTTAGCCTTTTTCACGTGGTCATCAAACTATTGCACTTGTGATCTACCTCTAATATATTCATTTCTAATCCTGTCTACCTTAATTACTCTAAGTGGAAATCATAGCATCTTCAACTCTGCCCCTTCCAGCTCTGCCTCCTGTCTTTTTGTCAGTGCCACCATCTCCAAACCATACAACATAGCTGGTCTCACTATCGTTTTACTGATCTTCCCTTTCAGTCTTGCAGTTAATCTTCTATCACAAATCACTCCTGTCACTCTTCTCATTGTGCTCCACCTGCCCATACTTTCTTCTTCACCTCTCTAGCTCTACTATCTGTTGCTTATTTAGACTGTTGAACCCAACTGTGTAAATTTGTCTACATTCACCACCTCTGCCCCTTGCAGTCACACCCTTTCACTACCTTCCCTGTCATTTATGCACATGTACTCATTCTTTCTACTACTGATTCTCATTCTCTTTCTCTCCAGTGCATATCTCCACCTCTCCAGATTCACCTCAACCTGCCGTCTACTCTCACTACAGATCACAATGTCATCCACGAACGTCAAAGTCTACAGAGACTTCTGTTTAACCTCAACTGTCAACCTGTTCATCACCATTGTAAACAGGAAAGAGCTCAGAGCCGATCCTTGATGTAATCCCACTCTCAGCTTGAAGAAGGCTGTTATTCCAACTATAGACCTCACTATAGTCATACTGTCCTCATAAATGTCCTCTACCAACTTCACATACTTTTCTACTACTCCCGACTTCCTCATACAGTATCATAACTTCTCCCTTGGCACCCTGTCATAGAGTTTCTCTAAGTCTACAAACACTCAATGCAATTCCTTCTGACCTTCTCTGAACTTCTCCATCAACACTTATAAAGCAAACAGTGCATCTATAGTACTCTTTTCTAGCATGAAACTATATTACTGCTCACAGATAGCTACCTCTCCTCTAAGCCTAGCATCCATCACTCTTTCCTGTATCTTCATGGTGTGGCTCATCAACTTTATACCTCTGTAGTTACTGCAGATCTGCACATGTGCCTTATTCTTGAAAATTGGTATTAACATACTTTTTCTCCACTCCTTAGATATTTCCTCACTTTTCAATATTCTGTTAAACAATCTAGTTAGAAACTATTGCTATCTCACTTAAACATGCCTCCACTGGTATATCATCTGGGCCAGCTGCATTTCATCCACTTCATAGCTTCCCTCACCTCAGCCTTGCTGATTGGTTATCTCCACTTTATCCAACCTACACTCTCTCGTATTTTCTATATTCCTAAGTCCTTCAAAGTACTAATTTCACCTTTTCCACATGCTCTCCCCACTTGTCAGAAAATTCTCATTTGCATCCTTTATCACCCTGCCCTGTAGTACGTCCTTCCCTGCTCAGTCACTTTGTCTGGCCAATCAGTACAAGTGTTTGTCTCCTTCCTTTCTGTCCAGCTTCTTATATAGACTGGAATACGCCTTTTCATTAGCCTTCAACGCCTCCCTCTTCACCTTTTGCTGCATCTCCTTGTACATACGTCATCTCTCTGGTTATCCCAATTCTTTTTCACTAACCTATTCCTCTTTATGCTTTCCTTTACTTCCTCATTAGACCACCAAGCCTCTGTCTTCCTTCCTCTGTCCATATGTCACCCCAAGCACTTTCCTAGTTCTCTCGCTTACCATTTCAGCTGTGGCGTTCCAATTACCTGTCATGTCTTCACTCTTTTTAGCATCAAAATTCATCCTGCATACCACCAATCGATGCTGTCTAGCCACACTATCCCCTGCCACCACCTTACAGTCTCTAATCTCTTTC
Source organism: Polypterus bichir lapradei (assembly GCA_026402145.1). Classification (NCBI taxonomy): domain Eukaryota; kingdom Metazoa; phylum Chordata; class Cladistia; order Polypteriformes; family Polypteridae; genus Polypterus; species Polypterus bichir. Next base: position 117,975,824 of record JANRMT010027041.1, on the reverse strand, counting down.
ACGTTGCATTCCCTTTCATAGGATATATTGAACCTTCCTCCACTTTTATACATCACCCTGTATTCCTCCTTCTTCTTAAAATATGTATTCACCACCGCCATTTCCATCCTTTTTGCAAAGTCAACCACCTTCTGCCCTTCAACATCTCTCTCCTTAATGCCATACCTGCCCATCACCTACTCATCACCAATGTTCCTTTCACCAATGTGCTCATTAAGATCTGTTCCAATCACCACTCTTCTTCTTTGGGTATACTGTCCACCATTTCATCTAACTCACTCCAGAAATCTTTCTCCTCCACATCCCACTTACAGAGCATATATGCTGATGACATTTAATATTGACTATAATATTTAATATTAACAGTGTCTGGTGCATCTTATGGAATACACCCTTCAGATTCCTTTAAACAAAATCAGACAAACCTTAATTCTCTGTGGATTCTTTGCATAAGGTACTAAAAAGGTGCCTAATTATTGCATAGACAAAATGGTATTACTTAAAAATGAAAAAAGTCCCTTGGGTTTGAGAATGTCAGTCTTCTACTTTTTTTTTTCTTTTGTTTGTTTCATCTTCACTTTCTTATTCCTGCTTTATTTGTCCAAAGAGCCAAAACTCTCCAGAGGGACCTCAAAATTTTGTGGATTAAGAGAACTGATATGCACCCATTACTCGCCAAAACTCAATGCAAAAGTGTCTTGGTAATGACGTCTACAAGAATCTCCTACAATTGTTTTTTGATAACTGTCATCACCACCTGTAGCCTATTATGAAGGCCTGCCTTGGCGGAGGTCCAGTTGTGATACCCCAACATGTCTGTCATGTCTTTATTAGTGGTCCAGACACCTGTAAAGCGCCTAAAAAGTTGCTGAAGCCCCTATGATCATTGGAAGGTGCTGAGAGTGTGGTGGTATCAAAAATGAGATTTCACACACTCTTCATCAGATCCCTGGAACACCATATGAATTATTATGGAACAGGCATATGAGCTGTGTTGCCACAATAGAGTTCCATCTCAGGTGTAAAGGTATAGTAGGGCTTCAGTTATGCAAGATGTAGGTCACTGTATGATAGAAATGAGAAAATGGTCATGCTTATGACACTGCTTTATTCCATCTAATAGCATAAAGGTTAGCTTTTTCCTGGCACTCATTTCTCCTTCCCACCTTCTCAAATATATTCTGAACATAAGGATTAAAGGAAAAGATTTAGAACATTGTCTCCCAGTAGCCCCCAGACCCAAACAGGGATGTACAACAGTGAAGGCATATTACTTCTAAAAGTCGTGACTGCCTCTCTCCACCTTCATTTCCGTAGTGTTAATGGGCTTATGGCAATCCAATGGAGTCTGGAATTGTTTTTTTTTTTTTTATAAATTCAGTCTATTTCAACAGTAAATTGACTTTAATCAAAATATTGGCTGTGGAAACCATTCTTTTTAATTCTTTAGGTTTAATTCCTCTTCAGACAGAACATGAAATGAGGAGGCAAAATACTTTATAATCTGCAAAGGGGCTTAACCTGTTGAATGAATCTTCACTGTGTAATCTGGTGTGAGGAAAGCATCTCAATCTGCAAAATCCTTTTTGGGCTTTCAGTTTTAATCTGCATTAGACATAGTAGCAACCTGAAAATCCAAAAGACTTACTTTGCCTCTTGGGATTTCCCTACAATATTTCAGGAAATCCAGACAAATAACTGGTTAAAATGAGCTCAAGCCCACTAATCCTCATGGGTAGTGATGTCTTTGGCAACCTGGACTCAAGGCAAATGAGAGGCTCTGCTTAAATACCATCCAGATATACTCACCCAGTATGGAAGGTGTCTTTTCAGGCAGGTTGAATTCTTATGAATTGTTAAAATATGCAGTATTTTTCCAAAGATAAATGGTTACTTTCTGCACTCAATAATAATAACATCCACTATTACCTCTGAAAGTTGTTTCTACATATAAAGTGTTAAGACATTCAGAGAAACCAACTAAGAAGCTTTTTAGCTTCTCAATGACCATGCCCCTACAAAGTGCTAACGCCAGGGAAAAATCTGTAGGTATCTGAAATTCCAAGGGGCAATTATGGAGCATTGATATTTTAGTTGAATTGAAGCTATTGTAACTAAGAAATTTTACGTTCACTTTAGGTCTCAATAAACATTGCAGAAACAAATAAATATAGTGCTCTGTATAAACATTTGGTATTTTTAAATAAGTCAGATTCTTTATTTGGTTAATTAGCATTTTATTAAGCTTATTAATAAACTCAGCTCAGACTAAACAGATTCAATACACTGGAACAACTTAAGATGAGGTGGAGGAAGGGCTGAAAGACAGGTGCAGGCACTTAAAATGACTATTTATTAGCTATGACTAATTTGTGTCGTTGACCTTGGGAGAGGTCCAATGCAGTACTTGAAACTATTCTGGTGAACTGCTGTCCACCCGAGTGCTCTTTTCCATCTTTTCTGATCCAATTTACCATACTTTTCAGCGCAGCACCTTTAATGCTGCTCCACTACCTTTGGCTCTGCCACCCTGAAATTGCACACCTCCTGTCACTACAGTATTTATAAACATTAATTCAAGATAATTTTGCAACAGATTCAAAACAAAAATAAAATCAGCATTAAGTACTGATACACAAACGTTAAGGAATTACAACAGACTTTCAAAATTAAGATAGCTGCTATTTTCACTTCTTCTTGCAGAGCTGAAATATGGGAACAAAATCAGAGTCAGTGGAATTGGACAGATGAGTGCTGAAGCTGTGCTGATTTCATGTGGGGCTGTCATGAACAGGCTTTTAACTGTTCCTTGGTCTTTACAAAAAATATTTGCGAATAGTTTCTGGGATTTTGAAGGTCAATGAATACATTGGTTCATTTTTTTCCATGTATTTTTAACATTCTTAAAAAAATCCACATTCTTCCTCAGCTCTGTCTTATTTTGCTTAAGGGCAATGACATTGTTGGATGGTTTTTGTTGACAGATGCTGCACTGTTTCTCGGCGAGACGACCAAGAATGTGACATCATGGTCATGACAGTTTGAAAGTTAACATCAGGCACATCAAGGTCTTCCAAGATTGGATTCACTAATGAAAAAACCTTAGCATCTCTTATTAGTATTACTTTTGAGTTTACCGGTTACAACAATGTTTTGTATTTTTTTGGCTTTGGTTATATGTGTACCCATTTCTGGCTTACAAGTTACCTCTCTGTTCTTTGACCACAATTTTGGTTACATGTCCTGGTGCTTTATTTGTTTAATTATAATCTTCCTAGATATAATACCTTCCAAAATCCAGACAATTCTGTGCCATCTTCTTATTTCATTCTCTCTCAATATTGCTGTCTCTCTGTGCAAGCATTACTAGTGCAAGTTGAAAAGTTAAAAAATAGAGACAGGGCAGTTTTTTTGAGGGATGATACTCAATTTTGACCCCTTATTAATAATAATAATTCTTTGCATTTATATAGCACTTTTCTCACTACTCAAAGCGCTCAGCAATTGCAGGTTAAGGGCCTTGCTGAAGGGCCCAACAGAGTAGAGTCCCTATTGGCATTTACGGAATTCGAACCAGCAACCTTCCGATTGCCAGTGTAGATCCCTAGCCTCAGACTCTTGTCAGACCAACACTTCCCCACACATCTCTGGCAGCACCACACAAAGAAATTAATGTAGGCTCAACTTATTGTCTTATGTCCTGTTTTAGCTGCGTAGGGACACAGCACATGTCGAAGGATTATTGTGAATAAGTGAAAAATTACCAGGAGATCATTGATAAAGAAATGAGGCATAGTCAGACAAAGCAGGGGATCAAAGCCAAGTAGTAAGATAAAGTTATGAACCAAAACAAAAAGGCTAGATGGAGTCAGGAGCAAAGCAATATTGAAACTAGAGAAACAAACCTAGCCTTAGGTCTGGATTGCATTTTACCAACCAACTACAATACGCAACATTTGACGATAAGTTTTACCTAACAAGGGATAATACATGAAGTGATTGCTGAATTTAAATACACTAGTTTTTAATGGCTAAATCTTCATGACAATCTGAGTCACATAATGCCAAAAAACAAATTACAACAACAACAAAATAAAGTTCTTTGACTAAATCAAAAATAAAATATAAACAACATGAAATGGAATGATAATAAAAAAAAAATAAAATATGCAGAAATACATATTTACAAATGCAGTAAAATAATAAAGTGGAACTCCGGTCCTACCTCTATCCATTTTCCTTTAGGTAATTTCCTTCCCTTTTATTTGTTAAGTATTTTCCCCAGTTTGTTTTTAGTAATTAACCCTCAAGGGTGAGACTGCAAATTATAACTGCTTATTCAGGTTTGCCACAAATTATGGCAGCCAGAGGAAGTGTGCCACACCTAACAAGCAGTGCTTCTCTAAGAATCTAGTAAATTTCTAGCTTTCAGGTTGCATCTCTGGTTTTTCAGTTTTTGAAATGTTTCATGGTATTGTCTTGTTTAGCAAACTGGATTAGCTTGTAGGTTTGTTGAAATGTTTAGGTTATAGTTCAATTAACATTTGTTTCTGAGTTTTCAGTATTAAAGTATTAACAATTTGTTTTATTCCCCATAGGATGATTTTATTTATTGATCTCTATTAATTTCCGTGGATATTTATTTCATAGCATCTACTTCTTCTCATTATCTTGATAACTGTTAAAGACTTTTCTGTAAACAGAATGTACTAATTTTAACTATTATTTGCGATTAACTGGATGAATATGATAATGATTGTCTCTTGTGGTTAGGATGTCACTGTAATCTAAATGTTGGTGGCCTTTAAGAGGCAATTTTTAACAGAATACTTCAGCCAAACCAAAAACCACAATGTTTAATTGGCAAGGCAGAGTAGATCATCAATAGCTGTCTCAATTAGCATAATGTAAATGGTCAAGGATTATAAAGAGATTGAAATCAATTAATTATGTTTTTGTGTTATTTCAAATGGTTGTGGAGATTCAGTGGAAGTTGAGTTCTGTGTCAGTGATTCTGGGTAATATTAATTACTTTGAACACCATGATAAACTTAAAGTTTAAAGGAGAATCTCAAAAGTTTGCAGATTGATTTACAGATTATATAGCTGATGCTCTCTCAAAGGTTATAAGAACTATTCAACACTAAATTAAAATGAATAATGTAGTTATAGACGGTCAGTATACAATTTCTGGTTCTGCATTTGATTTAGGATTTCCAGTTTAATCAGTTCCCTCTAAAAAAGCTAAAATCAACTGTTGGCACACATTTAATCATGTCTCACCATGTCATGAACTCCAAACCAGAAGGCAAAAGAACTACAGAACCTCCCTTCAAGGCTTTATTAATTTGATTTATTACATCAAATCAAAAGATTCAACTTCAATGAAACACAGAATTATGTAATAAAGAAACTAATATTTCAATAAAACAAACGTGTCATGATTTTTGTCACTTTTGAATTTAATTCATTTTTGTACTTTCTCTGTGGGTTTGACCCCCGCTTGTTATTCTGACTCTAATTTTTGGATCATCTATCTTTTGTTCCATGTTTCTTTTCTGTCGCTACCTTATTATATCTCTGTCAAAATAAAAAGAACATAAAAACACTCTAAACAGAAAAAAAGAAAAAGAAATAAAGGCTCAAAAGAATAAAATAATTTAAGAAAGGAATAAACTAGAGCACAGAAATAAATCAAGAAAACAAACTACTTATGCCAAAATACTAAAATCCAATACCCTTGGGGATCCACTCGCAAAACACAAGGACTATACAAAGCTTACAGGCTTATATACACAATACATAACAGTATTTTTTTAAATGACATAATAACAAAAACAAAAAATAATAAGTGAAAAATTACTATAAAAAGGAAAATATTCTTAAGTCAGGAAAAACCACCCTGGCTGAAACATAACATTAGGTAACTTAAGTCGAAATGGTCATAACACTTAATGGTTGTAATTGCTAATATGCCATCAACCTTGAAGAAAACAGATGAAATTTAGAGTAAGGGGCTGGGATGAAATTACAAATATAAAACAAAACAAAAACAGGACAACGATAATAGAGAAGTGGAAAATTAAAAATACAACGGAAAGCATAAAAGGGTAAGGAACAGTAATAATCTTAACACACCTACTGGTTTTGAATCCTTAAATTCATCTGCTATAACTAAAACAAGACTTTTAAGATAAGGCCATCTGACAGTCTAAACTGTGTTTCCAAGCAGCCAGTTATGTGGTGTTGCAGGGGTGTAAAAATCCAGGCCCCAGTTGGTGGTATTACTGAGTTCCGACTTCACATTGTATCAGAGTGCACAGAGGGCATTTAAGAGTATCCAGAGGATGACTGATGGTCTAGTGGGTGTGTCTGTACATCATTGTTATAGGTTAATGGGAGAATAATTAAAAATGAATCAAAATAAAAATAAAGAAATTGTATATCCCAACCTGCTAATTATTTAAAAAAAAAAAAAAAAAGTCTGAAGGTTGGAGGACCAAAAAAAAGGTACCTGTCTCTTGTCCATTATGAGGCATCTTTATATGTATGTTCAAACATATGAAATATATTAGAAGAGATCTCCAAATTAATATATATGCGAGTCAGTCTTACAAACACAATTACTGTTTATTTGAGGTCTTTAAAAAGACAGAAAATTCCTGTGGCTCCTGTGCTTTTAATTCCTTTAAATGCACTGCATGATATCAAAGATGCAAATTAAGATTTTATATCTCATGTAGTGATATATGCTTCATGTTATTTATTTATTTTCATTTGGAGATGCATTATCTTAAAATATTTCACTGGCTAATATCTGGAATCCATTTTGAGAAAAGATAGTGTGTTCAAAAGAAAAGTCAGTTTCACAGAAAGTGAAATATGAAGATGAAGTACTCTGCATTAAAGTTCATTGGAAATATCCTGAAATTGATATATTTAATATATCTCAAATCTGCTTCAGGATACATACAATCATTTTTGAAATATGTCAAAATTAAATCTTAACATTAATGTGGCATCATGTCGTTTTCTGATATTACCATTATAATTTAAATGTGACACAGTTTTTATAATTTCTTTAAGCAGTGCAGTTTAAAGGGGTAGTTGTCTTTAAATACTCTTAATTAAAAACACATTTTACTTTCCACTATGAAAATCTGCTTTATACAGATGTATTTGTTTAAAGTAATTCTCAATCATTCCTAAAACTAGGCAACAATTTTTATAAGTGTTACTTGTTTTTATTTTAGATTTGAATTAATAAATGATGGAAATTGAAGCAACTTTTTCTGCATTTGAATTTTTTAAAATACAATAAGAGAAGGAATTTTATTTAAAATTAAATGCTGTAATAGAAACACAGGACAAATTAAAGTGTTTTGGGGCACCTTGCAGCCAACCCCATCTATTATCAAAAAAGAAAAGGTTTAAAATGCAAAACAAGTCTTCTTAGAGTCTTACTCTGACCGTTGAAGATGGTAGTTCTTCCGGTCTTATGGTTGCCGGGCAGGAAGATGCCTGTCCAGACAGGTGGACACCAGAAGTGATGTCGTTGGAGGAGAGCCATCGGTCTTGTGGTCTGCAGGGGGAAGAAAAGAGAAAGTGTTGTCACGCAGTGCCACCCCCTGGATTAGTGGAGCATTACCATCACCTGAGCCCTTAAACTGTCTCCAATGCACATGCATGTGACAATGTTTATGGTACCAGTCAAAGTAATATATTGTGTTTCACTCAAACTTAATTACTGACAGCAAAAGAAACACTTAGTCTACATATTGTCAAACGTGTGCTTTGGAGACAACTTCAGGCTCATCTAAAAGTAACTGCACTCCACACCAGGTCTTGGCGCTCTTGCCTAGTGCCCTTTCTCTTTCTCCCTCGGCAAAGGAAGTGATTGATGGTCGCATCTCAAATGACATCATTTCCAATTCCCGACCTCCTGAACCCGCCTCTTCCTGTCCTCCAGTCTGAATGTGTCTGCCTCCCATCTTATGCAGTCAGCTCTAGACTCGGGTCTGAAAATGATGCAATGCTTTGATTTTAATTTCATTTTGGACTACAAATTATAAGTGGATCCCAACCTTTTATCTTGTTTCCTTCATCATTCTTAAAATATATATAAATTGCAAAATTCACTCACTCATTCATTAACAAAAATACTACAGGTAAAATTCCGTTACAACGAACTGCCACGGACCTAAAAAATATTTTGTTGTAATGAAAATTTTGTTGTAATGAGATTCTGTATTTCTCACTATAGTGCTTTCTTTAACTTGCGTCCTGGCGTTTGCAATCATTTCAATAGCTTCTTTCGCGTAAATTTTCGTCTCCTCCTGTCTACAAGTTATGCTGACAAGAATTTTTCTCAGCATTTCCTTGCGATAATACACTTTCAGGGTGCAAATGATGCCCAAATCCAATGGCTGAAGCACTGCTGTGCAATTGGGTGGGAGGAATTCAACGCGAACATTATCTAAATGTGGAAGCATGTTGTGGGTAGCACAGTTATCAATCAGTAGCTGAATCATCCTTTTCTTCTCTATATTGTGAGGTTTCTGAACTTTTTGGGATAACCACCGGAAACTTCATGCTGAAGTGCGTCCCGAAGCGCAATTGCCGCGTCTTTGTAAGATTGTTTGTCCATTGCCGGGGCAGGACAACAGCAGGCTGACAGCGGTGCAGTGAGGTGCCACAGAAGCGAATCCTAAAAGACTGTGGTTGCGCTATAAGTCCCTGTCTTACACCCCAAAACATGAGGCTGATTCTCAGTACTTTAGCAAAACCAGCTTTATTCAGCTTGAAACAGGACCAGCACGGTTATTTATTGTAGCATGATCTGCCATTCTCCTATACACAGCAGTCAGGCAGGGTCGTGGCTAGGTTAGTGGCCAAGTAATCCTGTTCCCTGTATTTGCAATGTTACTTGCATCACCCATCGATATCTTTTCTGTTTGCTTCAATGAAGAGCCACAGCAGAGCTGTGAGCCTGCTGTTGCTGTGGCAACAAATAAACAGTCCTCCACAGACACGGTGATTACACTTCGGGATGCTCTTCTGCGTGTTATCCAGTTGGGGGAGGTCCCAAGAGAGTTTAGAAACCTCACATTTTCTTGAATGAGTACCGCATTAATAGGAATGTTTCTTGAACGAGCATCACTTAACCACATAAAAACAGCTTTTTCAACATCTTCAAATGCAGCAGTTCACATATGTTTGCAACCCGAGATTTTTCTTCCTTTTTTGCTCTGTCTTTCAAGAAAGTTAACAGTGTCGATGGTGAAATTCCGAATTCACTGGCAACGTCTTTGTTCTTTTTGCTGCAATCAAGAGCTGTAAAAAATTTTTTTTTTTTTTCTAATATGAACTGTTATCGTTTTTTCATGTCTGCCGTTTCTATAGGAGGGTGACAATGAGTTAAATTCCAATGGATTTTTTCAAAAAAGGTATCACTGAAAACCAACAAAAACAAAAACAGTACGAGGAAAGTTCGAAGAAAGAATTTTTTTTTTTACAGTGTTTCTGTTTGGCGATCGTTGTGCATAACAGCTGCGACCATAGAACTAGCTGCTCTGTGGATGATTCGAGCATTTCAAGGTCTTTTGGGCACTTCGTTGTAATGAAAATATCTGCTGAATGTACTTCGTAGTAACGAGATTTCTATAGACTTGTGTCATATGGGGAAACTGTCGGGACCATAAAAATACTTTGTTGTAATGAACATTTAGTTGTAAAGATATTCATTGTAACGGAATTTTCCCTGTATTTCCATTTTTGCTAAAATGTTGAAATTTGGCAGGATGGTACATCTAGGTTAGTAGGTATCTGATAAGAATGGACATTTCAAAATATCAATATTGAGAGATAAAAAAAACACAATATTAAAACTTACCTCAATAACCAAAAATCTCAAAAAATCTTTGACAGATTTGATTGAAATTCAGTTATGTTGTAGGTAAAGTAAAATCATCAAGGGTAGCAAATGCTGCATTTTTTTTTTCTCAACCAAAATTTCATTGTCTTACAGTGTTTATCTTTGAGCAGGTTTTCTCAGCCTTTGAGGCACTGAGTCCCAGTTTTACCTTTTCAAGTTCCTTGACAACCTACAGACAGCATTTGAAGAGTTGGAGTGTTTCTGCCTTTGTGAATTGAGTACAATTAGAAAACTGGGGAGAGTGGAAGATTCCCTTGGTGAAATGAGCACAGTTAGAAATGGGGAAAAAAAATCACACGCTATTATTGATATTTCAACAGACAAGGGATTTGTCACGTGATGAAAAACCAATAAATTCAAAATAAACATATTACACTGTATTTTTTTTTAAAATCAGTGCAAGTCTAATTTTTGAAAAAGCCAACAAGATTGTTTACATGCATATCATTAAGTTCACAGTACCAATCAATGCTCAGGATTAAGAGCTTTTTAAATTTAAAAAAAGAGGAATCAAAAAAACTAAAAGAAAAACTCTCCAAGGTGGGGTTGTCAGGGTTGGCCAGTCCATGACTCCGTCCTGAAACATTAAAACAAGTCAGCAATGTCCCCCTCTCAGAGCCCATGACCTCCAGGTCGTGCAATTCAAAGTCACCATCACTGACCCATCCATTCCACTGGCCATGATCCATAAAGCAAGGGCCACCCCGGCACATGCTTAGTTGGTTGTCTGATGGCACAGAAGGCACTGCCGCCCCCCTCTCAGAGCCCATAATCTCAAGCTCCCACTCATCAAAGTCATTTTTCATTAACCCATCAATTTGTAGCAATGCTACTAGTGGTTAAAACTGCATCTCCCAGCAGTCCTTGCATGGGCTGTTGGGGTCAAAGGTGGCCAGAGGGGTTTAAAAGGAGGGCAGGTGTCAAAGAAAGAAAAAAGTTTTGTTTGTTTTGGTGCGTTGTGTGTTGCATTTATCTGTTGGACTGCCTTCTGTTAATTCTGCCATATATCATCATTGTGTCCTGGATTGTATCTGTTTGTTGGGATCGTCTGTCTACCTGTACACTGAGAACTGTGTTTGGATTCATTGGCTTTCCTGGAAGAGTGGAGTGCTCCTGAACCATCCATCTGTTGTCATCCTTTCAGCTACTACCGGTAGGACTGTGTTTTCCATTCCCTTTCTACATACAGATCGCTGGACTCGTCACTTCTCATTTCATCCAGTTATGTTTTTTCATGGACTTTGTGTTTATTGTGTTTATATGTTAAAAGTAATATCGCAGAAGAGGCCAGGGCTATTATTGTTTTTTCATTTAGATAATTTAATTTCATTATATTGTTTATCGTTTAATGTTCCCAGCGAGCTTTATTTGTTCTCTGTAGCGTGTGTGTGTGTGTGTCGTTCCAAGGCTGGGGTTGTCCCTGTTAATCCTCCACTAAAATAAATAAATCACCGTCACATTGACGGTGTGAATCTTATCGGCCCCTGACTGCTACAAATTTATTGTCTGACCTCTCAGTCACCCCCAAACCTCCTTACCTGCAATGGAGACATGTCCACTGTCATTCACCTCCCCTTCTCCTTCTGTAAAGTCACCTGCAATGGGCTGGGTTTCAGACAGCAAAAGGGCCACCATCCATCCATGCCTTACCACAATCACTCTGGGCAGGTCATGTGTCCCTCCGGATGTTGCAATGCGAGATCCACACCGCTTAATTCATCAAGCGCATGCCATTGTCGTCGGATCCAGGAGCATTCAGAAACTACAGATGGCTGTCCGGGCATTAGCCATCTATAAGATACTTACACAGAGCACACATAAACCAATTGCAGGGCATCGAGTCCGTGTCTGGTATATACCTCAGATTGGAAACCATCATCCAGTACTTCCTTCTTTTGGATGGCCTTTCACTCCACTTGTTTGCACCATCGCCAATGACAACACTGTACACCAGGCCACTCGCTGCCTTTCCGGATGATCTGGCTTTCCTCCTCATTTTGAATGGGTAACGGCTTCTGGTGAGCTGTTGTGCTGGGGTTTGCCCACAAGAAAATCCTGCTGATTACATCATTTGTGGACACCAGAGGGTGCTCCAGGTCCCCAAATTCAACACAAGCAGCCTCAGATGCAAGTTAAAAGGGTAAAGAGTCTTTTATTATGGGAAACTCTTTAAAGCAAATATTTCCCACCACAGCCAGAAGTACAATTAGCACAATACAGCACACAGCAAATCTTTTTTCCTTCTGTCTCTCTGTTATTGCCTCCTCCACTCCTCCTTGCAAACATTGTCCGCCTTCCTCCCATCTCTGGCTTGTCCATGTGAGTCAGGCAGCTACTTCTATCTCCACCTGGGAGTACTTCCAGTGCTCCATAGACGTGATCCGAAAGCACTTCCGGGTGACACAGAAACCCCATGAAGTAGGACTTCCTAGTCCTTGCAACAACCACTGAACCCATCAGGGCTGAGTCGAAGAACTCCATGTCCCATTCTGCCTTATGGAAAACTGAGGCACTGCTACCACCCAGTGAGGCTGCTGTCTAGTGTTCTGGGGGAGATAACGCCCTAGTAAATTAAAAGGAGAGTGAGGGTTATGGTACAACAAAATGCCCATTTTAATTTTGGCATCCAAGGGGCCAGAAAAAAAAAAACAAAACACAAACGTATCGGACAAACATTTGGCTTAGTATTGTAACGTCAGAGCTTCCTAGTCCTCAGTATCTGGTCTGCAGTTAAATTTGACTTCTGCTATGGCATTTTATATAGGAAATAAAAGGCTACATGATAGAAAGAAGTGACCCCATGCTCCCCATGTCCACATAGTTTTTATATATATTGTGAGCAGGGGGGCTGAACGCACCCCTAGAAGACACGGGTGCTCCTCAGAAACCCCAGCTTAAACGCTGACAGCCTACCTTCACATTGCTCCCTTACTTGCTGGACATTGAACCCAATCTCTCCCTCGAGACTGGGGGAGACACCCCCACTTTCCCAGAGTGGCTGGCTGGCCCTTCTACAACTTCTCAACTTGCAAATGCCTTCGAATACAAACCGAGCACTAGCGAGCAGACAGATTTTGTGCGCTTGCAGCATGCCGATAGCTCATTAGCATATGCATTTAAACAGGCTTGCTCCACTAGTGACTCTTATTATCAAGAATGTCCATCTGGGGGCTTAAAACCCCCACTTCTGGTACCACTTGTCACACTTGAGTCACAGATTTGCACAGAAACACAGGAGATTGTAGAGACAGGAACTTTATTGTAGAGACAGGAACTTTATTGAAACACTTCAAGCAAACATTTCTCTCTTTCAAAAGGGGTGCGACTGACTCGCAAAAGGCAGAGTTGTTATCTTTGATTGAACGGAACACTGATGTTTTTTCTGCCCTGCCGGGTGTGACTAACCTTGCAGAACATAAAATCACTACTGAACCCTGTGTTCGGGTGCAGATGTGCGCGTTTCAGATGCTGGAAGCGTGACGGAATATTGTGCATGATGAAGTCAAACAGAAGCTGGCATTTGGTGTAATTCGTGAAAGTAAAAGTGACTGGTGCAGTCCAGTCATATTAGTCCCAAACAAGACAGCTCAGTTCACTTCTGTATCGATTTCAGGCGCTTGAATAAGGTCTCAAAATTTGATGCTTACCCAGTGCCCCGTGTTGATGAGCTGATGGAAAAACTGGGTCAGGCGACCTATATCTCCACGCTGGATCTCACAAAAGGTTACTGGCAGGTGCCTCTTCAAGCTGGCAGTTGTGAGAAAACAGCATTTGCAACTCCTGACGGACTTTATGAATTTAGTAGACTTCTGTTTGGTGTTCATGGCGCACCTCTAACTTTCCAGCGCATAATGAATCAGATCTTGTGTCCTCATTCTGAATATTCCGGGGCATACCTCGATGTCGTGATTTTCAGCAATGATTGGCAAACGCATTTAGAATGTCTTCAGGCTGTCCTTGATAGCTTGAGACAGGCTGGCTTGACAGCTAACCATAAGAAATGTAAATTGGGTATGTCTGAGACTCATTATCTGGGTTATTCAATGGGCAGGGGTTTACTCTGGCCATAATTTAGAAAATTGGAAGAGATGCTTACTTACCCACATCCAGAAACGCAGAAACAAGTATGTGCTTTTCTGGGGCTTGCCAGTTATTATAGAAGATTCATCCCTGACTTTGCAAATAGGGCTGCTCCTCTTTCCGATCTTACAAGAGGCAGAAAAAAACTGGCCTGTTTTTTTGGCAGAAGTTTGTGAACATTCCTTTTGTAATTTGAAAAATGCTTTGTCTAATTATCCGGTTTTGCGGAATCCTGATTTTTCTAAGGATTGTGTTCTACAAACGGATGCAAGTGCATTTGGTTTATGCGCTGTCCTATCTGCTGTCTTGGTTTTTGATGGGGAAGAGCACCCTATCACATTTTTGAGTAGAAAATTGCTTCTTAATGAATGCAATTATTCGACTATTGAGAAAGAATGCTTGGCAATTAAATGGGCTGTGGAAGTGCTTCGTTATTACTTATGGGGTCGAAATGTTACATTAGTGACTGATCACGTTCCACTTCAATGGTTATACTGTCAGAAAGATATGAACTCTCGTCTCATGAGATGGTTTTTGAGCTTGCAACCTTATAGTTTTACTGTCAGGCATCAACCCAGCTCTGAGCACATTAATGCTGATGTCCTGTCACGCCTGTTTGAACCTGATTTGGAGAGTCGGTTAATTCACGAAAATGTGAATAAAGCTGATGGAGGGGGTGTGAACAGGGGTGCTGAACGCACCCCTAGAACACACAGATGCTCCTCAAAAACCCCCTCTTAAATACTGACAGCCTACCTTCACATTGCTCCCTTACTTGCTGGACTGGTGCGGCTGCTCTGTCACGTGACGCTTCACATACTTAAAAGCCTCAACAGCATCTGTCTTTTTTGGCTGATTGCTTGTGTGTCTGTGTCTGTCTCTCTCTCTCTCTCTGTCTCTGTCTGTCTCTGTCTCTCTTTCTCTCTCCTCGAGTCATCCACTGCTTCTGTTGGGGGTCCCACTCCTGATGCGTACCCCTTTTGAAAGAGAGAAATGTTTGTTTGAACTATTTGAATAAAGTTCCTGTCTCTACAATCTCCTGTGTTTCTGTGGCAATCTGTGACTCAAATGTTACAATATACTGTATATATATCCATCCATCCATTATCCAACCCGCTATATCCTAACTACAGGGTCACAGGGGTCTTCTGGAGCCAATCCAACAATATATATATATATGTGTATGTATATACAGTATATATATATATATATACACACACAGTTGAACCTCAGGTCATGAACGTCTTGGACCACGTACAAATCGGGTTACAATGAAAAAGTTTGCCAAACTTTTGCATCTGTTCATGATCACACACTCGGGTGACGAACAAGCCAGTTTCCCTTCCGGATCGTATGCGCCAATGATTTCCGCATGTGTTCAGTCTCTCCCTGTGCATTCCCTGTGCAGCGAGCGAGAGAGAGAGCAAGCGAACTAGTGAGAGAGAGAGAGAGCACGAGATAGTGAGCAAGAGAGAAAGAGAACGAGTGAGCGAATGAGAGAGAGAAAGCACAAGAAGGCAGCTAAAGAAGGCAGTAAGGTTGAGAAGGCAGTTAAAGAATGCACCGGCCTTGTTTTTAAAGAGACTGCAAGGTTAGTTTTCTCTGTTCAAGGTTTTCTCGGTGTTATTCAATGTTTTTACATTTAGTTTACTATTACACTGTGCATTCTATGGTATAATTAACTATTTTTGTGCTTAAAAATCTTTAAAAAATATATTTACATACAGCTCGTACGGTCCAGAACGGATTAATTGTATTTACATACAATCCTATGGGGGAAATTACTTCGGGTCACGACCAAATCTGGTTGCGACCAGAGTTTTGAAATGAATTCGGGACCCGAGGTTCCACAATAATATATATGTGTGTGTGTGCGTGTGCGTGTGCGTGTGTGTGTGTGTGTGTATGTATTAGGGCTGGTAATCAATTAAAAAAATTAACTAATTAATTGCATAAATGATTGAAATTAATCTCGATTAATCATATCTCACACTAAAATGTAATTATAAAATTAATACAGAAATCATGAAGTAAATAGACACTGAATCATAAATTTAATGTAGTATTAACAAAAAGGAATTTAACAAAAATTAAGGGCATACAGTATATTAATCTTACACAATGAGCTTAAACCTGAACTTTTAACAAAATACTACTTGAGCAAATACAACCTGAATTTGAATGCCTTCCTTATGGACAAGTTGAAAGGAAGGCAATAAGAAAGCAAGGCCAATGTATTAATTATGAAATTGGCATAACATATTAAACAAAGATGATTCAAATTAAAAATGAAACAGTCCAAATGCTTGTTGTCTTTGAATGCATTGTTAAAGACTGATTTAATTGTCCAGCCCCTTTGGACAATTTAGCAAGTGTACAAATTTAATGCTTTTTTGGTTGGTAGAATCGTTGTGTGCTTTGGGATTTTTTGGGCTACAAAATTTGTGCCAAAAAATAAACTCTACCTACACTTTTGCTGCTGACATACTAAAATAGATCTCCATAGCTACTGTCTCACTTTTAAACTGACATTGCACATTACTTGGATGGATATGTTGCATTCTTTGCATAAATTAGTGAAAATACTGCAAACTTGAGTCATGGTTAGGGATAATACATTTCTATTTCATACAATTTTGTCATTACATCGGGACAGTCAGCACTGTACACTGGCTGGTAGTCTGGCAAGTTAAACACAGAGGTACTAGAGACTTATTTTGGTTTTAGTGCCACTCAAAGATAATGAAACTACTACCTTTCTTGACACTCCCCTGCATCTATGTCAGTTTGTAAAAATCAAGAAAATCAACACCAGTGCTACGTATTGACATGTGGCATATAAAATTTAAAAAATTAGTATATAAATATGTTACTGGAAGTGTTTGTAATTCTTTTAAGTACACACTTAACTTATTTGTACTATGGTTTCGTAATGTTAAAAATATAAACAAAAAACATGAAATTGCCAGGGGCGTTGCTGGCCTGGGATGAGATTTTTTTTAATGTTATATCATTTTATATAGTTTATTTTTCCAGAAGCAAATGTCTCAGAAGTTCATTGGACTGCTCGCTCCTGATGGCATGAATGCAATCTCATTGCCCATGTCTAATCACAATTCTTAAATTTAGTTCCATTTAACCTTCCCGGAAATGCAGGGTTTGGAGGGCACTTTGCTAACCATGTCTCTTGTTTTCTCCACAGCACAGAGTTGTCACCAGGTGGTGACACCTAGCCCCTTCTGGAAGCAGACTTATATAACTGTGGAGCCCAGAGTCTCTTTTGATTGGAATCAGCAGAGGAGATGGAGCTCTCTGAAGCTGTAACCTGTAACCACGTATGAGGAGCCCAAACTTGTTTTGTTCTTTGTATTGAAGGACTGTTTTGTTGACATTACAACATATTTAAATGAGATTGTGGCTGGCTTGACACCCCAAATATTACATCTGTTTCCAGCGCTTTTTTCGTCCACGATTAACACATAATTTACAAACAAATGTTTAAATAATAACACAAAAACTAAATGAACAAGAAATGAATTTAGGCCTGAGAAGGTCTGGCAGTACAATAACAGCATATAGAAACTTTGCACAAAAATGTTGTGCAGTACCGTTGTTCTATACATTTTCAATAATAGTTTGTTTAAAATGCATGAGTTATTATTACATATTTTTCTCCCTGTACACTGTTTTTCTGATCAAATATATCCAAGTCCTGATACATTTCTAGCTGCTTGTGGATAGCATTGTAGAAGATTTCAGGCCTAACCTGGAGGTTTAATTTCCACAGCATTTTCAGTTTTGGTCTGTTTAAAAAAATAAAAATATTTTTTATAAGTTATTTTAATTTGAAATATTTATTTGTATTATAATTTATGTATCAGTACAAAGAATTAAAACATCTCTCAACCAGTCATAAGAAGCTTTGCTGTACCAGCCAGTCATCACAAAATTTACTTAAACAAGCCATCTCAATTGGGAACATGGCAATCCAGGAAAACCTCATTTAATGAATATGATGTTCAAGGTGTGCGAATTGCTTTAGTAATAAAAGATTTTGTTTTCTAGCATAATGGTGGTTTGATCTGAACTGCAGTCTAGCGACCCCTTCTTGTTCATCTTTGATATTATAATAAAATGGCAGAATGACTCAGTGGGCTGAACTGACTGGGAGTCATAGTTTGGTTCAGTTAATTCATACAAGACAAGGATCATTACTAGAACTGAAAAGAAAACATTTAACTGTTCTTTAAGTTTCTATGTCAGCTTCAGATAAGCTTAGGGATGATTGGAAAATCTTAATTCTAACATATAAAGCTTTCGGTGGTTTCACCACATTTCCTTAACAAAAGTTAATAATATGTTCATTATAAAACATACACACTAAATACCAGTCTTTTAAAAATGACAAGACTAAATAAAACTACTGCTGAAGATTTTTGTTAAATATTCTGTGATCTTTTTTGAATGGTGTTTCAAATATCACTCTACTTTTTGTAATGTGTACTTCAGATAATGCATTATTGAAAATTCTCATATTTCATGTTAATGTATGCTTTTATTTATTTTTGAACATATATATTGTGAAATGAAATGCTTCGATACAGGAAAAAGGTTTGGGGCAGCCGCCCATATACTTGCATAAGGTTGCAAAAACACAAAACTGAATTCACAGAAGGAAGTTGTTTGGCTTTTAAGGCAGGTCGTCAGAAGTGATGTCATCGGGCCAGGGCAGAATTTCCTCTGTTTGGTCTGCAGAGAAAGGTTTACTGCACTCCGCCACCCCCTGGTCTGACGTGGAATTAACTTCTTTTGGTCCTTCTAGCTGCCTTCCTTGTGCACATTTGTGACAATACATATATTTACAATATTAATTTTAATGCATGTTACTACTATCATTGTATATAGTGATATTTATTAATATTTATGTTGTATTTATTTGTTCTCTTTTTTATATTATTTTCCTAATGTAGAGTCTTGGAGTTTAACAAATAAGCATTTCACTATATATTGTATTGTGTAACTGTATATGACAAAATTTGGTTTGATTTCATTTATAAATGTGTTGTGTGGCCATTCAGTTAGTTTCAGATTTATGTGTATTTCCCATGTATGCATTTACATTAGGGTTGGCAGATTTGACAGGCACTTTACATCCCAATCAAAATCCCACACAATTCTACAAAAATCTAATCCAATATTAAATAGTCCATTTCAAGCAATTAATTTGCCACCCAAACATACGTTTGTACCCTGAAGATACAAACATCTATGAATGTCTAATCTCTGATTGGTCAGTTGGTCTTTAATTTGTATGAGTGTGGCACCAAAGAATTACATTTTAAAAGTAATTTTTCCCTAATGGCTAACGGCACAGATCACAGAACAAAGCCTTTAAATGAATACATTTAATAAATATGATGAAGAGTAGGAAAAAATGTGTGTCTCTGTGTGTGTTGCACTTTCTTTACAAGTTTAACAACATTAGAAACAGTAAAAAAACTGCTTCTGTGTGCTTCTGAATACGTAATGTCTCATTGATTATCACCTCAAACAGACTTATTTGAGTGTTAGGGATTATTGTGACTACAAAACTAGCTGATAAATTGTCAGACTTTTTATTCCAAATGAAGATCTTTATTTGGGACATTCCCAAAACATGTATACCAATAAGGCGGGTGCTTGACTGCAGCAGTCTTGATTAGGGAGTGTGTGTAATATGTGATTTTGACCATGCTTTGCAAAATGTGATGAGGTGTTTATTTTAAAGGTGGCTGATTTCCACTCAATCCTAAGGTTGTGACATGGCATTGAGGAATGGGGCTTGTGTGCCTTGATGATCTTTGGAACCATGTTGTCTGTATATAGAGTATGTTCTTCTGATATAGTTTTCCTTGAAAAATTGATCTTAGGGGAGAGGCCAAATAAAGAACAATCCCTTAAAAACCTCCATGACAGTCCCAATTAAATCAAGGAGGTCCTTGCCTGGAACAGGGATACGAGGACCCAATCTTGGAACCAGGTGTTAGAAGTGTTTTTTACTAGTAAGTACCTAGTGGTCAAGGAGTTTATGTAGCCCTGTTGATTTCAATCTGAAAACCCAGCATGGAACTGCCACTGAGGTAATCTTCTACAAGGTAAAGTGCGATGGGCGTCACTAAAGTTTCATCAGGAGACAGGCACAAGCAGGGTGCATCCAGGCATACTAGATCTTAGCAATGGAAACTGTTGCTTATGTCAAAGGTTATGGGACTACCTAGAGGGCAAGATTGGGACTAAGTGCTTTCCTGATCTGAACCAAAGTGATGAATTGTAATTGGATTTCTCTTCTTGCTATGGTTTGCCTATTATGAATACCATTTTACAACACAAGCATGTTCATAAATGTATGTGTACTGTGGCACCTTAGGCTAAATGTCTGTATATACTGATTATACAGTGGTGCTATTTGAACTGAGGCTGTATGTTCTGGACTTGTCTAAGGAGAGCCATGAAGTGGCCACAGCTTGATGGTGAGCTGGATCAAACTGATAAGAGTATCTGGACACACCTATAAAGCTTTAACTGGTAGTAAAAGTTTGCTGAGAATGGCTAAAAAAGTAAGGAATGTTAAGGATTATCCTTATCAGTAATTTCTTTGCACCAGCAGCAGCAGTAGTAGTGGTAGCAGTAGTAGTATTGACAAGTGTACAGAGTACAGTGAAGTTCTTATTTCAGGGAGACTTTAGGTTTTTTACTCTTGCTGTATCTCTCTGCAGTCTAAAAATTATTAGCGTTTTATCAGATTTTCTTGCATGTACATGGAAGATTACAACTTCATCACAGGTCAAAGTTTTAGCAGATATCAACTAGAAACATGCATTTTGCTTGTCTATAAATTTTACCTTTATTTGACCCTTTCTTAATCATAATTCCCATCTTCCATCCATCCATCCATTATCCAACCCGCTATATCCTAACTACAGGGTCACAGGGGTCTGCTGGAGCCAATGCATCTTCCTATTTTCCTACTTGACTATTTTCTTTTTAATAAAACACTGAAAGAAGCTTTTAACGAGCACTTTTGTATTACTTCTGACATTCTTTTCTGACTTTATTACACCATTTTAAATTTCCTTTTAACTGATACTCTCAAGTGCTCATAAACTATATAATTATCAGTGGAGTTATGAAAAAGTTTCATCATTCTTGGTCCAAGTGCATTTTTGATTGAGTAGTGATTTATGAGTATTGTGGAGTGGAGGGTGATTAGTGCACTGTTGTATCCAAATAAACAAATTATTGTATTTGTACCTGGTGTCTGGCATCTGATCTGAGGGTTCAAGGGGACGACAGTGCCCCCTATCTGTCACTATATATATGTATATATATATACTAGCAAAATACCTGCGCTTCGCAGCGGAGAAGTAGTGTGTTAAAGAAGTTATGAAAAAGAAAAGGAAACATTTTAAAAATAACATAACATGATTGTCAATGTAATTGTTTTGTGACTGTTATGAGTGTTGCTGTCATCAAGGATTACACCATTTTAAATTTCCTTTTAACTGATACTCTCAAGTGCTCATAAACTATATAATTATCAGTGGAATTATGAAAAAGTTTCATCATTCTTGGTCCAAGTGCATTTTTTTACTGAATCACTGAAAATAAGTTTTTATAACCTTTGCAGGACAGAAACTTAAATATGACATTTTGATGCAGAGTTACTGTTTATTTCTTGAAACACTTTAAACATAAAAAGAAATTAAGTTTGTGCAAAAGTTTGGGTACCTTTCATGTTGATTCATTAATACTTTTTTAATGTTTAAAACTACTTTAACTCATGAGACTTTAAAATTAACGCAGGTGTGGATAATAAAAGGCACTGAAGCTGAGACTAAAATAAGGCACTATATTATATGTTGTATCATAAAAAAAATCAAAATTTAAATAAGCTGGTGTAAACTCCTTTGGGCTTTTTATGCAACACTTAAGTCAACTGTCAACTGTTTGTGGGTGTCCATACAGTATGTAGCAGACCTGACTTGGCTAGACACTCCACATTTATCTGTTGCATACTATCTGTAGTTAGATTCTAGAAGCTTTTAATAAGTGACTTTAGTTTAACAAAGTTAGAATATAATTGGCTCTTAGCAATGTTGATTATAATTCAATTACCAATAGCCTCATTACTATTACATCCTATTAATTGTAAACCTTTATAGAAATGCATAGCATGCTCCATTGTTACACAATTCTTTCTGTGGCAAAACTGTCTTCCTGTATGCTGGTGATGGAAGTTAAGAAAGGAGGTGTTTAATGTTAAAAGACTGGTAAACAGGATATGAGTTTTACATGGAATCAACATTCAGCTATTTTGCCCATCCGAAATGTGCAAGAAGGCTTAGGTATGTCACTCGAAAAGCTGGGTATATATTCTGTATGGGTTGTTTTCTAATATACTTTGGAAATAATGCTTCATCTTACAGTAACTATTGATAAATGACCTCCATTTTATAATTAATATTGTGGTCTATTTTTACTCAAACACTTAATCTTCGTTCTAGTAATTGATTTAAAACTGCAGCAATATGTGTAAAATATGTAAACATGTACAGAGTAATGAACCTTTAAAAACAAACACAATAACTATAATAAGTATAAATTTGTTTCTGTATCCTGTATTTCAGTCTGAGGTTCCACATAAACATTACAGTATCCTAATGCTTAATGTTTCCTTGCCACAGCAAAACTACCCAGGCAGCTATGTTTTAAAATTACCTGTAAAAAAGCAAGCCTGCATATGCAACAAGTATGAATTAATTG
Source organism: Polypterus bichir lapradei (assembly GCA_026402145.1). Classification (NCBI taxonomy): domain Eukaryota; kingdom Metazoa; phylum Chordata; class Cladistia; order Polypteriformes; family Polypteridae; genus Polypterus; species Polypterus bichir. The sequence goes on along the minus strand of JANRMT010027041.1, from coordinate 117,953,008 downwards.
CAGTATACGCCGGTATGTGGGTTTAAACTAAAAAACTGACCCGGAAGTGTTACCAGTCACATGGACAGAGAGAGAAAACACTTCCGGGTCATGGACTATATAAAGGACTATGGGAGATCCCAGAGTTGAGCTGAGCTGGGAGGAAGGGTAGCAACGTGTCTGGGAGAGTGGAGGATTTATTGGTTATTGATTGAGTAGTGATTTATGACTATTGTGGAGTGGAGGGTGCTTAGTGCACTGTTGTATCCAAATAAACAAATTATTGGATTTTTACCTGGTGTCTGGCATCTGATCTGAGGGTTCAAGGGGACGACAGTGCCCCCTATCTGTCACTATATATATGTATATATATACTAGCAAAATACCTGCGCTTCGCAGCGGAGAAGTACTGTGTTAAAGAAGTTATGAAAAAGAAAAGGAAACATTTTAAAAATAACGTAACATGATTGTCAATGTAATTTTTTTGTGACTGTTATGAGTGTTGCTGTCATCAAGGATTTGATTATCATTATTTCTTTCAATCAGGTTCGTATTTGGAGGATGTGTTGTGTTCAAGTTACATTCCGTGTTTGTCTAGTCTATGCCTGACCATCTGATCTTCGTTGTCAACCGTTGTAAAGATAACAGGTTTCATTCATCAAAGTTTTCACTACCCAAATCGGTACTCGTTAATCTAAGATGTTTAACAGGGATTCCCGGTATTAAGTTGTGGATTTGCTTGCGAATATTTAGCGGCAGCGTGTCTATGAACTTAATTTAAACTTAAGCTTTACACCTTGCTTTCCTATTGATATGTCTACAAAGGCTTGTTCAGCTTCAGAGGGTTGTTCCTTTCTTACTGCATCAATAAACAGCTTGTCTTCCTCTTTAACTGAGACGTCACACACTGCATGCACGGGTTAACTTTTCCCAGTCCTGCAAACTTTAGTGAAGTGGTTCAATTTACCACATTTTTTACACTGTCTTCCTTTAGCTGGACATTGACTTTTTCCACAGTGTGCTTTGTTTCCACAGTAGCTGCACTTATGAATATGCTTGTATGCGTCACTCACTTCATATTCTTTTGCTGCCTTCTCAATTGTGTAATGTGTTTTTTGTTCAGCACTCTTTGGAGCTCTTGCTTGTTGTCTGCATACTGCATTCACAGTCAGTTCACATGAGCCACTCAGAATACATGCATCGAAGGTTCTCAGCTGTGGTTGTGCTATCTCGTGCGATTTTGCGATGTCTGTGGCTTTATTTAATGTTAGCTCAGACCCGGCACTTAAAAGTTTATCTCGCACTTTCGCTGAGTTTGTGCCAAACACTGTTCTATCCCTGACCATCTCATCTTCGTTTGCATAAGCACAGTCCTTCACCAGCGTGTAGCAGTGCTACCATTAGTTAGAACTGCATCTCCCAGCAGTCCTTGCAGGGGCTGTTGGGGTCAAAGGTGGCCAGAGGGGTTTAAAAGGAGGGCAGGGGTCGAAGGAAGAAAAAAAAAGTTTGTTTTGTTTGTTTGGTGCTTGTATTTAACTGTTGAACTGCCTGCCGTTTTTCTGACATACATCTTCGTGCCCTGGATTGTATTGTTTGTTGGGGTCTGGAATCATTTGTCTACCTGTCTACTGTTTACTGAGGACGGTGTCTGGATTCATTGGCTTTCCCGGAAGAAGGAGCGCTCCTGAACCATTCATCTGTCATCATACTTCAGCAATTACCTGTAGGACTGTGTTTTTCCACTTCCCTCTCTTCATACAAATCGCTGGA
>JANRMT010027041.1:117922676-117936259 GCA_026402145.1 Polypterus bichir lapradei | reverse complement strand
CCACCCACAATTACAGCAGCCCAGGTAAGCAGAGAGCTGAGGAGACTTTGTGCCAGCAAAGCAGTGGGTCCAGATGGAGTATCGCCACGATTGCTGAAGGCCTGTGCATTGGAGCTGGGGGGTCCTCTACAACACATCTTCAACCTGAGCCTGGAACAGGGGAGAGTCCCGAGGCTTTGGAAAACATTTTGCATCACCCCAGTCCCAAAGGTATCATGTCCTAGTGAGCTGAACAACTTCCGGCCTGTCGCTGTGACGTCACATGTGATGAAGACCATGGAGTGGCTGCTGCTTCACCACCTGAGGCCACAGGTCCGCCACGCCCTTGACCGTCTGCAGTTCACATACCAGGAGAAGGTGGGAGCGGAGGATGCCATCACCTATATGCTACACCGATCCCTCTCCCACTTGAACAGAGGCAGTGCTGCTGTAAGAATTAATTATGTTTCTGGACTTCTCTAGCGCCTTCAACACCATCCAACCTCTGCTCCTTAAGGACAAGCTGACAGAGGTGGGAGTAGATCAGGGGTGGGCAAACCTTTTGGCTCAGGGGCCACATTGACTTTTAAAATTTGACAGATGGGCCAGGCCAGCACTAGATGCATACATATCAAACATAAACATAAAAAAGGCATTACAGTTTTAATATTTACATTCACTTTTAGTGGGAACAGTGTTGTTGATCACCCTTTTTTGCCAGTGCATCGAAGTCTGGAGTTAATTTTGTTGTGGCAATTCTCAGAACAGATCTGAGGTGTTCATCGCTCAGCTGGGATCTGTGGGGTGCTTTGTTGGTTTTCATCACACTAAAAGTCTGTTCACACACATAAGTAGAGCCAAACAACACCAGCATCCTCTGTGCCATCTTCTGGATGTTTGGAAATTTGGCTGCGCTTAATGAAGCATAAAACTCATCCAGTTTAAGACAGTTGAACTTCTCCTTTAAGACGGTGTCACACTGGAGATCAATCAGTTCCAACTGCAACTCCCGTGGCGTCTTTTCAGGGTCCTGTGTGAAGGGACATGACACCAGCTGAAGTGACTTGTACATTTTTCCAAAATCAGAGAACCGACAGTAGAATTCTCCATGCAGGTCGTCCAGTGATTTCCTGTATTTTTTCACAAGTCGAGGGGCCTCTTTCAGCGTAGCCAGTGTGGGGAAATGAACGAATGACATTTGCTTTGAGAATAAAGCTAGCTTGGTTTTGAAGGCTCTGACATTTGTGTACATTTCATGCACAAACTGGTCTTTCCCTTGTAGCTCCACATTCAGCTCATTCATGTGTGTCAGTATGTCCATAGCAAAAGCTAAATCACAAAGTCAATCTGTGTCACTCTGCTCAGGAAAATCGTCAGCTTTCTCAAGTAGCTCCAAAAATGAGATAATCTCCTGTTTGAGCTCCCACGCTCGTCAACATACTTTCCCCAAACTTAACCAGCGGACAATGGATTGGTAAAGCAAGTCCTGGTGATCAGCGTCAGTTTCTTCAAGAAACTTAATAAACTGATGATGCTGAAGTCCCCTCGCTCGAATAAAGTTAATGAGTTTTACAACTGGCTTCACTACGTAGTCAAGCTGCAATACGGATTTACACAGCGCTTCCTGGTGGATTAGGCAGTGTAAGAAAATTACCTCCTGCTCAGGGTTGTCCTCCTTCACCCTCTCCTGGATTCTTTTGAGCAACCCGATGTTTTTTCCAGTCAGATTTGGCAATCCATCTGTGGTAACACTGGCGAGCGTACTCCGAGGTAGCTTGTGCCTATTGATGACCCCCAACACATTGTCATACAAGTCCTCTCCCCGCGTTTTCCCCTTTAGGGATTCCATGGCCAAAAACTCCTCCTTTATCTTAAAACTGTCATTAATCCCTCTGATAAAAATTAAAAGCTGAGCATTGTCCTTTATGTCATTACTTTCGTCCAGTGCCAAGGAATATAATGTAAATGACTCCGCTTTTTTGTTTAACTTGGTAGCTAAGTCTTCGTCAATTAGCTCAACGCAGTGAGTCACTGTCCTCCGTGATAAGCTAATTTTTTCAAATTTGTTCTTGCTCTCAGAACACAAGATACCTGCTGTCCCTACCATGCACTCTTTGAGAAACTCCCCTTCGGAAAAATGCTTGCTGGTCTTTGCTAATTTGAATACCAGCACATAACTTGCCTTCTTGCTTGATTCTTGGATGGCAGTTTGTCGGATAAAGGTGTTTTGCTGAGCCTGCAAACTAGCTGCCAACCTCTGAGCGGTAGCCGTCCATTCTTGCGTTGACTGGTTGTTAGCATAATTAGCATGCTTGGGGGAAAAGTGATGGCTGATGTTGCATTCCTTTAAAACTGCAACGGTTTCTTGGCAAATAAGAGATACAGCCTTTGAGCGGACTTCAGTGAAAAAGTATTTAGTTGTCCATTCCTTATTAAACACTCGGCACTCACTGTCGACTTTTCTTTTCTTTGGCCCACTCATTGTTGCAGATGGGTTCAGAGCAGTAGCAGAGTAATAACAGAGAGTAGCCCTGGCTCCACAAAATCAAGTCAATGTATCACTGTGCCTAATGCGCCACCTGGTGGAATGCCAGGCATTACAGGACAAGGTCAAATGAATGCAGTCATAATTATGATATGATTTGATTTGGGCAATTCTGTACCAATCTTCGGCGGCCCGAATTAAAAAGAACAACGGGCCGGATGTGGCCCGCGGGCCGTATTTTGCCTACCTCTGGAGCAGATTCATACCTGGTGGCATGGATCATGGACTACCTTACAGATAGACCTCAGTATGTGCATCTCGGGAACTGCAGGTCTGACATTGTGGTCAGCAACACAGGAGCGCCACAGGTGACTGTACTTTCTCCGGTCCTGTTCAGCCTATATACATCGGACTTCCATTACAACTTGGAATCCTGCCATGTTCAAAAGGTTGCTGACGACACTGCTATCATAGGCTGCATCAGGAGTGGGCAGGAGAAGGAGTATAGGAACTTAATCAAAGACTTTGTTAAATGGTGTGACTCAAACCACCTACAACTGAACACCAGAAAAACCAAGGAGCTGGTGGTGGATTTTAGGAGGACCAGGCCCCTCATGGACCCCATAATCATCAGAGGTGACTGTGTGCAGACCTATAAATATCTGGGAGTGCAGCTGGATGATAAATTGGACTGGACTGCCAATACTGATGCTCTGTGCAAGAGAGGACAGAGCCGACTATACTTCCTTAGAGGGCTGGCGTCTTTTAACATCTGCAATAAGATGCTGCAGATGTTCTATCAGATGGTTGTGGAGAGCGCCCTCTTCATAAAGAAGAGGGACGCCTTATGCCTGGACAAACTGGTAAGGAAGGCAGTCTATTGTAGGCACGGAGCTGGACAGTTTGACGGGCACTGAGCAGGCTCCTGTCAATCATGGAGAATCCACTGCATCCACTGAACAGTGTCATCTCCAGACAGAGGAGCAGCTTCAGCGACAGTCCTGCTCCACTGACAGACTGAGGAGATTGTTTCTTCCCCACACTATGCGACTCTTCAGTTCCACCCGGGGAGGTAAACGTTAACACTATACAAAGTTATTGTCTCTTTAACCTGCATTTTTATCACTCTTTAATTTAATATTGTTTTTTTATCAGTATGCTGCTGCTGGAGCATGTGAAATTCCCCTTGGGATTAATAAGGTATCTATCTATCTATCGAATTGCCTTGTGCTGTTGTTACCCTTGCTGGGATAGGTTTTAGTTTCCCTGCAGCCCTTCTCAGTATAAAGCAGGTTTAGAAAATGAATGGATGGATTACTATTATTATTATTATTATTATTGTTGTTTTTGTTGTTGTTGTTGTACAATATGTTAATGATTTTCATTTGTTTACATCATTCACTAGCATTACTTTTTGTGTTTTTCATCAGTTACAATTTCCAGCTTCAATTTATTTATTTATTTATTTTTATTGCGCAATAGCCATAGCCTGACAGAAAAGTTGTAAAACATTGAATTTTGTTTCATTTAAACTTATTACAAAAAGCAAAGAAGTTAACAGGTTGCACATATAGGCAGTCCATGCAATGAATTAAATGTTATAAATGCTTATATTATATATTAAAATATATATACAGCATACTGAAATGCACTTTTTCACATCTCTTTCAGTCAGGAGGCCAGGAATTGGATTAAGCAGTTTTGAGACTAGAAATATAACAAAGCAATGGCATATAAATCTATGTTTAATGGAATCTGCAAAATACCTCATAACACATTTCCACAAGACACAGATTTTTTTATTGTTATGAGGAGAATAATATGTGTTGTGATATTTTTCAGTAGAACATTACACTATAGCAGCGTTTTCCAAACTGGGAGGCGCGCCTCCCTAGGGAGGCGTGGACTAGTCTAAGGGGAGGCGCGAATATTAGCCAGGATTGACAAAAAAAAGTGCACGTGCAGCTAATACAATACGTAACATATAGGTACATATTAACTACTATGCTACTGATGCTACCCTTACCCCATAGCAAACAGTACGGTTCGGAAATATATCAGCACCGTAGGCCGTAGGGCTTGTATTTTCTATGCGCATACGCGAAAATATTTGGCGGCTGCGTATTACTGCATAAATATTCAGACGCGTTGTCGGACTTCTCACTTTCTTACCTACGATATCCACTCATTGCAAGGATAAACCACCAGCGGTATGACACGTAACTTGGCCGACCAGTAACTCTCCAAAAATCGAGACAATATCGACTTCAGTTTAGTTTAGCAGTGTTAGATTGTGTTTCTTATTTTATTTTGACGTACCTAATTACTCACTGATCACAATAGTAAGTAATTTAATTAAGTTTAATTTTTTTAAGAACAATAAATTAATTATCCTAATATTTTTAGAGAAATGGATAAGTTCTTGACTGGTTATAAGAGAAAATCCTCTAATAATGAAGAATCTGATGTTGGCACAAGTAGTAGGAATCAGGAAGGAAGAACTCCCAAGACAAGAAAATACGATTCGTCTTATTTATCGTTTGGATTTACAAGTGTTATTACTGATAATGTGGAAAAAACCAATGTGTTTGTTTTGTTCGAAAGTTTTGGCTGCTGATAGTATGAGACCCGGAAAATTAAAACGCCACATTGAAACTATGCATTCTCAATACGTTGGCAAGTCCCAAGAATTTTTTCAAAGAAAATTGGATGAGTTCACTAAACAAAAGCAAACGTTCAAAAAAATAGTTCATATTCCATCAAATGCGTTACTAGCATCGTACTTAGTATCTTACAGAATCGCAAAGTGTAAAAAAACACACACAATAGGAGAAACATTAGTTTTGCCAGCAGCTATTGATATGGTCAAAACAATGTTTGGCAAATCATATGCAAAACAGTTGCGACAAATACCGCTTGCTGATAACACTGTTGGCAGAAGAATCGATGATATATCTGACGATCTTTGCGATCAATTAGTTTCTCAGATGCGCACTTCAAAATTCGCCTTACAAGTAGATGAAGCAACCGATGTAGCTAAAGACGCACATTTAATTGCATATGTTCGATATGTTGAAGAGAATAATATAATTGAAGATATATTATTTTGCAAACCCATTCCTGGCAAAGCCACATCCAGTGAAATTTTTAATATAATCGACAATTTTTTTGATGAGAACGGCATATTGTGGAATAATTGCATTGGGCTTTGTACAGACGGTGCACAGTCAATGTCAGGACACAAAACTGGCCTTCAAGCACTGATTAAAAGGAAAACACCTGATGTTCTCTGGACGCACTGCATGCTCCACAGAGCAGCTCTCGTATCAAAAAATATGAGTGAGGAACTTAACTACGTTTTTACAAAAGTAACGAAAGTTGTAAACTACATAAAAAACAGTCCATTAAAAGTTAGGTTATTTGCAAAGCTGTGTGAAGATATGGGAGCTGCTTACACCTCACTTTTGTATTATTGTGAAGTGCGCTGGCTATCTCGTGCAAAAGTGATTCAGAGGGTACTTGAACTCAAAGAAGAAATTGCAATTTTTCTCGAAGAAAATCATAATGAGGATGGGATGCAAATATGTTTAGGGATGATAATTTTATTATTAAACTTACCTATTTGGTGGAAATTTTTGGAAAATTGAGTGTTTTGAATAAATCGATGCAAGGGCCACAAATGCATTTATTGATTCAAAAAGATAAAGTGAAAGCATTCATTAAAAAAATGGAGATATGGAAGACAAATTTGGAAAAAAATAGGTTCGACATGTTTCCACTTTTAAATTTATGCGCCCAAGTTAATATAGAAGCAAACAAAAATCTATTTGTTGAACACTTGGATGGTTTGTTAATTCATTTTTCGAATTATTTTGATGATCTTGATTTTACAAAATATGCGTGGATACAGAATCCATTTATCGATGAAGAAGATGACGAATTTGAATTAACAAGTATTGAGAAAGAAAACTTGATTGAACTATCTTGTGATACTTCTTTAAAAAAAAAATTTCAGAATGTATCTCTGATTCAATTTTGGCTAGATATTAAGAGTGAATATAATATTTTGTCAAATAAAGCTTTAAAAGTATTGCTGCCGTTCGCAACATCTTATTTATGCGAAACAGGATTTTCTGCATTAGCTGCAATAAAATCGAAATATCGTGCTCGTTTGGTTGTAGAAAAGGAGCTTCGTGTAGCTATCTCATCAATGACACCGAGATTTGATAAACTTTGCGCTAATAGGCAAGCACATCAATCTCATTAAGCGACAATAATAAAATATTGTTATTCGTTTTTTCTTGTGTATAAGAGTTTATCTTAATACATTTTTTAGTACTAAAAATTTTTGTGTTTGTAGTATTTTATAAAATGGAAGAGAGGCGCCATATGATCAAATATTTTTAAGGGAGCCGTGATAAAATAAAGTTTGGAAACCACTGCACTATAGTGTGAGTCAGAGTAATGCTTACGCCTAGATGCTGCAAGGTAGGAAGTTTACAGCATAAAACACACCAAATTCACAATTTTCTTGATTTCTTTAGCTGTTACAGGTGTGTTACAGTGAAGCCAGTGTATGAGATAAAATATCAACATGCATTGCATGTATAATGAAGTGGGGTGTATGATAACTCATATAATTAATTACCAGTTTTACCTTTGGCAATGCTGGTAATTAATTAAAACACTCAACAAAACACCCCTAAAGTGATGTCAAGATAAATGTAAGTTGAGTAAGGGAACTTTGTGTAATTTTTCAGTTGATACCCCCAAAATATGAAGAGATCTGTTCCAATTATGAACAAGGTTCATAAATCAGCAAAAGTCTATATTAACACTTTCTTTTTCTCAGTTGTGCTTCAAAGGTATCCAAATACTTAAATTCATAAATAACCCAGCCATGCTTGTTGCAATAAACAAAATAATATAATTAATTTATTATTAATAAAGCTTAGTTGAACTTATGAATACTGTTTCTTGGTTTAGATAGGTCTTTTTCCCTCAAATAGGAAAAGGCGGCACCATAACCTTTAATTTCTGATCTTTCAACTCATGTGATCAAAATTGAAGTTCTTTACTTAGATATTAAGCTTCTTGTGTTTGCACTGTGGCATTTATTTGGTCACAGTTAGTCTATACAGGGATACTACCCCCTAACCACAGTGTTTTCCCTGTGCTTTAATGTGTGCATATGTGTGATGCTGCTCTCCACTTTCTTGCCAGATTTTGGATGAGAAACTAATAACAGCAAGAATGTATCCTTCCCAAGGTTTCAGTTACAAACCTTAAGCAATGGTGTCTCTGCAGTATAGCAGAAGTTACGGCCAGGTCAAGTAGTGAGCTGATGAAGGGAAGCAATGAGTTTGGGTCTTACAAGGGTTTTTAAGGAAGGATTAGATGCCTTGTCATTGGTTTTTTGGTTATTTCACCTTACAGGGTGATCACTGGTGCAAAGTTATGTCCCTCTAGGTTGCCAATCCTTAAGGTATGGGCCTTTGTTAGAACATAGGTATCCAGTTTGTGCCTCAGAAGGACATCATTGGATGTTACATGTTCTGGAATTGATCATCTTATAAGATAAGTCGAGAAGGCTGCATTTCTAGGGGCTCCACCAGGCAAAATGAGACTTTTTAGTTGGCAATACGAGTATCTGGCCCTGGCTTTTAAGCTAGGACCTGTGTTCTAGCTATACCAAAACAGATAAATATTGGACTGTCCTACAGTATTGACACAACCACAAGAAGAAAGCACTGCCAAAGTCAATAAGATATGCTGACTATTTATTAACACAAAAGATAGTGTATATTTTTTAGTACACAGTGTACACATTTCAGTGTACAGTTTAAGTATATCAAAATGAGAGAAAAAATCTCAATACATAATGTATATTTTTCAGTATATAGTGTATGTGTTTTACTATATAGTGTATTAGTTTCAGTACACACTGTTTCAGTTTTTGGCTCATGTTCAGCAAACCACACCTTATAGAAAAGAAACAATATCATGAACTATGTGTACATTATACACTATATGTAGTGTAAGTGCTAACATTTTTGATACCTTAGTTGCCTTAGGTAAATATTGCACCCTTATGTTGTACAGGTAAAATTCCATTAAAACAAATATCTTTACAACGAAATTTTTATTACAACGAAGTATTTTATGGTCCCAACTGCTTCCCCATATGACACGAGTCTAAAGAAATCTTGTTACTATGAAGTCCATTCAGCAGATACTTTCATTACAATGAAGTGCACAAAAGACCTTGAAATGCCTGAATGAATCATCCATAGAGCAGTTAGTTCTGTGACCACAGCTCAGTTGTACACAACGATCCCCAAACAGAAACACTGTAATTTTTTTTTCTTTCTTCGAACTTTCCTTGTACTGTTTTTTTTTTTTTTTGCCTTTTTTGTTTCCTGCGGTTTTCAGTGATACCGTTTACTTATTGCTCATCAACATTTGAAAAACATCCATTGGAATTTAACTCATTGTCACCCTCCTATAGAAACAGCAGACACGAAAAAAACGATAACAGTTCATATTAGAAAAAAAAAATAATTTTTTACAGCTCTTGATTGCGGCAAAAAGAACAAAGACGTTGCCAGTGAATTCGGAATTTCGCCATCGACACTGTTAACTTTCTTGAAAGACAGAGCAAAAAAGGAAGAAAAATCTCGGGTTGCAAATGTATGTGAACTGCTACATTTGAAGACGTCGAAAAAGCAGTTTTTATGTGGTTCACTGATGCTCGTTCAAGAAACATTTCTATTAATGCGGCACTCATTCAAGAAAATGTCAGGTTTGTAAACTCTCTTGGGACCTCCACCAACTAGACGGCACGCCGAAGAGCATCCAGAAGTACATTCTATTCTATAACAATATAATGAGGCATCGAATGGCCAAACTGTTACAACTACCATAGCTGCTTTAGCATTGTTAGAAGATTGCCTGCATTTATGAGTGATATTGACTGGCTTCTAAGTCAATTTCGATTTCTAAGAGCTATCCTCTTGCAGCTTTGTGTAGAACTGGCACTGGCTTTACAAAGACAGACTTTGAGGAATTGTGCTCTACAACTCTTTTGCAAGTTCTGTCCATGCTTGGGTTTTAACCCACAGGACCTTTTCAACGTGAACTTGCTGACCTACTGGGTATTTCATAATCAGCTGCATGGGAAAAGTATTATCCGCTTGTTATCCACATTCCCTGAAATTCTTTTTCCGCATGCTTTTTTCATTGTCTTTTAACAAAATACTGAATGGAAGGGGCTATTTATATGGATTTGCATATTCAAGCATGTGAAATTCTGGGAGGAGTCGGGTTTGGGCTGCAGGCGTGTGCACTTGTCTTAAATTTCACATTCATTTGGATTTATAAAGGGGATGTGCATGGAACTTGGTGTACACAAAGTTTTATGCATCTGGATTTTTTTTTGTGCATGCAGAGTTACACATTTTTTTGCACATCATATTTTAGTATGAATTCTGCACACGCCGTTATACATGAGGCTCCTTGAGTGTGTAACCACATCTTACTTCGGCTTTGGTGAACGCTTGTTCCATAGAAAAAAAAGACTTTCACACTTAACAGAATTCAGTTGGAAGGCACATGGTTTCAGACAGAGCCTTAACGTGTTCAGTTGTATGTGCAGAGCTGTACATTTAGAACGTACTAAATGGTAAGTAAAGCATCGAGAAATAACTCATCCTTAAATATAGAAACAACTGAAGCTTAACAAGAAGAAGAATTTTTCCTTTTTTGCCTTTTATTCTGCATGTTCAACAACTTTTCTCTAGTCTTGTGTAGACTGTTTGCTTCGAATTTTTATTAAACATTTTTAAAACAAACATTTTTTGGACTGAGAGATTTCTTTTGGTACATGTTTGACCAATGCTTGGTCCTGCCTTACTTACCAGCAGCTACAATACTGATAAACATAAGCAACATGTGCCAAACTAGCACAGGATGTTCCTCACAATATCTTTATCTTTATTTTTGATGTATACACAAGTGCATATATACATTTTGGTGGGGCTGGAAACAGTTTGGTATAAGTGAAAATGTGCAAATGGAAGAACGTATCTATTGTTTTTTGTTATCTGTCTTGGCTGCTGTATGTGAAACCTTCAACCTGTAGGGGTGCCACAATACGATACAATACAATTTATTTTTGTATAGCCCAAAATCACACAAGAAGTGCCACAATGGGCTTAAACAGGCCCTGCCTCTTGACAGTCTCACAGCCTTGACGCTCTAAGAAGACAAGAAAAAACTCCCAAAGAAACCCATGTAGAGAAAAAATGGAAGAAACCTTGGGAAAGGCAGTTCAAAGAGAGACCCCTTTCCAGGTAGGTTGGGTATGCAGTGGGTGTCAAAAAGAAGGGGGTCAATACAATACAATACAATACACAGAACAAATCCTCAATACAGTATAAAAATACAAATTTTAGAAGTACGGAGCAGAATTTAACAGAAGATGATATCACATAATATAATTTGGATTTGTTTAGAGTCCTGGAGACCTCATCCATCAAGCTGCCTCCCCCATTTGGCCATTCCATAGCTGAAACAACACTGGGCCAGCCAATCCGATGGGAGGACCCCTCCACCCCACAATTCCTGCGATCCTCCATCAGGGATGACTTTACATTAGGCAGGCAAAACAACTTGGCAGGTAGGCCGTGGCACCAAGTGCCACATTTGAGTACTGAGAAGAGAAACAGAATAGGTGAGGGTTAGCATTCAATTATAACTATCATGTTACTTATGTACAGTACCTGAGGATTTTTATTATTGCTATCTATTATTGTAGAATAGTATTCTGAGTGCACTTTAAAGAGAGGTTTTTTATATTTTTTAACACAAAGAAAAAATATATGTAGCTTTGTTGTTCTCCATCTGCGCTCCAGTTTTCAGCACTCTAATTTAAGAGCTCAAGTGTTTTCATCAAATCAGGGAGAGTTTCTATGGGCTTTGATCACTTTTGTTTTAAAGGGAGCCACTATGTCCAGAACATCACTCAAGGTCACATTATAATATATTATGTATATTTTCCACAATTACACTCTACTTACTCAAAGTATCTATAAATTTTGAAGCAGAATTACAATCTAGATGTCGCACTGTCTTTGTTTTAATCTGTGAGAGCGTTGGCAAGGGCAGGACTAAATCAAATGTAATTGAGTAGTGATCGGAAATAACTATATTTATTTATTTATTTTATACTGTATTAATCCCGAAGGAAATTACTTGGTTTTCGTATACCCCTTGGGGTCAGAGCACAGGGTCAGCCATTGTACAGCGCCTTACTCAAGGGCCCAGCAAAGTAGAATCTCTTTTGACAGTGACGGAGATTCAAACCGGCAACCTTCTGGATACCAGCGCAGATCCTTAGCCTCAGAGTAATATTTAAATTTTGAATTTCAACTTTGTAAGTTATAATTAAATCTAATGTGTGGTTATGATTATGAGGTGGACCTTTGACAATCTGACAAAATCCTACTGAATTTAACAAATAAGTAAAACATTTGCTAAAAGTGTCAGTTTCCACATCAGTACATTAAAATCCCCCATCAGTACTACGTGATCATAATTTATAGCCAAATCAGATAAAAGATTGCTAAATTCAGTCATGAACAATGAATATGGCCCTAGTGGTCTGTAGACTAGCACTATAATTGTGTTGGAATCTGTGTTAATATTTAAAATGAATGCCTCAAAGGATGTAAAGTCGCCTACATTTTTAGACGTGAACTGCAAGTACACATTCCTAGGTTCAAATAAGTATTTTCCTTCTCCTCCCCCAACTCCAACTTCCAGGGTAATGTGGAGTGTCTCCCTTTAAAACCCAACTTGGGAGTACTTCTGGTGCCCATATCATTGTCTCTAGGTAGTACTTCTGAGCTTGATAGAACCACCCTGGAAAAAGGCATCTATATTTCAACAGCTCCCTGTCTCATCCCCCACAGAACCTAATAGGTCAGCCCTAAGGGACTGTGACAACCCATGTAGTTGGAATGAGGGCACAAGACTGCACATTGGGTATCTTAAAATTTAGAACTGATCAGGATCAGAATGAGAGATGTAAGTCAGAAAGCTACAGATGTAAACATGTTGGGTTTCAAAAATAAAAGTGGGGTTTTTATTTACAGGTGCACAACGAACAGTGCCATGTGGGGTTTTTTTTTTGTTTGTTTTTTTTTTTTTTTTACACAGTCCACACCACAGATGACATACAAAACACATAAGGAATCACTTTCCCAAAAATTTTTAATTGAGAGCATGGCAAGTCCCAAAAGAAAAACAAAGAGAAAAAATAAATTAATTTACACAAATAAATGGAAGACTTTGTCAATGAAAATGCTGGCAGGAAGATACTCCACAATAACACAGTCTCAAAAAAAAGCATGTTCCATAAAAAATGTACAAAGGAAAAATAAAAATAACTGTATAGACAAAAAAGTGTAACAAAACCTAAATTATATAATACCTCCACCAAACAAGAAATACATCTAGGAGATATCTGTAACACAAATAAAATAAATACAAAAATATGCACAAGCTATTATGCCTAATGTAGTATGACTCAGTCAGAAAGACAATCCTTGCAAGAAGGAAGTGCCTTTAATACTCTGAGGTGTTTTTGCAGACCTATCATGTTGCACAACATCTCTCCCAGCCATTCGCTGATGACACAGCAATGCTGCATGACAACATCATACCTGTGCAATGCCTCTATTAAATTCATTGCAGCCTTGTGTGGACATGCAAGCACTCACAAGGCTTCAGGCTAGAGCATTCTGAAGCTCCATACTAAAAGTAACTTAATATCTTGCTTCCTAAATCTCTTATAAGGTTAAACGTCAGGATCCTGTTTACTTTCTGTGGTAAACTAAACAAAACGCTCCATAACTTTTTCTTATTCCAACATTGAATCTGGACAGCATGTGAAGGTATTTAGGCCTCCATAAAGCAACATTTGCCAAGCCACCGGTGCCTTGCTGCCTCACCCCACTGAAGCAGCATTAAATGTTAGCAAAGTCACCTCCTTGTATTCACTACTGTTGATCAGACAGGTAAGTGACTTTCTTAACTTTCCTTTACTTTAAAGATACCC
>JANRMT010027041.1:117904314-117914465 GCA_026402145.1 Polypterus bichir lapradei | reverse complement strand
GAAGCGCGGGTATTCTGCTAGTTTATATATAAAGAGCTTCTGTAAAAAAGCCAAATTTCCCCCTGGAGACAAATAAAGTTCTATCTATTCGATCTATTCTTTCTTTTGGGTGGAGTGGTGGCTCTGAGGTAGGGATCTGCATTGATAATTGGAAGGTTGCTGGTTCAAATCTCATAAATGCCCGAAGTGACTCTACTCTGTTGGGCCCCTGAGCAAGGCCCTTAACCTGCAATTGCTTTGTCCTGGGTATGACATTAATCTGCATCCAGCTCTGCAGGGGAAAAACCTGGGGTTTGGTGGCAGAATTGGCACACCAGCCACCATAAAAAACCTCACACTGTTCCATTTGATCTGAACTAGTGTGGTGCTAAGGTGTCACCCATTGCATGGCTGCACTTGCGTCCTAATTTGGGGATCCTGGGTTGATTTGTCATGTGGTGGGTGCGGCAATGCACTGTATCAGTGCATGTTCCTAATCTCTCTATCTTTCTTGAAACAAGCTAAATAGTCTTAAATACAAATTTCTTTGTAAGTTAATAATTCTTACAATAAAGAAAACAATACTTAATGGCTTTTTTTTTTGCTTAAATTTCATTATTTACATTATGGATCTTATTAACGTGAGTAAAACAGAGATGGAGGATAAAAGTGCTACTGTAAGTTAAATGTTTGATAATTGATGTCTAAAGGCACAAACAGAGTCAGCAGATTTCATTGTAAAATCAAAGTGCAAGAAACTGAAGACCTGTCACCCATTGAACATTTGTTAGTGTAGGGTATGAAAAAGCTACCAGCATCAGATTTCTTAGACTACTCTGTAAGGCTACATAAAATTTACAGGGAAAAAACAAAAAATTTTTCCACACAAACCAGGAAAAGCCTAGACAACACTAGGGTCCAATAGATATTGGCCAGAGCAACCACTGAGGTGGCAGAGCTTCAGCTGAGATGACAGATTTGAAGGGCCATGTTACATTGCAGAAATAAAGTCAAACTGGTATGTGAAAAAAGCATGGAAACCTTCTCCGAATCAGGGAAAGGTGGAAATGAATGGGTAGATGAACTGCAGATGAGGAAAAAGAGACATTTTCTGCATATAATTTATTTGAGTTGAATAAAAAACAAAATAATAAAAGATAAACATTCCTCAAACAATAAATGTATAACCTAAAGTTAAAAAAGAAAGTCATTTTTAAAGATGAACTTTATTGCTGATTGTGATGGATTGCAGATAGGTTTCAAGAGGTTGTACTCCATTCAGCATTTGATTTTTTGAAGGCTAAAAGAGAGTTCAGAGCTATCTAATTAAACAGGAGTACCATCCACATTACAATGAACTCAACCCAAAGCTACAAATAATATGGTGAAGAAAATTTATGTTGGCAGACAACAGCTTAAGGCCAAGGACGGATCCTTCAGGGACTCTTTGTATGACTGCAGTTGGCGTTGAGCCATGTCTGCTGTTAGATTCTTGGCTCTCACTAAGGCAGGACACGGTTTGGGCAGTAAGAGATACCCAGGGTGTTTTCTGTGGAAAATGTGACTATATTTTGAATTAAGATCTAATTAAATTATTAAACCGATTTGCTTAGACTCTAATGTCATAGGTAAATCATTAGTTAGTCTAGGTACTGCAAGTTCACAAGTGTGCTGCCTATAGATGCCAGAATTATTGTAAAGTTAAGTATCTCTTGACCAAGGATGCCACAATATACTGAATAACATTAAAAAGAAAGCATAAGGGACAGATTTCATTAAAATTGCTGAAATTGTCACGGTCTAGAACACACTTTATGAATAATGGGCTTACAGAAAGGTGTTATGATCTGGAGTTTCCTCCAAGGCAAAATAAGTGAGACCTCCAAAACAACTAGGCGGCAAGCCAGAATCTGTACTGGTCTGTGTGTCAGAGGAAACTTTGACCTCAGCCAAACCCCTAAGGCCCCGGCTGGCTTTACCTTGAGCAAGCTTAAAAAAATGGGAATCTGGCAAAACCAACCATAAAGATTACAAATTAGAAGCAAAAGACCCACAAGGAGGATGGTCACTATCAACCTCCATCTTGTGCTCATAAAGGGCAGCCAAGAATCTTTTATAAATCAAAGATTTATTTTAAAAATATAAGTATACGAAAAGATCAAAAGATCAGCAAAGAGGACAAAGGAGTTGCCTAACAGGTAATCCGAAGCAAATAAAGTTCCAATAGGAATCAAGAAATCAGAATTCTAAAAAAAAAGACACAAAAACTCACAAGCCAGAAACTTCAACAAAAATAGTTTGGACATGAGCATCAGTAGGCTTTGCACCCTAGGAACCAAGTTGCCCGAAATATTCTATAACATTTCTGTAATTATTTACCTTTCTGATGCTGATCTTTCTGATCATAAAATAGGTAAGTATGATAGCAATTAACGAAAAGAATTCTTAATTAATTGCAGAATTACAGTGTTTGAGGATTCCTCTAGAGTGCCTCTTTCTCTTGCACTAATCGTCATGTTATTAACAGGCTTAAGTTTTGAGTTTGGTGGTTTTCCGTTCATACGTTTTAGCTCTTGACCATCCTCAAGAAACTGTGACACAAAGATATACACATACCCATCATTGACATATCAATGTTTTCAGTATCAGGGAACCCTAAAATGTCAAGATCTGTTAAAAACCAGAGATCGAAATTTTAGACGAATCTAAAGCTTTCGTTCCTTCTCCATAGACAATAGGGTATGGTGGGGGAAGACGCAAAGCAAAAAACAAGTGATTCCCACTCCTGAGAGGGAGCCCTAGAGTGATGTTGTCAGGGTGGTCCCACCTCTTAGGGCTCCACCTACAAAGAACATAGAATAGCAGAACATTTAAAGAAAACAACATAATTACATCATCACATATAAAACCAATAGAAATAATATAAACACATGAGTCATAGCAATTCAAAATAAACAAAAGCAA
Organism: Polypterus bichir lapradei; assembly: GCA_026402145.1. Lineage (NCBI taxonomy): Eukaryota > Metazoa > Chordata > Cladistia > Polypteriformes > Polypteridae > Polypterus > Polypterus bichir. The sequence continues at coordinate 117,911,522 of JANRMT010027041.1, read as the reverse complement.
CAATAAAACATAAAATACATATAACTTTAAGAAGATACATAACTAACTTTTGAATCAGCTGGTGTAGAACGTTTGTCTGGTCATGTATTTATGGAATTATGGGATTATGGAAACAATCGGGACTATTTGCTTGAGTTTTGATATGTGCAGTTGTAATGGAACTTAGCACAGAAGTGGTTTACCTCTTTTAGCAATCATCCATTAATGAAGATGAAGTTAGTGCAAATTAGTCAATGGAACTTAGAGGGGAAGGGCAACAGGGAGGAATATAAGAGGATCATGAGCTAGGATTCTGCGGTGGGTTGGCACCCTGCCCAGGATTGGTTCCTGCCTTGTGCCCTGTGATGGCTGGGATTGGCTCCAGCAGACCCCCGTGACCCTGTTCGGATTCAGCGGGTTGGATGATGGATGGATGGATGAGCTAGGATTGGTGGATTTTTTTACATTTTTGTTTTTTTTATTTTATTGCAGGAAAGGCATTGGGATTTAGTACATTCTATAGAACAAATTGCTAAAAGGGTAGAGTACAAAATTACCACAGAAAAAAGAATCATCATGTTCATATGGCCTCTTTCATTAGTTCTACCATAATATATTGTTGGCTGAAGATAGCTGGTCTCAATAACTTAAGCCAATGATACATTATGTGACTTCTAGTCGAAGGGGACGTCAGACTTGACAGTGGCAGTTACTAAAAATTGATGGACATACTAAATTCGAAGACTGTATGATGACTTTCCAGCACATGTTCACACTGATAACCTCTCTGACAGAGCTAGTACTGTATGAAGGGTTAACAGGTATGGCAAATTCAGTTGCAACCTCTGCCCTTTTTTCATTTTTTTTCCATTCTGTCATGGTACATAAAATAGGTGACATCACATAGATAAGCCTCTCTTCTATTTTTGAAGTCTAAAACACCTGCAGTCATTATTCTTCATCACTGCATTATAAGCATTGTACTTCAGGTGAGCACTCACTAGTTATCAGCTCTCATGCACATATGGACCACCCCTAAGACTTAAGACAAAATCAAGCCTATTTTGCTGTATACATGCTGCAACTGCCTCTGAATCACTAAGACTATGTAAAGGCTGCCTGCTTAAAAGTAATCTTAAGTCAATTCATTCTCAGAGGGAGCCTTAGCATGCAGAGTAAGGTCAGTTCTCAGCCATAGCCTGTTAAGGGTTTGGCTAGCTCAACAAGGACTGCAATCATAGCATGGAGCTATCCACTTAAATAAAATTTCTCTATTAAGTTTTAAGGGAACTTTTTTATTTATTACTAATCAAAAGATGGTAACAGGATTGTCGAATATCGATGCCAGGAGAAACATTATAAATTATAACTGTTCTGCCCCACATCTTGTTAGTTGAGACTGTTATTTGTTGAACTGTGCTCCCCCTTCATCTTGTCATTTATTAACACACCAGTCAGTCACGTTCCACACTCACAGTGGTACTATAAAAGTCTATGAAACTTGCATAATGCACATAAGTCCCATAATAAACATTTGAATACAATACACCCCATGTCTCTCACGTAGGCACCCCTTTATCTCTTGTTTCAGTCACGTCCAAAATGTATCCTTAGGGTATATAAACCCCTGGGTCTGGTTAGTTGTGGTACGCAGCAATTTGAACCTCTGTCTACGCGCTTCTCTTTGTCTTGATCCATCCGTGGAAATCACTCGCCTTGTAAGTGTCTTTTAAAGCTTTATTGTTTAATGTACACTGTCTGCTATTATTGCTTTGTAAATCTTTCTGTATTGTCTTTGATTGTACACATGTAAATGCCTGTATGTTTTTTTTGTAAATATTTCAGTTTAAAACGAAGTACGTCCATTAAAAGCCTTCAAGATAGCTCGCTCACCCCTTGTTGTTTTTTATATGGATATGCCGAGTTGTTTAAGCTCTCTGCGGCCACATTGCACGGACAGTGCAGAGTGAGGCAGAAAAGTAACTCAAAGGCTAGAGGGACAGTTAATTTTATAATGTTTCTGTTGTAATTTGATGCTTGAAATTAAGAACAAAAAAAGGATGGAGACTGTAAAAAGTAAAAGTCTTAAAGGCCCTACCAGCATGGTTTCCAAATGTGTAGACCAGATGTAGTATATAACTGCAAGACTAAGCAAGAAAATTAACATGGTACCCTAAGTCACAACTTTCAAGCAGGGGAATTCATGGATAAGCTAACATTTACAAATATAAATAAATGTGTTGAAGTCACCAAGAACAATCAAAGAAAGGAAAGTAATAGAGTCAGCAATTCAGTCACAGTTGTAGCAAAAGGTAAAAAATATTTAGTCCTCTCTATAAATGAGAACGTTGTCCTTCCCTGTTGTAATTACTCAAAAATGCTGTCACACATTTCAGATTTTCCTCAAAAGTGCTAAGTAAGTCAGCACATACAGTACTCTGGAGTAACTCCAGAATTACTTTGTTTGTGAAGATCTTCTTCTCAAAATCCCAGGAGCAGAAACATTCAGTTTTAGTGAGATAATTTTGTTACATCACAAATTACTAATGTTCTTTTAGGAACAAGTCTAAAAATACAGAGACTGCATCTGAAAACCACAATACTGCAGTCTCTCATAAACAAAAATATCACGTTCCAGCAAGCCATTCAAAAGTGGCTTTTGGATATGTCCCCTACTCCAATAAAAACAAAATAATGTTATATGGGAAATGTGAGGTAAATTGTGTATCAATAAGGAAAAGGTCCTTGTGAAAAAAAATATGTTCCCTGCAATAAATAAAACATCTTTACACACTGTAATAGGATCTAAAGACTTTAAATATAATTAAGTTAATCATTTTATATATTTTTATCATCTCAAAAATTATAATCATTTTGAAATGTTAGCCTTCACATTGGCTGCAGTGGAGCAGCAGGAGATGATTTTGAATTGTGTTAGTCATGCAGTTCCAAAATACAGAGGTTAATGAGAAGCCTTCAGTGGTAGTACCTACAGTAACTAATATGATTGGTGCATCAAGCATATAAATGATCTGCATGTCACTATAATGTATGTTTTAAATGGCCCTAAAGACATATATAAACTATTTTTTTACTATAATTTAGCAAACATTTGCAATAATTTTGTAATTATTTGCACTGGTACTGATAGATTGTGTCTAGTCAACCAAAGCACAAACTCAGACACAGCAATTTGGGCTTCTTTATTATAATGTTTTCTCACTTAGAGAAAAACTGAGAAAATAAAAAAGCATCTAAGTAAATTGAATTGTTACTTACTCAGTTTAACAGAATTCTGGTAATAGGCTGCTTCTTTTTTGGTTTATTTTTCAAATGTTACAAATTTTTATTTTCATTCCCCCTGTTTTTTTGCTGTTACAATGGTGACAAAATTACATCTCATAATTACAGAGAATTTCTACCGAAACCAATTTACAACACTGCCAAACAGGGCCACCCAATGCCTAAGGTAATTTCTAAGAATACTGTGGTTTAAGGTGTCAAATGCTGCACTCAGGTCTTGGAGAACAAGAACAGTTATGTGGAATCTATATGTATTAAGACCCTGGTCATTTACTACTTTAACCAGTGCAGTTTCTGTACTATGATATGTTATAAACCGAAATGTATCAAGAATTTTGCTCTTGTTGCAGACATTTTGTGGTCATTTTGGTGGCTCTCAGTTTTTAACTTGACTAGCTTTTTGACTTTGTGTATCTCCTAGTCCTTTTCATAAAATAAAAAATACACAGTCTCTTTACATTTGAGTAAACATAATATACACACTAATAATAATCAAAGGAAAAAAAAAAAAGATTACAAGAGACCCTGGCTAAAGCATGTAAATTCTAGCATAGTAAAAGAATTCTGTACTTGACCTTCAATTACTTCTTATTTATAATTTTTCTCTGGATGTTTACACTTGAAATGGACCCTTCTCACAGTCTAAAGATTATTTTTATTAACTTATACAGTACACTTCTATTAGTACAAACGAAATACTTTTATATGTATTGTCACATCCTTCTTCCCACGCCGCCTTATATAAATGGGCTGGGAGTGCATTAGATAAATCAAAGTGGATGTAATTTGGCTTTTTTGACACTGACCAATGGTTAAAAAAAACTCTTTAATCTCAAGATAAAATATATATCTCTGTGAATTAGTCTAAATTAACTGCAAATACAAACAAAAAATAATTAATCATGTACAGTATTCACATCATTTAATATGATACACCTAAATCATCACTGGTGTTGCCAAAGAGTTTTAAAAGTCAAATAATTAGTTCAATAGAGATCATCCGTCTGTAGTCAAGGGATTTCAATTCAATTCAATTAAGTGCACCAGTATTGTATAAAGTACCACAACAACCATACTTGAATAAAAGTAGAGACACCTTTCTGGAAACTTGTTCCAGCAAAAGAAAAATTTGCCAATGAAAAAACAGCTCAAGATGAAATTTTAAAATATCTTATAATACGTGTACTTAAGTATTAAAAGTGCAAGTAATCATAGAATCTCTGCTTGTTTTATAGTCAAAAAATGTCTTACATGCTTAAAACAATTCAGATTACTATTTGCAAGTGAGCTGTACTACAATAACTAAAGTATGAGCCAAGTAACTGCAACCTGTAGCAGAGTCTTTCAACATGAGCAGACATCTTAAATAATGTATCCTTATTCAGTGGGGTAGGTGCATTTAGCGCAGGCATGCTGACTTCCCACTTCTTAAGAAGGAGCTAATGTATTCCTTAAATCTCCCTATGTTAGGGGAATTTTCATAATGTGAACCTCTAATTACAATTAATTTAAACAGAAAACATTTTTGTTTAAATAACACAGAGCTACAAGAAAACTGATAGAATTTGTTTCATAAAATTAGTCATCAAGACAAGTAGTAGTAAGGCACTGCCCTTCAGTAATTAATGTTTAATAAAGTTCTTTACCTAGATTTTATCACATCTAGTTTCACATTCAAATAATGACATTTCAGTTATTCTTTCGCTGCGATGTCCAGGATAATGTGAGAAGACACGTGAGCAACACATATGGCATGGTATAGCAAGAAGGTTATCAGTGCAATTGTCATTTGTGAAATTTATTTCAAAGATTTGCAATTCAGCTGAGAGAGTGAAACTGCCAGAGAGATGTACAAATGACAGCTGTAAGTCAGGTTAGGGAGATGGGCAGAAAACATGTGAAAGACACATAAGCAAGTTATTTTAAAAAGTGCTGATGTGTGCTTGACTAATATGGTTAAAAAACCCAGAGTCTGTCATAAATGATGAGAACAGGTGAAGGTATTAATAACCAGCCAGTTCTTCTTGTAGTTTCCCATATCTGACATGAATTCTATGAATATGTAATTATGTGAGTGTTTATAATGACGAGAATCCAGCACTACATCAGAAGTGCCTTTCCTATGCAGTCAACATTACTTGCTGGATGGGACATCTGTGTGTCAGCATTCTCCCACTTGGCTGTGATGTCTCTTGGCTTCTCTCTGGCTTGAATATGTACAGTATGTATACAGGATTATGCATTATATTCTGGGAATGAAAGTTAAATACAAATATCTCTTTTTCTACCATATCTCTCTCTCTTGTAATTATTTCCACCATGGGTACAAAAGGGATTATATTGGTTCTAGTCAGTTCTGCATCCAGAAACACATCCCAGGGCAGATAGATTAAACCCTGTTGGATACAAATGGTATGTGAACCATAGCACATTAACGGGCAAATACACTTCAGTTTAGCATGCAGATAAGCCCCACCCTGTTCAGAAGGCTGCTGTAAGGAGAATGCCTGAATGTGTCAGGATTAGCTGTGGAAATAACTGAAACTGGAATTGCCTGTGACTAACATTCAGCCATGCCCCATTCTACAGGCTGGCAAACTGTACTTGAAATGAATACATGGAAGCTTGGGTGGTAGTGCCAGCAGGACACATTTGAAAATTGTCTCTGATTACACAAATAAAGTGGGGGGAACCTGTATTTTAGATACAGTAACTGACTGAGTGAAATAGTGTGTATATTGGTGTAGCCCATTTGTTTTCTGGTTTTATATTGCAGTAAGGACCAAGAGACCCTACTGTATGTTACAAATACAGTGGATGAGTTTGGAGAGACTGTGCATACAACAGCTGCTGATTGTCCAGGCACAGTTTTATGTAAGAATGACAGAGAAAGAGAAAGCCACTGTAAAATTAAAACACATATAATTTCAGCTAGAGTTTGCAAGAAGGCACATGAGTGACTCTGAATTTGGCAGGGAGAAGGTTCTAGAGTCTGATGATCAAAACTGAACTTGACCATCAGTCTAAACACCACGTTTTATTTTAAGCCAAGCACTGCACATTATCAAAGAAGACAACATCCCCACTGTGAAGCACAGTGATGGCAGCATCATGCTGTGGGGAAGCTTGTCTGCAGTCCTGGAAGGCTTGTGATTGTAGGGGTTAAATTTAATGCAGAAAAATTCAGGGAAATTCCGGAGAAAAAACCTGATGCAGTCTTTAAGAATACTAATTAGTTTTCCGACAATACAACGACCTTAAGCCTAAAGCCAAAACTACATAGCAATGTCATAAAAATAACAATGTTAATGTTCTGGAGAGGCTGAGTCAGAGTCCAGATCTCAATCCAATGCAGAAGGTGTGGCTGGATTTGAAAAAAGCTGTTCACTTATGATCTCCATGTAACCTGACAGAGATTTAACAGTTTTGCAAAGAAGAATGGAGAAAAATTGCAAATTCAGTGCTGAAAGTTGCCAGAGATACAGTGGGTACGGAAAGTATTCAGACCCCCTTCAATTTTTCACTCTTTGTTATATTGCAGCCATTTGCTAAAATCATTTAAATTAATTTTTTCCCTTATTAATGTACACACAGCACCCCATATTGACAGACAAAAAAAAAGAATTTTTGAAATTGTTGCAGATTTATTAAAAAAGAAAAACTGAAATATCACATGGTCCTAAGTATTCAGACCCTTTGCTCAGTATTTAGTAGAAGCACCCTTTTGAGCTAATACAGCCATGAGTCGTCTTGGGAAAGATGCAAGAAGTTTTTCACACCTGGATTTGGGGATCCTCTGCCATTCCTCCTTGCAGATTCTCTCCAGTTCTGTCAGATTGGATGGTAAACGTTGGTGGACAGCCATTTTTAGGTCTCTCCAGAGATGCTCAATTGGGTTTAAGTCAGGGCTCTGGCTGGGCCATTCA
>JANRMT010027041.1:117873226-117883428 GCA_026402145.1 Polypterus bichir lapradei | reverse complement strand
GCAGCAGCCGCTCCATGGTCTTCATCAGATGTGACGTCAGAGCAACAAGCCGGAAGTCATTCAGCTCACTAGGTCGTGATACCTTTGGGACAGGGGTGATACAAGATGTTTTCCAAAGCCTTGGGACTCTCCCCTGTTCCAGGCTCAGGTTGAAGATGCGCTGTAGAGGACTCCCCAGTTCCAACGCACAGGCCTTCAGCAGTCGTGGCGATACACCATCTGGACCCACTGCTTTGCTGGCACGAAGTCTTTTCAACTCTCTGCTCACATGGGCTGCTGTAATTGTGGGTGGGGATGTCTCACCTATGCTGGTACCAGCAGAAGGATGGTTGGAGGATGCAGTACTTCGAGGTGATAGTGGGTTAGGGTGATCAAACCTATTAAAGAAGTTGTTCATTTGGTTTGCTCTCTCCACGTCTGTCTCGATGGCGGCACCCCGCTTCGAGCTGCAGCCAGTGATAATCTTCATCCCATCCCACACTTCCTTCATGCTGTTGTTCTGCAACTTCTGCTCCAGCTTTCTCCTGTACTGCTCTTTCGCCGCCCTGAGTTGGACTCGGAGTTCCTTCTGCACGCGCTTGAGCTCATGCTGATCACCACCTTTAAAAGCCCTTTTCTTCTGGTTCAAAAGGCCCTTGATGTCACTTGTAACCCATGGCTTGTTGTTAGCATAGCAGCGTACTGTTCTTACTGGAACTACAATGTCCATACAGAAGTTGATGTAATCAGTTGTGCATTCAACAGCCTCTTCAATGTTCTCACTATGTGACCCCAGGAATATATCCCAGTCTGTAGTTCCAAAGCAGTCTCTCAGAGCCTGCTCTGCCTCAGGGGACCACTTCCTGAATGAGCGTGTGGTTGTAGGTAGCGCCCTCACTCTTGGTTTGTATTGAGGCTGTAGCAGAACCAGGTTATGATCTGCTTTCCCAAGCGCAGGCAGCGGGGTGGCGCTGTATGCGTCTTTAACGTTTGCATACAGTAGGTCGATAGTCCTGTTTCCCCTGGTGTTACAATCCACATACTGGGAGAAGGCAGGTAATGTTTTGTCCAGCGTTACATGGTTAAAGTCTCCAGCGATTAGCACAAGTGCTTCAGGGTGCTGCGTTTGTAACTTAGCAACTGCGGAATGGATGATGTCACTCGCTATCTCCGCGTTCGCTTGAGGGGGGATGTAAACAATGACAACAATCACGTGTCCAAACTCTCTGGGCAAGTAATACGGACGCAGACTTACGGCCAACAGTTCGATGTCCCTGCAGCAATTGGAGATTTTAACGTTTACATGTCCTGAGTTGCACCACTTTGTATTGACATAGAGAGCGAGTCCTCCTCCTTTCTTCTTCCCGCAGGTACTTGCGTCTCTGTCCGCTCTAACTGTGCTAAACCCGGGTAGCTCCACGTTAGCATCTGGGATGGTAGTTGTTAGCCACGTTTCACTAAAACACAGCAAGCTGCATTCTCTGTAGGTTCTGACAGTTTTCACCAGCACAGCCAGTTCGTCAATCTTATTTGGTAGTGAGTTCACATTTCCCAGGATCACAGAAGGCACCGACGGTTTATAACGCCATTTTCTCTCAAGTTGTCTCGATTTAATCTTATCTTTTATCTTTGTGCCGGCTCGGCTGCCCCGATATCGTCTTTGTACCTCGTCAGGTAAATAAGGAACCACACCGGCATGAGCATTTCTTCTCAATGCTTTAAGCTGACTACTTGAATAGGCGATTCTCGGAGTGTAAAAATCCATGTCAAGTAGTAAAAATAGTAAAAAGTGTCCAGGGAGCAATTCCACATAAAAGAAAGTGGTAGAAGTGATCAGTGAAATAGATAAAAATAGAGATAAAAAGGTAAAAAGATAAAGTCATATACGGAGCTGCTGGAAAAGGCTGCCACTCGGATGCGGCGCCGGAAATGATGATTTCCAGTTTCTTTAACATTGCCCTCTGCCATACACTAGTCAAATCATCTACATCAGCCCCAATAACTTTAGCTGCATACTTTGTAATCTGCTGGAGCTTTTTTGAGTTTTGATTTGTCAGACTATTAAACCAGGCAATAAAACTGAAAGTGATCACAGACTGGATCATACTGCGATAGGACAACATGAGGTCCTTGTCTACTTTAAATAGTTTGAGTTGATGGAGGAGAAATAAGCGCTGGTTGCATTTAGAGAATATTTTTTCTTTATTTGTATTCTAGTTAAGATTGTTATCTAGGTAAGTTCCTAAGTATTTATATTCAGTCACTATTTCTACCTCCTCTCCCAGAACTACAATAGGTGAACATACAGATTTCTGTCTCTTAAAATCAAATATCATTTCTTTGGTCTTTTTTACATTCAAAATGAGAGAATTTCTATTGCACCAGTTTACCATCCAGTCCACTTGATTTAGATAGTGGACTTTCATCCTCCCCAGATATACATCCTATCAGCATGGTGTCATCTGCATACTTGATAATGGAGCAGTGGTCATTGTTCGGTCTCAAGTCACTTGTGTACAGAGTAAACAGTAATGGTGATAAGACACACCCCTGCGGACTTCCTATGTTTGAATAAATGACTATTGAGAAAGTGTCCTGTATTTTAGCTGTTTGTGAAAGATTTAAAAGAAAATTCTGAATCCATAGTATAATAAATGGGTTTACATTCATACTGTTCAATTTCCCAATCAGTATATGAGGCTGTATAATATTGAACGCTGAAAAAAAATCCAAAAATAGTGCTCTGACATATGAACCAGGCTGGTGTTTTTATAAAGCATCTCCTTTATTTCTGTATTTTGGGGGCTGAAATCACTTGTTTCAAATCTGGCAAAAAAGTTATTCAGTTCATCTGCTAAAAGCTTGTGGTCTTTGTCAGCTGGAAAATTCACATTCTTTTTAGAGCCCAGTCCTGTAATTGTTTTTAGTCCCTTCCAGACCTGCTTTGGATTGTTATCATGAAACCACCTCTTGATTTTTTTCCTCATACATCTTTTTATTTTGTTTAATTAACCTGTTAATCCTTTGCTGTAAAATTCGCTTATCTTCTATCTTATTTTCTTGATGTGCATGTTGCTTTTCCAATAGTAAAGCTTTAATCTCTTTAGTGATCCATGGCTTACTGTTTGGGTACAACTTGACAGTTTTTTCTTTAATGATCATAGACTCACAGAATTTTATATATTCGCTGACAGTGTAAGTGGCCTCATTCAGTGACTGTGAGGATGTCAGCACATCCCAATTTGTACTGGAGAAGCATTCCTGCAGTTCCTATACACTGTCCTTGCACCAGTTTTGTGTTATTCGTATGGCTGGTTTTTCTTGTTTCAGTTTCTGTTTGTACTTTGGGAGTAGGTGAACAATGACGTGGTCAGACGCACCCAGGACTGCTCTGTGATGCGATATGTAGGCATCAGGGACGTTTCCATAGCACTTGTCCAGAGTTTTGTCCCGTCTAGTGTTTATATTCACATACTGATGATAATTTGGTAATACTGACTCCAGATTGCATAAATTTAAATCACCCATCACAAGTTTTAAAGAACCAGGTGATTTGGTTTCTAGTTTATGAGCAGTTACAAGAATCGACTCAGCTGCAGCTCCCATATCAGCATACGGCGGAATGTAAATGACTGTCACAAATAATAGATTAAACTCCCATGGTAGATAGTATGGGAGAAGTCCGACAGTGAGTAGTTCAATATATGGTGAGCAGATGCACTCTTTTTCAGTGATATTCCTGCACCACCTTTTGTTAATGTAAAGGCAGATCCCACCACCCGTCTGCTTACCAGAAGCTGGATTTCTGTCTTGCCGTACACAAACACATCCATCTACTTCAACTGCTAAAATCAAATAACATTCCATACAAGCAAGTCAAGCTTTACAAAACTAGGTTCGAAACACATCAAACCCCACCTATGAGAAAGACAGCTAGGCCAGTAGAGTAAAACTTTAAACTAGTAAAAATAAGTTAACAGACAAATTAAAAAATGAATAAAAATAAATATAATAAAAAAAGAGGGGAGAGAATCCACTTCCTCAGTTTAAATGCTTATTCTAAAATGTTATGAATTAGATCCTGCCAGGTTTTGAGAAAGATTTGTACAGATCCTCTAAGTGAGAATTTGATTTTTTCCAATTTCAAAAAGTATATAACATCAGTTACCCACTGACTTAAAATAGGTGAGTTAGGATTCTTCCAGTTGAGCAAGATAAGTCTATGTGCCAATAGTGTAGTAAAGGCAATCACAGTTTGTTTGTCCTTCTCCACTTTAAGCCCATCTGGAAGTACACCAAGCACATCTGTTAATGGATAAGGAGGGATTGTGGCAACAAGGATGTCTGAAAGGCATTTAAAGATTTTGGTTCAGAATGATATTAATTTGGTGCACGCCCAAAACATATGGCCCAATGAGGCTGGAACTTGACCTCAACGTTAATAGGTTGGATCTTGCCCTGGAAACATTTTGGACAGTTGTAAATGAGACTGATGTGCTTGATATGTAATTTGAATTTGAATAATTGTATGCTTTGTGCCTATGGAGCTCGAGTGAATTCTGTGCATTGCTACCTTCCACTCCTTTTCTGAGATGTTAAGTGAGAGATCCTTTTCCCACTGTACTCTGGGACCTTTGAAAAGGAGGGACTAAAATGTTATTTTATATTGTGGAGATGCTGTCTGAGACCTCAAGACTGATTAATATTTTTTCTGGAATAGAGGTAGGTGGGAGGTAAGGAAAATTGGGCAGGTTTCATTTAACATAGTTTCTAAATTGAAGGTAGTTAAAGAAATGTTTTGCTAGAAAGTTAAACATTAGTAAAAGGTGGTTTGTTGGGTGCTAGGCGATCTTCTGGCAAATCTGCCATTTTTTGCTCACCTGCTTTCACATTGTATCTCCTGCATGTAGTGCACTTTGAAATTATTTTTCTGATAGCTGCGTTTGCTTGAGGTATCCAGTATTTTTGACGTAGTTCTGCTAACAAGTAATTACTTCCACAGTGTCTATGTTTTTGGTGAAGGTGTCTGATTAGGAGTTTAGCGATATGCAAGCTTTTATGAACAATTGCAGGGTTCTTGGCTTCATTTGGCATAGCAGATTTGCTGAGTCTCCCTCCGACTCTTAATATTCCTTCTTGTAGAACTGGATTCAGTTTGATAATTTTACTGCTTTTCTTTATAAGCTGATTATTACGTAGGGCTTTAACTTCTTCTAGATAAGCTTGTAGTTGACTGAGGCGAATAAGTTTGTTTTTTTTTGCTTTAGACAAGACATCTAGAGATAGTGGCTTCAGCCTTATTGTTGATTTGTATTCCTTCATATTTTCTATGATTAATGTCTTTTGTTTCTCTGGGCTGTGTCTAGAATGACTAACTGTATATTGCATTGCCTTTCTCTCTTCTTTCAGATGCATTAGTACTTATTTGAATATGAGGAACCAAGATATTGCTTTCTTTAAATTGAACCATTCTGAGTGGTACTCCACAAGTCTTTTTACTGGTTCAGTTTTTTCTTCTACACTTACAAAATTTACTACACACCTTTTGATTTCCGGATCATCGTTAGTAAACAGGTCCACTTCATCCAGTCTCTTAGGCCATTCGTGCTCTGGCTGTAGCAGGAAATTTGGGCTTTGTATTCAAGTCTTACTTTTAATGAAGCTTTCGATTGTCAATCCTCTTGATGCCTGGTCCGCAGGATTTTGTGAAGATGCAACATACCTCCATTGCGAGGGTTGTGTGTGCTCTCTCATCACTGCGATTCTGTTGGCAGTCTTGTTTTAACATTTTGTCTATTTTGACTGCAACCACTGCTGCTGTAAGTTCTAACCTTGGTATAGTGACAGATTTTAGTGGTGCCACTCTTGATTTTCCCATTAGAAATGAACAATGTCTCTCATTTTCTTTGTTAGTCAGAAGGAGGTAGGAAACAGTGCCATAATCGTCTTCTGAAGCATCTCCAAAATGATGCATTTGTGCGGTCATTATTTGACCAAATCCAGGTGGTTTAAAGCACCTTTCTACATTGTAATACGCAAGTATCTGCAAATCGTCCATCCATTTTTTCCATTGCCGAACATACTTAGCTTCCACTTCTTAATCCCAAGCATATTTTTCTTTACACAGTTCTCTTAGAATAAGCTTGCAGGCAATATGACTGGCGCTAAAAATCCAAGCAGGTCATATATTGAACTGACCACTGACAGAATGTCACGTCTTGTAGCAGGCTTATCTTGCAGCTTTACCTGAAACTTAAAACTGTCAGTCTGTGTGCACCATTGAACACCCAAGGCTGTTTCAACTGGTAACAAATCATGACTTAAGTCCAAGTCTTTTTGATCTATTGCCCTGCCTTCTTCAGGGATTGACAGCAAGACTGCTCTGTTGTTACTTATCCATTTTGTAAGATAAAATCCTCCCTTTAAGCACAGAGCTTGAAGATCTTTGACCAATTTTATGGCTTGTTCTTCTGTAGCAACTGACTTTAAACAGTCATCAACATAGAAATTATTTAACACAGTGTTAACTTCTTCTTCTGAAGCTGTGCCTTTTGCATCCTCTGCTGTTCTTCTTAAGGCATAAGAGGCACAACTGGGCAACGAAGTAGCACCAAAAAGATGCACTGTCATTTTGTATTCCTCAAGTTCATTGTTTAGATTACCTTCAGACCACCACAGAAAACGAAGAAGATCCATGTCTTTTTCTGGAACTTTCACTTGATAGAATATTGATTTAATGTCCGCCATGAGAGCGATTGGTTCCTCTCTGAATCTTGAAAGAACTCCAATGAGTGTATTAGTTAAATCAGATCCTTTCAGCAACTGTTAGGGAGCATTTAGGGAGAAGCCTTGGTAAGTGGCTGTACAGTCAAAAACTACTCCAATCTTATTTTTCTTTGAATCATATATTCCATGATGAGGAATGTACCACACACTCTTCTTTTCAAGGGTTAACTGTTCAGTGGGTACCTTAATGGCATATCTTTTGTGTAAAATGTCTTTCATGAAAATGTTGTAATCCTCATGGAATGCTAGATATTTTTTAAGTTTCCTTTTAAGTCCAATAGCACGTTGTTTTGCAACACAAAAGTTGTTTGACACTTTAAGAGTTTCATCTTTAAAAGGCAGGTTAATGCAATAGTGTCCATCCATTAGTTTTGCAGCATCTGAGGCTATGTGCATGAATTTAATGTCTTCCTGTGACATTTCTTCCTTTTCCTCACAGCTGTGTTCTGGAAAGTCTGTATTGTATTGTTGGATTAACATTTGCTCAACCACTTTTATTGTCACATAATTGACTGAATATCTTTTTAATCTTTCATTGTCTGTCTCCTTTGTAAAGCAAGTAACAATCCATCCTAGAACTTTTCTCATTGCAAAGGGTCCATCTCCTTCACTATGTATGATTTCCCATGGCTTCATGACCTGGTGAGAGTTGATGCCTATTAACAAACTTACTTCTGTATTTATTTGGGATAGATGCACATTTTTAAGGTAAGGCCATTTCATAATATCTTCCTGAGTAGGATTTTTTTCTTTATACCCAGGTATAACATTTACTGTATGCACCTCTGGTAAATCATAAAATGTGTTTTCTTCTAGCCCACAGACTTATATGCCAGATAAGACTTTACATTTTAATGGCTTTTCTGTATTTTCTAGGGTGTCAAGATATAGGTGTGGCTTTCTTCCTGAAAGGTTTAATTGCTCTCGTAAGCTCTCTGTGCAAAATGTAGCTGAGCTGCATGAGTCTATCATATGTTTCAATATATTTTTCATTCTCTTTAGACTTAACTTTAACTGGAACCGCAGCTAAGACGTACTTTCCAGCCCCGGTTGCCATACAAGACTCTTTCGGTATTATGTGCGCATTCATAGAAGTGCCTTTTTGTTTCGATTTAGCACTGTCCTCTTTAAGAGATTTAGCTTTATCATCAGAGTTCTTTATTTATATGTAAAATAACTGGGTGAAGATGACAGCATATGCTGCATTTAATCTTTTCTTCACAATTTTTGCTAAGATGTCCTTGTTTTAGACATTTAAAGCATAAGCCCTTAAATTTTAAAAAGTCGATTTTACTTTCATAGGTTAAATTCTGGATTGCGTTGTAGTCATTAAGATCATGCTTTTTATCACAGAAAAGACAGTGCTTACGTGTAATACGTTCAGTCGTTTCCGTTTTATTTCCCTTTTCAACGGTAGCAGCAAAATTTGAGACAAAGTTGCCCTTTCTCATTCCGCCTTTCACTGGATATTTTTTATGATCAGTCTTTTCTTTTTCCCTTTTGAAAGTATAACTTGTGCAGGAAATGTCATACATTGGATCCAATGGAGGTAACGAGCTGCCCTTCTAAAAATCTATATAAGTCGGTGAGACCTGGTCTTCTTCTTTCTTTACTTTCGATCTTCGCTGCTTTATTTTGCCATAGCTCTCGTAGCTCTTGGGGAAGCTTTGGTGACATAATACGGATATTTAAATTGTTTTCGAATTCGTGTCCGTTCTTTAATCCCGACATAACACTTTTACAATTACCAAGGAAGAGTGTGTATGCCTTTAAACTATTTCCATCTCCTGATTTTTTTTGTGTCCACTTCCTGATTTTCTTCATATAGGTATCTCCTAATTGAACGTGGTTTCCATAAAATGTCTCTGACATTTCTCTAGCATTTCTGTACCCCTCTTCTGGTGGCAAATATACGCAATTCTAAGCAATGATTCTAGGATCACCTTTGGTAAATTGTACTAAATACTCTTTGTCACCAGGATTACTCACCACCTGATCGATGATTCGATCGAATGCTCTTATAAAGTTCATATTGTATAAGTCAATGGATCGCCATCAAATATTGGTACCTTTATATGGGGTACATTATGCGCTTGTGTCTTGTTTTGTTGTTCTTTCAGTTGATCATTACATTGTCCATAATGCTGTTGTTGAAAAGGTGCCAGTGCTTTATTTTGTTGCTGATAAGGCGGTTGCTGGAGATTATTTTTACTTTCATTCACTTTTAGAAAGTTATAACCATTTGCATCTGGTGCCCTTTCAAATTTCACATCTGGTTTCTGAGGAATGTTATAATGACAGTCTATTTGGGCTGCGATTGCATCCTTTAAACGCTCTCAATTTAGCTGTGCTTTCAACTGTATTTCCTCAGCCTCTTTTTTAGCTGTCCACTGCGCTTCTTCCTTATCTACAGCCTGTTGCTTTCTTTGGTTCTCTGCTTTAGCCAATAGCACAGCATGTGCTGCCTCTTGCGATCTGATGACACTAACTGAAGTAGCAGCTGAGCTTGCCATACGTTTAGATTTTGCAGAGATTTGGGAGTCCTTGGCTGAATTAGCCGCTGTACTTATATGACTTTTACTTTGAATGGAAATCTGAGTCTTCTGGAGAAACGTCAGGAATGTCATTCTGTAATCCCTGAATTGGTTAGCAGAAAAATCAGGTTGTTGGTGGAGGTTTTTATTTTGACATACTTCTAAAACCCAATCCAATGTATTTCCTGAAAATGTACAAAATGTGTCTATTTTAGCATCAAAGTCCTTTTGTAACATTTTCTGTGTATCTTTGTTACTCTGGAAGGATAAAAGTTTGACGTTTAACCTTTTATATTCCATTCTCAGGTCAAAGAATGAATTCTCGATGGTTGATTTTATATACTCAGCAAAAAAAGAAACGTCCCTTTTTCAGGACTGTGTATTTCAACAATAATGTTTTAAAAAATCCAAATAACTTTACAGATCTTCATTGTAAATTGTTTAAACAATGTTTTCCATGCATGTTCAATTAACCATAATCAATTAATTAACATGCACCTGTGGAATGGTCGTTAAGACCTTAACAGCTTACAGAAAGTAAACATTTAAGGCCACAGTTCTAAAAACGCAGGACACTAAAGAGACTTGTCTACCGACTGTGAAAAACACCCAAAGAAAGATGCCCAGGGTCCCTGCTCATCTGCGTGAACGTGCATTAGGCATGCTGCAGGGAGGCATGAGGACTGCTGATGTGGCTAGGGCAATAAATTGCCATGTCCACACTGTGAGATGCCTAAGACAGCGCTACAGGGAGACAGGAAGGACAGCTGATCATCCTCGCAGTGGAAGACCATGTGTAACAACACCTGCACAGGATCGGTACATCCGAATATCACACCTGCGTGACAGGTACAGGATGGCCACAACAACTGCCCGAGTCACACCAGGAACACACAATCCCTC
>JANRMT010027041.1:117842244-117855732 GCA_026402145.1 Polypterus bichir lapradei | reverse complement strand
TTATTAGTATAGATTTATATTATATGTCATACTATTTTCAATAATACAGAATGAATTTAAGAGAATTGTTGAATTGTCTATTGTTGTCTGTTGAATTGGCCTATCCATCATAGGGCCCTAATTTGAGAAGATGCTGCCAGGATAGGTTTTGCCCCCCTGCCACTCTCGATTTGATTAAGCAGGTTTATAAAAAGGATTGAATTAATAAATGAGTAAATAATGAATTATTGCTAAAATGGTTGTTAATATTGTCTTGTATTTGCAGAATATGCTGTTACTAAATTGACAAATTTTTCTTTTTGGTATTTTCTTGATGTGCTTTTAAGAGTTGAAAAGCTGATTTTAGGGTGGCATGGTGGTAGCGCTGCTGCCTCGTATTTAGGAGACCCAGGTTCGCTTCCCGGCTCCGCCCTGTGTGGAGTTTGCATGTTCTCCCCATGTCTGTGTGGGTTTCCTCCCACAGTCCAAAGACATGCAGGTTAGGTGGATTGGCGATTCTAAATTGGCCCTAGTGTGTGCTTGGTGTGTTTGTGTGTGTCCTGCAGTGGGTTGGCACCCTGCCTGGGATTGGATTCCTGCCTTGTGCCTTGGATTGGCTCCAGCAGACCCCTATGTGCGGGTTGGAGGATGGATGGATGCTGCTTTTAGTTTAGAATGAAACACTGTTCCTTTATCAAGTTGCCAAATTGTGAAATGTTAATTACCGACAATGTGTATACAGTTTATTTACATTTTCTACCACTGCCATTGTGTTTTGGCGGGAAAAGGCGTTTCATTGGCATTGGACTGAAAATATTTTTTAGCTTTTCTTATTGTTTGTATGGTGATGGGCTTGACTAGTTTACTTAGAATACAAAACTGGCTTTTGTATACATTAAGTTAATTATTAGTCCTGGAAGTCTGGCTTAAAAAGATAACATCCCATCCAAGGTACCTCCATGCTGTCTCCTTGTTTCCAGTTTGCTTCTTGGTTGTCCACTTGCTTTTTTTAACTTCCTTCACAGCTGTTATAATGTGAGGCTATTTTTCAAATGGTGTACAACTTTCAAACCCTACTTTCTTCTTTTAAGGTGGCTTGAAAAAAGATGCAGATTTTTAGAACTATTAATTGGAAAATTATGTTGTAAGGTGCACTAACAGTTCTGTTGAGTTTTGTTATACCATCTGACAATTTCATGCTTATACGTGTTTGGGCAGGTGCCACGCCACAACAAAACTAACATGCTTTGTGTCTGATCGTGGACATCTGTTTTTGGACTTATTTGTTATTACTCCAAAAAGCTGCAGGTAAGATGATAGTGGATTCATAGAGCACAAATAGTAAACTCAGAAACAAACAAAAAAAAATAGTTGTAACAGATAAAGATCAAAACACTAAACTGGGTACAAACAGTAATTTAAAAGTCAGAAGACCTAGAAGTCATAATCAAGAATATATGAAGGTGAAAGGACTCAATTACATTTGATATATTTGTCTCCATGCATTCTCTTTACACCAATGTATATATAACTGAGCTCAAAAATATCTAAATGGACATAATAAAGATGTATAGGTTTATTATACTTTGTAGTGTCATTATTGTATAGCGTACAGTGAAATTCTTACTTTCATGTGCTAATCAACATGCATCAGGATTTAACTACCTTATATCACAACATTTGTACTCCTTACTTGAAAAAAAATCATTTTTTGCCACATTTAGGTGTAATAAGCCATTCTTTCCATTGCTTAGTGTTGCCTTTTTATAGTTGTGCTTGAGAATTGCTTGTCTGTTTATCATTGTGTGCAAGTGATGACAACCAATGAATAGCAGATAGACCAGAAATCGGGATAGTGTTATCACTTTCAAAAGAAAGCAAATACAAGATTTTAAGGTACTTGGAGCACAAGCGAGGAACACCTTGACAACACATACATATTTAGATGTTCTTCCTTTTCTGCAAATTGAATTTGTCTATGATTGCTGAGTAAGTTTTATCTGCCCTCTGACCCTGCCCTGAATAAACAAGATAGGAAGATAGATGGATGAACCAATCTAAATATAATGCTCAAAAAAATTAAAGGAACACTTTTTAATCAGCGTATAGCATCAAGTCAATGAAACTTCTGGGATATTGATCTGGTCAGTTAAGTAGCAGAGGGGGTTGTTAATCAGATTTGGTGTTAATGAAATTAACAACACAACAGGTGCACTAGAGGGGCAACAATGAGACAACCCCCAAGACAGGAATGGTTTAACAGGTGGAGGCCACTGACATTTTTCCCTCCTCATCTTCTCTGACTGTTTTTTCACTAGTTTTTCATTTGGCTACGGTCAGTGTCACTACTGGTAGCATGAAGCGATACCTGGACCCTAGAGAGGTTACACAGGTAGTCCAACTTATCCAGGATGGCACATCAATACATGCCATTGCCAGAAGGTTTGCTGTGTCTCCCCTCCCAGCACAGTGTCAAGGGCATGGAGGAGATTCCAGGAGACAGGCAGTTACTCTAGGTGTGCTGGACAGGGCCGTAGAAGGTCCT
Source organism: Polypterus bichir lapradei (assembly GCA_026402145.1). Taxonomy (NCBI): domain Eukaryota; kingdom Metazoa; phylum Chordata; class Cladistia; order Polypteriformes; family Polypteridae; genus Polypterus; species Polypterus bichir. The sequence continues at coordinate 117,853,208 of JANRMT010027041.1, read as the reverse complement.
TAACCCACCAACAGGACTGGTATCTGCTCCTTTGGGCAAGGAGGAACAGGATGAGCACTGTCAGAGCACTACAAAATGACCTCCAGTAGGCCACTGGTGTGAATGTCTCTGACCAAACAATCAGAAACAGACTTCATAAGGATGGCCCGAGGGCCTGACATCCTCTAGTGGGCCCTGTGCTCACTGCCCAGCACCGTGGAGCTTGATTGGCATTTGCCATAGAATACCAGAATTGGCAGGTCCACCACTGGTGCCCTGTGCATTTCACAGATGAGAGCAGGTTTACCCTGAGCACATGTGACAGATGTGAAAGGGTCTGGAGAAGCCATGGAGAACGTTATGCTGCCTGTAACATCGTTCAGCATGACCAGTTTGGTGGTGGGTCAGTGATAGTCTAGGGAGGCATATCCCTGGAGGGACGCACAGACCTCTACAGGCTAGACAATGGCACCTTAACTGCCATTAGGCATTGGGATGAAATCCTTGGACCCATTGTCAGTCCTCCTGGTGCCCGACAGTGCCCGGCCTCATGTGGTGAGAGTATGCAGGCAGTTCCTGGAGGATGAAGGAATTGATACCACTGATTGGCACCCATGCTCGCCTGACCTAACTCCAATAGAACACCTCTGGGACAATATGTTTCGGTCCATCCAACGCCACCAGGTTGTATCTCAGATTGTCCAGGAGCTAAGTAATGCCCTGGTCCAGATCTGGGAGGAGATCTTCCAGGACATCGTCCGTCGTCTCATTAGGAGCATGCCTCGGCATTGTCAGGCATGCGCACAAGCACGTGGGGGTCATATAAACTACTGAGTACAATTTTGAGTTGCTGCAATGAAATTTTAGCAAAATGGACTAGCCTGTTGCCTCATTTTTTCACTTTGATTTTCAGGGTGTCTTTAAATTCAGCCCTCTCTGTAGGTTAATAATTTTCATTTCCATCAAACGATGTGGCACCCTTTTGTTCCTATCACATTACCCAGTCCATATCAGTAAAGATATAGAGCATGATTTTTTTTTCCCTTTGAGATCTGATGTGTTTTCAAAGTGTTCTTTTAATTTTTTTTTTTTAAAGTTTATTTATACACTTCCAGCAAAATGTAATTGCATTGTTCTGTGCATTTGACTTAATTTGGTAATCTACTTCTTTATGCTAGAATTTTACTAGGTCAGTTAAGTATATATGATCAGTACTTCCTTAACACTGCGGTGGGCTGGCGCCCTGCTCGGGGTTTGTTTTCTGTCTTGTGCCCTGTGTTGGCTGGGATTGGCTCAAGCAGACCACCGTGACCCTGTAGTTAGGATATGGTGGGTTAGATAATGGATGGATGGACTTCCATAACAGTTAGATACCACATTTTCTGCATGCTACCTTAGTACTACTTGGTATACACTATTCACATTGTATGTTGAATCATGCCTCAATGTCTGTATTCATGTAAAGCAATCATTATATAAATGACACTGAAATGATTGTCAGAGCAAATAAATACACTACCATTAAGTCACAACAGTCAGTGAACAGTCATGGGTAATTGCACAACAACAACTATAAAATAAGCAATAGTAATACTTTGAAATTAGCTGAAACAACTGCAAGGTATGACTCTAGAATTGGCATGTTTTGTGTGTGTGCTAGGGGCTTGACTGGTATTCTTTTGATTCTAAACAAACTATTCATCTATCCTTGTTTCCCATTAGTAAGATACAATAAGCTAGAGACCAACCGGGTGCATAGAATGTTTGCTTTCTTTTTTAAAAGGATACAACAGACCAAAATATGTGTTTGATTATATGCAAACAAAGATATATGTAGATAAATGTAAATTTAAAATTACATTCATTAGATTCATTATTTTCCTCAACAGCATGCCTATTGTATATTCATTCATGTCCAAAACTTGTGCAGGGAACAAATAAGGAAACATGATACAGTTCTGCAAAGTTAAATTTCCAATTATTTATTTGCTGAATTTAACTAATTAAGAAAACATGCATAAATTATGGCATAGGCAATTGTTTGGGCATCCCATTTGACACACCACAACTTCCAAACATTTCTTGTAGCCAGCTAAATGTTTTTATATTCTTCCTGTAGGAATATTTTCCCACCCTTTAGACAAAATGCTTATAGTTCAAAAGTATCTTTAGGTCACTTTTTATGCACTGGATATCCAATATCAATCCACCCACAAATTTTCAACAGTATTCAAGTCTGGGGAGTAAAATACCCATTTCAAAACTATAATCTTTTGTCTCTCTAATGTTTGAGGTATGTTCTGGAACATTGTCTTGCAATGTTCAGCCACTCTTCAGTTTTCATTTTTTCACTGACTGTAGTTTCCTGGGTTTGTAGATACTTAGAACCCATTCTTCATTCTATGCTCATATTTCTATAGAAATATGTAATATGATGCATTAGGATTAAATGTCAAGACGGAGGTAAAGAATTTAGGAGTAACTATTGACTCTGACCTGAATTTTAAATCGCATATTAATCAGATCACTAGGACAGCATTTTTTCACTTAAGAAATACAGCAAAAGTTAGACCTCTTATAACATTGAAAGATGCTGAGAAATTAGTTCACGCTTTTGTTTTCAATCGACTAGATTACTGTAATGCACGCCTATCAGGACTACACAAAAAAGAAATCAATCGATTGCAATTAGTGCAGAATGCAGCTGCTAGAACCCTAACTAGGAAAAGAAAATCCGAGCACACCTCACCAGTTTTGATGTCACTACACTGGTTACCTGTGTCATTCTAGATAGATAGATTAGATTAGATAGATTAGATTAGATTCTGTTTATGGTTTACAAAGCCTTAAATAATCTCGCTCCATCTTATATTTCAGAATGTCTGACACCTTACACTCCAAATCGTAACCTTAAATCTTCAAATGAGTGTCTGCTTAGAATTCCAAGAGCTAAGCTTAAAAGAAGTGGTGAGGCGGCCTTCTGCTGTTATGCACCTAAAATCTGGAATAGCCTGCCAATAGGAATTGCTAAAAACACATTACTTTAACATGGCTTTCTCATAATTTCATTTTAGTTTAATCCTGATGCTCTGTATATTCAATTAATTACCATTACTATTCATGGTGGCTCCAAAATCCGTACTAACCCCTACTCTCTCTTCTGTTCTTTTTCCGGTTTTCTGTGGTGGCAACCTGCGCCACCACCACCTAATCAAAGCACCATGATGTCCCTACATTGATGGATTAAAGGCCAGAAGTCCATGTGACCGTCATCATCAAGTCCTTCCATGAGAACCCTGAATACAATGAGGACTGATCATTTATGTTAGGTAGAATGCCTAGAGGGAGCTGTGTGGTCTCGTGGCCTTGAACCCCTGCAGATTTTATTTTTTCTCCAGCCATCTGGGTTTTTTTTTTTTGTTTTTTCTGTCCTCCCTGGCCATCGGACCTTACTTTTATTCTATGTTAATTAGTGTTCTCTAATTTTAATTCTTACTTTGTTTTTTTTCTCTTTCTTCATCATGTAAAGCACTTTGAGCTACATTATTTGTATGAAAATGTGCAATATAAATAAATGTTGGACAATATTTGTAAAAAAAAAAAAAAAATTCCTCAATGTTAATGCAAATTTTACAGTGGAGCACAGGCTGTATATAATATATAGTGTGAGAGATCTTGTATCACATCTGGAGAACACTGAAATAAGATAGCAGCTTTTTTAATGCACAATTTCCAAACAATTTCTTAGAGACACCAATTCTGAATCTTTTTTTTTTTTAACCAAGGTTAATGTTTAAATGTATGGTGAGCTGTACTTTTCTATTTCTTATATTATGCAAGATATATACACTATTTCCAAGCATTGGTTTTCTTTGTTTGGCATGGAGTTAAAATATATTTATTTTAGTATCACACTATACTTCAGTCCAAACATAAATATAAAATATGGTTAATATCTTTAGGGGCATATTTGTGCTTTTCATTTCTGTAACACTGTCTGATTCTTGCAGAATTTATTTTATAATGTTACCTACCTTAAATCTATTAAACTTGCGCACAAGGCAGTCTAAGTTTGTATGCAACTATAGTCTCCATTCCACACGCCTAAAAGCCCACTACAACTACATTTACTCTCAGCACTGTAACACATTGGTCAGAGCTCACCTGGAGTACTGTATACAGTTTTGGTCTCAAAACTCAAAAGTGCATAACTTCGATAGAAAAAGTCCAGAGAAGAGTGACTAGGCTCATTCCAGGGCTACATGGGATGAATTGTGAGGAAAGACTAAAGAGCTGAGCCTTTTCAGTTTAAACAAAAGAGGATTAAGAGGTGACATGATTGGTTGTGTTCAAAATTATGAGAGGAATTAGTACAGTGGATCAAGACTGTTAATATAAAATGAGTTCAGCAAGAACAAGGGGATACATATGGAAACTTGTTAAGGGTAAATATTGCACAAACATACAGAGAACCACATATACATTTGGCTTTAGGGACTTTTACTAGACTTGATTTTGAAGGAATTAAGTGGTTAAGACTGCTGAGCTATGTTGGGCTGAATGACCTGTTCTAGTCTAGATTGTTCTAATTTTCTAGTTTTGGTTTGCTGCTAGGCACACTACAATGGCGTAAATATGTATTAAGATCAGAACAGCACAAGAATCATTTCCATCTCATCCACTACAACTGACCCAATAGGGCCATATCCATGCTTAACAGTTGATGAGGTCTTTAAATGCTTCTTCCTTTATTCTGTAAATGTATATATTGGGTGATTATAGCCTAAAAATTTTTTGTTTTTTCTGCCAGACCACAGCACTTCAAAGTTATCCCTAGCTTACACAAGTGTTGTTAGATTCTTTAAACAATGACTTTTGTGATGAAAAGGCAAGTAAAATTTCCCTTTGGTGAATCATCCATGAAGGTCAAGTTTGTGCAAGCAGTGCTATATAGTGGTCCAATGCACCACTATTCCTGCATGGAGTTTTACTTTGCATACCTGCCATTCTATAAGCAGTTCTATCAGTGTTATTCAGATCAAAAGTTTCCCTCCAACTTCCATTGTTCTGACAGTGAACACCATAACCAGTAAACATTTACACATATTTATTGCCTTCTCCTGCTTTGTATGACTCAGATTGTCTTTACTTTTAGATCCCCAACCAGCATTTTAGCTGTTTGAAAGGTCAGAGAATAACCTGATTTAAAGCATGAGACCTAACCAAAAAAATAATGCTAATAAGTCAATTAAAACGGTGCTCAAATTTTGCCCCTGCCAGATTTTACATATTAATTTTTCCAAATTATAACACAAATTAAATGTTGCAAGCTTGATCTCTGAAAATATTGTTTTAACTTCTTTTCACTTATAAAATCAACAAAAAATAAAATTCTATGCACACTGCACATATTTAAGCAGTGACTGCTGTCATTCATTGTTCAGATATTATGAAGATGATCCCCTCGCCTCTAATACTTCATTATTTAGCACAGGGAGCTCATAAATAGATGTGCAATTAATAAGAGTAAATTTAATTGGATTCCATTCAATTCAAAGGAAAGCAAGCTTTCTTTATTCACCACATGGTTAATTTTCAAATTATAATTTCTTTCTCACTTGGCAGTAGCTAAAATAAGCCTGATTAATATGTTATTGCTTAACAATGAGTCCCTAAATAAAAAGTAATTTATTCCCCACCCATTTTAGCATAATTAAATCAAGCAATGTCTACATCTTTGAGAATAAATGGTGTTTTCTTGACCAATGGACTTTCCCATCGTCCACCCATCATCTGATACCATGATTTTTACTTCTAGACTGCATTGAAAAAGATGATATTTTTCAAATACAAAATACATAGATCTCAAGTTATTGCTTTCTGGAAGTTAAACCTAGAGGGTAAGATAACTTTCTTCTATGCCATAATGAATCAAGTTCCTTCAACTCTGTAATTAAATTAGCCTATGGGTAGATTTCATCTAACTCTTGTTCTTTGAAATAGTATTCATTATTTATAGTAATGTTCTCCCCTCAAAAATTGTGCCAGCACACACAGCTTCTTCATAGATTATATTAAAGCTTTTTGAAATGACAAACCTGTTTCCCTGATTGTTTCTATTATTTAATGACTTTCGGCTCAAGTAAAACACTTCAGATTATTTTGTGTGATGGTTCACTATTATTACCTTGAAAATCTGCAACTTTTCCCCTCATGCTAGTAAATGCACCCCACTCTCTTGCTTCAGCAAAAAGTGAATGAAGGCTAAAACTTAAAGTTTGATGTTAGTGTGTTAGTGCATAAGTGACCTCTTATTTATCTCAGTGACAAGTGTTATTTTTTTCTTAGCGAAAGAGTAACACTTCAATGTATGCTTAACTTCTGGAGCACACGAATAAAAAAATCCAAAAGGCCAGCTTATAGCTTTTGCTGGTTTTACATTTTAAACTGTTCATGATCTTTGGATACATAAAATGATTTCTTTTTAATTTAGTCTCTATCACACTAAAATGGTTTTAACAGCATGAAAGGGTGTAAGCTTATATAGAGGACATAAAGTTGGTTTGGTGAGTAGAAACAGTGATTTTCTTGGTTACCTGTGTTGAGAAACTGTGACTTTTATGAATTCCCGATACCACTAGGATATTCAAGGGTTTTCCTTTTGTTTGTTTTCTTGTTAGGGCTGTGGGACAATCTGCCTTTTGATGTAAGGAATGCTCCCTTGGTTTCAGCATCTATATCCAGGCTAAAGACTTACACATTTAAACTATATATCCTGATTGAATGCCTAATCTGCAATGCCAATGTTTCAACTATGTATTATTATTACTATTGTAGCTATTTGTACAAAAATACAATTGAGGTCATCTTTATGTGTAGCTTCTTCCCGTAATCACAAGCACAGCAGTTCTTTGATTTAACTGATGGTTTATTCAGATGTTAACCAAAGTAGCACAAAGCAATTCTTAGTCTTCCTTCTTGTTATATATCATGATGATTCATAAAATCTGATTATCATTCTGAAACGTTTCTATTCAGAAACTATATTCACTTCACTGTATCACTTGTCTTCCCACAGATTTGCTTAAAATTAAATTTAAAATTCTAATATAAATCCAAATAAATCCACTCACACTTTAGCAACATAATACAGGGTATACGGTATACAAAGAAAAGGCTTACTTAAAGTCTTAACACTAGAATTACCAGAGCCTACGAGAAAACTCCAGCCCACCTTAAATCTGTTCACACCTCTCCGTCAGCGTCTTTGTCCTGTAAATGTGCCAATTAAGACAAGCAGCGAGCAGCAAGCTATTCCAACCCCCCATCGTCGCAGAACGTTCACTAAGTTCTCCCAGCTCGTCCCTTGTTTGATTATCTGGGAGTGAGTGAACTGATGGAGTTTTGGAGTGGAAATAATAGATCGTTATTTGGAACACGGTGTAGCGTTGGCGAGCTCTGTAAGCCGTGCTGTTTCTTTGAAGGATAGGTGATTGGCAGGATGATGCCGGACTTTCGCCTTTACGCCTGGTGCAGCTGCGTTGTTCTTATATGTGAGTGGATGTTTCTTGTGGGAAGGGCTTCTGTTTTCTCCGATCTGAGTTCACCTCTGTTATAGCATGTCTTTATTTGAAAACAGCAGTGTCAGATTGGGGCGAGCGTGAACATGACTGAGAGAATAAAACTGAATAAAAAAACGCTAACTTTGACAAGCACTATAAATTAACAGCAGTTGTTACAGACGTAAATCAAATGTATGTTTTTATTGTGTAATATTAACAATAATAGCAGCTCTCTACTCAAACGGTAAACTTGAGAAGCTGCAAGCATCGAACCCAGAAGCTTTTGATTGGGAATCAGCAGTTCTTAGCATTGCATCACGCAAGATGTCGCATCAACCGCCTACAATAACATGCTTTTTCTTCGGTTATATTCTTTAATAAAAGCGCACTTGTTTTGTTATACTTGTACTTTTTGTGAAAGTGTTTATTTGATACTTGGACTTCAGGCTTCACACTTTATACATATGTCATAAAGACAGTCCTTGGGTGTGTGTGGGAACTGTCAATATTTGAATCTGATGATTGTATATATCGCAGAACTGAACTCTCTATACTATTCTGTCCTCTGCATCTCCTGGAGTTGAAAAGAAATACCAACGTGCAGCAACATGTGGACACTGGCCAAGATTGGAACAAAAAACCAAACGCGGTCACTAACTACAACCGCATGAAGGTATGCAAATGAATGTAATGTTACATTAGAGCAACAATGTTTTCCGAAATGTACAATACAGGTAATAAAATGAATTATTCCAAATGTCATATATACCTAAGTCTCTCTTTTTTGTCAGCGCGACTTTGAATTCATGGATCAGAAGGTGCATACTAATTTAGCGTGAGCAGGAGCACTCAAGAATAAAACTGAATAAAAACAAATTGACATCCACAGTCATTTTCAGTCACGCACACCACTCACATCCACGTCCCCAGTTTTCCCAGTCTCGTTCGCGCACAAGATCTGACATGGTTTTCAAATAAAGAGGGGGTATAACAAAATAAGTTTGTTTGTTATACCATGTCTTTATCTGAAAACGCCGTCAGATCCGGGGGGTGTGTGGGAGCTTGATTGTGAGTGAGAGAAAAAAACTGAAAAAAAACCCCACCAACTTTAACTAAATTTACAGACGCAAATCAAATGTATGTTTTTATTGTATGATATTAACAATAAGAGCAGCTCACTACTGAAAATGGCAAATTTGGGAAGCAGCCGATATTGAAACCACAACCTCTTGATTGGAAGGCAGTAGTTCTTAGCATTGCACCACGCAATCTGTCGTATCAACCGCCAACTGTAACCTGCTTTCTTTTTTCTTTGGTTAAATTCTTGAATAAAAGTGGACTTGTTTTGTTATACTTGTACCTTTTGTGAAAGTGTTTATTTCATATTTGTATTTCAGGCTTCACACATACATTTCATGTCTACATTTTTTCAATTATTACTAGAACATGAAAAACGTTTGTGTTAACTACGTTTTACATAGATTGTTGTTGACACGGAATGCACAAGAACTGTATTTATTCCAAATGATGATGTACTATTTTACCCTATAAAGCTCCAGCACTTCACTCGAACATAAACATTGAGCACTGAGAAACTTCTTTGCGAAATGAACTGCAGCGGTGGGCGGGGGGGTGGGATACCAGGCTGCTTGCTGCTTATCAACACAATTACAGGACAAAAGACGCAGACAGAGAGGCGAGAATGGATTTAAGGTAGGCCGGATTTACGAGCTTTCTCGTAGGCTCTTTTAATTCCAATGTTAAATAAGTCTATTCCTTAATAAACAATAGTGTCTTACAGGACATGTCCTAATTTGCATATACATAACATTAACATTTAACACAAACTACAAGTTAAACAATGTATCTGTGAAAACATACCTAATTCACTGCTTTTTACAAAAAGTAAGATTAACATACTTAACATACAGACTTGTGCACACTCTGCAAATGCAGGCTAAACTTTTACTTCTTACAAAACATGCAGCTAGTTCCTGGAATGTCCTTTTCAGCGGTGTCCTGCTAGAAATTATCCCTTCAAACTTAGTTCCTTCACAAATTTTATATATTGTAGATACAAATATAAGTAGTACAGTCAGTTACATTATGAACTGTTATTATCTCTTCTGTTTCCGTTTTTGATTTCTTTCAGTAGTATTTGATGCCACTTCTACATTGCCTAGCTTTAGCTGTGAAATTAATTTTTAAAGGATTTGTCCTAACATTCTTTCAAGCAAGTACTTATAATTTCATAAAATTCCCACAGTGGAGTCGACAGCCTGTTGGAGTAAGTAATCGGAACTGTGAACTTTCTCTGTTACGACCAATCAGGGACCTTCCAGAGGTTTATTTTCTGTAGAAAAGTTGCTGACGGGAATTAGTTTTCATGTCAGCAATTTGCAACAAACTTGGTCTCAATTGTAATGGTCTTCATATTGTCTTGTTTTTCGCTACTAAATGAGTGTTCATGTAGGTAAATTCTGTATGGTATAACACTTCCTATTAATACATTCAGTTGTAAATTTGTAAAATTGCTGTTGACTCAATGGAAATTGCTAGGATCTCATTTTCAAAATTTATAGAAATGATGCAGCAGGATGCAAAGCCATTAAACAGCTTAATACAAATAAACTTGATAGTATGTACATTCAGCACAATAAGAAATTACCAACACTATATTTCTAAGGTAAATAAAGAATATATTAGGATATTATTAAAATTTTGATGAGAATAAGCCATTAAGCTCAATTAAGCTCATCAATCCAAAAAGAACATTTTAGTTATGGAAGATAAATTATAGAATGGTATCAAGGATAAAAACCCAAGTTCTCAGTTGCTTGAACATGACAAAAGTACAAGCTCCCCTGAATTTAGAGCTAACAATACCATATTGCTATCTTCAGAAATTGCACCTGTAATTAGCAGTTTTCTTTTGCTTAAGTTTACAGACAAGCATATTTCACTTGTGTTTTGAATCGCTATGTCCACATTACTCAGTATATTAATGACCACTCACTAAGATATCTCTAGGCTATTCCACTTCTCTGGCTTGAACAAACATTGCACACTCCCTGTACAGTTAAATCTGAAACATCTCCCTTCTCCTACATTGTAATTGTTGATATATGTTTCACAACATGCTGTGTCAACAGTTTAGTCACTGCATTTTTTTCCTTTTATTGCTGTGCAGATTTGAGTCTAGAATAGAGTTGTCAAATTCGAGGCCCAGGGGTCAGATACACCCATTGGACCTTATTAAAGCAGTTTGCTTCATCACAATTCAAAACATGTTACATATAGCACTCAATGATTATTTTCCCAAAACATCCCTTTTTCATACATACATTGTATTCATATATAATTTAGCCAAATGAACTTTACACCTGCCATAAAAATTTTTCTTCAGCCTCCATTAGTGATCAT
>JANRMT010027041.1:117827293-117842144 GCA_026402145.1 Polypterus bichir lapradei | reverse complement strand
TATATATATATATATATATATGTATATGTGTATATATATCTATACTAATAAAAGGCAAAGCCCTCACTGACTGACTGACTGACTCATCACTAATTCTCCAACTTCCCGTGTAGATAGAAGGCTGAAATTTGGCAGGTTCATTCCTTACAGCTTACTTACAAAAGTTAGGCAGGTTTCATTTAGAAATTCTACGCGTAACGGTCATAACTGGAACCTACTTATGTACATATATACCGGCCATAGCCTGCAGCTCGGTCGCCGTGTGAGGCGGAGTTACGTCCCTCATCGTCACGCCTCCCACATAATTGAGTGCCTGCCCATATAAGGCCGTCCGTCAGCGGCAATCCAGCAGAAACACTCTGCCGCTAAATATTCGCGGGCGAAGGGCTGTGCCGACGCAGACGAAGATGAGATGGTCAAGGTGGTGTTTTTGGCGCAAACTCAGCGAAACTGTGAGAGAAACTTTTAAGTGCCGGGTCTTAGCTAACATTAAATAAAGCCATGGACATCGCACGAGATAGCACAAGCACAGCTGAGAACCTTCGATGCATGTACACCGAGCGCCTCACATGAACTGACTGTGAACGCAGTACGCAGACAAAAAGCAACAGCTCCAAAGAGTGCTGAACAAAAACCGCATTACACAATTGAGAAGGCAGCAAAAGAATATGAAGCGAGTGACGCATACAAGAATATTTATAAATGCAGCTACTGCGGAAACAAACCACACGGTGGAAAAAGTCAATGTCCAGCTAAAGGAAGACAGTGTAAAAAAAAACCCGTGCATGCTGTGTGTCACGTCTCAGATAAAGAGGAAGATGAGCTGTTTATTGATGCAGTAAGAAAGGAATCAATGAATGAAACCTGTTATCTTTACAACGGCTGACAAACACGGAATGTAACTTGAACACAACACATCCTACAAATAAGAACCTGATTGAAAGAAATAATGATAATCAAATCCTTGATGACAGCAACCCTCATAACAGTCACAAAACAATTATATTGACAATCATGTTACGTTATTTTTAAAATGTTCCCTTTTCTTTTTCATAACTTCTTTAACACACTACTTCTCCGCTGCGAAGCGCGGGTATTTTGCTATATATATATATATATATATATATATATATATAGTGAGATGTGGCCGGCTTGTCATCTTGGCCAATACCCCCAGGCCGCCAGATGGAACCCTCCCTGCAGTATGGAGGTGCCCCGAAGACCAGAAGGGAGTCATGGACTATGTAGTTTTTATACAAGACCCTGCTGGATACCACAGGGGCCGCAAGAGGGAGCTGCAGGGAGGACCAAGGACTTATTTGTGCATTATGACTCGGAAGTTCGTCAAAGGAAGAGCGACGGGCTTCCAGGGTGAAGAAAAGAACTTGTACCTGACCCGGAAGTGATTGAGAGTCACATGGACTGGGGATTAGGAACACTTTCGCGTCAGAAGATATAAAAGGACTGTGAGAGCTCCCAGACGGCGAGCTGAGCTGGGTGGAAGGGTGGCAACGTGTCTGGGAGCTGGAGGATTGGTTTATTGTGTATTATTGTTTGTTATATGAGTATAGTGGAGGAGAGTGTGCTATTTGCACTATGGAATATTAATAAAGTCAGCATTTGGACTTTTACCTGGTGTTTGGAGTCGTGGACAGGGGTTCAAGGGAGTGAGAGCGCCCCCTATCTACCACAATATAATATTTTTATACAGGTGCTGGTCATAAAATTAGAATATCATCAAAATTAAAAGAAATAAACATCTGAAATACATCAGTCTGTGTGTAATGAATGAATCTAATATACAAGTTTCACTTTTTGAATGGAATTACTGAAATAAATCAACTTTGTCATGATATTCTAATTTTATGACCGGCACCTGTATATATACAGTGGGTACGGAAAGTATTCAGACCCCCTTTAATTTTTCAGTCTTTGTTATATTGCATCCATTTGCTAAAATCATTTAAATTAATTTTTTCCCTCATTAATATACACAGAGCACCCCATATTGACAGACAAAAAAAAGAATTTTTGAAATTGTTGCAGATTTATTAAAAAAGAAAAACTGAAATATCACATACATATATACATATACACATATATATATCCATCCATCCATTTTCCAACCCGTTGAATCCAAACACAGGGTCACGGGGGTCTGCTGGAGCCAATCCCAGCCAACACAGGACACAAGGCAGGAACTAATCTCAGGCAGGGTGCCAACCCACCACAGGACACACACATCCACACACCAGGGACAATTTAGAATCGCCAATCCACCTAACCTGCATGTCTTTGGACTGTGGGAGGAAACCAGAGTACCTGGAGGAAACCCACACAGACACGGGGAGAACATGCAAACTCCACGCAGGGAGGACCCAGGAAGTGAACCTGGGTCTCCTAACTGTGAGGCAGGTGCACATATAAAGTTAAGGGTTCAAATCAAGTGAAATTTTATTATATAAAAGTAACTTTCACAGTTTCTTCCTTCCAGCACATGAGTAACCACAATAACTAATTTTCTCCACTCTCCTCCAGGCAAGCCTGGGTGGGACAGCATGGTTTCCATTATACCAGACCCGGGAGTACTTCCGGTGCTGCCACACTGCACATAGAAAGCACTTCTGGGTCAGGCAGTAACCTCACAAAGTAGGGACAGCCATTCCCTGCAGTTCCCCCTCATGGCACCCATGGAACATCATAAGACTGACCCACAGGACAACTCCCAGTATGTCCTGTAGTTGAGGATCTGGGTACACCACCCCAGGAATGCTGCTACACAGCGCACCAGATGTGCATGCTGTCTTGGTATAGTAAACCCCCACAGCACCACCTTGAAACTGAATATGCACTCCTCTGCCTTCCTAGTCAGACGAGGGAACTTGTATAGGTGTTATTTGTGTGTATATGAAAATCTGTTCCTATCACTTCCATGGTTCAAAAGTACATTTACTCAGAACTGGCACAGAAGGAAGAGATGTCCAGTACGAATCCATGAATCCTTTAAAAAAACAGTGCTCAGCGATGGCATTGAATATGCCTGTTTGCCTAAATAAATGATTTTTAACTAAAAGCAATATTTGAATGTAGTAAGACAGTAGCCTTATTCTGTGAATATAGATCTGCTAAACAGTATAAGCATAGGCGCACCATGATCCCTTACACTTTCAATACTGTGAGGGGCTACATAGAGCATTCCTATAAGAGTTCAATGTTAAATGGTACAATAACTGTCAGAATCTCAGAGTAACTGCTAACCTTTCAGGACATCCTAATTTTGACTGACAAATAACTTCCAGGATTGGTCAGAGGGCAGGTAAACAGAGAGGGCAGCCAATGCAGCAGTTAGAGGACAGTCAGCAGGCCCTATGATGTGTGAAACTACAAGAAATGGGGATCCAGATCACGGTATTAATGCTGTTCTCTCTTTTTCATCTACAGAAAGATGTCTGAGTAAAAACCTGCTCAACAAAGAAAATGCTCCATTCCAGTCCATGGGATCACCTCACTTCCGGTCCTGTCCTGATGACTTCAGTTACGTCTCTTTGCTTCTGACGTCATCTGCAGCTCCCTCCATCTTCATCACATCCAGTATTTTGATTGGTCCCTGTATAAAAAGCCCCTTGACCCCAGTGTTTTTTGTCAAGTGTATTGAATCTTTTGTGGTGATTCTGACATTGTTGCTAACTATTGGAACCTATAATCAGTATACGGGGAGGCTCCCCAACTCTTAATCTGTTTCATTTGCTTTATTTATCAGAGCATTTACTTCTAGAGAAAAAAAAGACCTTTTTCCATTTTTGTCTGGTCTGCTGGTATTGCGATGGGAAGATTACCGGAAATGGTAGAACACCAATTACAGTTTTTTCTATATTTAAAAAAAAAAAAACTAACCATATTGTACTGTACATCTATCAACCATAAAGTTTGGAGTATGTGTTTAGACCCAATTGCTGCTTGCACAAAAAGAGAAAAGATACCCCATTTCAACACATGATTAAACCACATGATTCATCAGCAGCTTCAAAATTTACAAACATTCTAAGCAACCAGTCCATTTGTAGTGCTTACTACAAAAGTGAGGATAATGTAAAATTTTAATACTAAAGTGAGAGCTGCTGCTGACATACAGTAGTTGCACCTGTAAAGATAGTTAAAAAATCTTCTAGCACTATTATACCATGGAAGACTCAAAGAGTGTCTGATCTAAAGAGAACACGCTGGAGAGCTACGTGTAAATGGAGAAAAACTAAATTGATTATCCACTATAAAATACTGAAGGTTAAAATAACAGAATACAACAACATAATCCATCTTGAGAGGCGGTGTTATTTCTCTAGAATTATAAACAACAATGCTAGTAATCCCACAGTGTTATGATCTACAATTGATCTTCTGCTAAACCCAGGTCACTCAATGGAATGCCTCCAAAATACTTCCAGTGAAACTTGACCTGCGTCCTTGACCCAATACCAAGTTTTTTCAATGAAGTATCGGGTGTGCTAATTGATAGAATTCTTGACTCCGTAAACTCATCATTAGTTACGGGGGTCTTCCCAGACTATCTTAAAACTGCTGTAGTTAAACCCTTGCTCAAGAAAAATAATCTGGACTCCTCTGCTTTTGAAAATTTTAGACCTATTTCTAACTTGCCTTTCTTATGTAAAATTCTAGAGAAGGCGGTCATTATGCAGCTTAGTAATCATCTAAATAAACATGCTATTCTTCATAAGTTTCAGTCGGGTTTCAGAACAAATCACAGTACAGAAACTGCACTCATTAAAGTAGTAAGTGAATTGTGGGTAAATGCAGACAGAGGCCGTTTATCTGTTCTCATTCTCTTAGATCTGAGTGCCGCATTTGATACCATTGATCACAATATTCTTAGAAATCGCCTTAGTCAATGGATGGGCCTCTCTGGCAATGTCTTAAATTGGTTTGAATCCTACCTGGCAGGTAGAAAATTATTTGTTAGTTATGGTAATTATACTTTAAAGACACATGATATTCTATATGGTGCTCCACTGCTCTTTTTGACTTACATGCTTCCATTAGGTCAGATTATCTTGGGGCATAATGTGAGCTACCACAGCTATGCTGATGACACACAACTGTATTTATCAATAGCACCTGACGACCCTGACTCTCTTGATTCACTGATAAAATGTCTTACTTGTGTTTCTGAATTGATGAGTAGTAATTTTCTCAAACTAAATAAATAGAAAACAGAAATTTTAATGATTGGCAATAATGGATATAATGAGGTTATTAGAAATAAACTTGATGCATTAGGATTAAAATTAAAGACAGAGGTAAAACATTTACGAGTAACTATTGACTCTGACCTGTATTTAAAATCACATATAAATCAGATTACTAGGACTCAATTTTTTCGCTTAAGAAATATAGCAAAAGTTAGACCTCTTATAACACTGCAAGATGCTGAGAAATTAGTTCACGCTTCTGTTTTCAGTCGACTAGATTACTGTAATGCACTCCTCTCAGGACACTCCAAAGTGCCAAATGCAGCTGCTAGAATCTTAACTAGGAAACGAAAATCCAAGCACATTTCTCCAGTTGTGATGTCACTACATTGGTTACCTGTGTCATTTAGAATTGACTTTAAAATACTGCTTATGGTTTACAAAGCCTTAAATAATCTCGCTCCATCTTATATTTTGGAATGTCTTAAACCTTCCACTCCAAATCGTAACCTTAGATCTTCAAATGAGTGTCTACTTAGAATTCCAAGATTAAAAGAAGTGGTGAGGCTGCCTTCTGCTATTATGAACCTAAAATCTGGAATAGTTTGCCAATAGGAATTCACCAGGCTAATACAGTGGAGCACTTTTAAAAAAACTGCTAAAAACTCATTATTTTAACATAGTTTTCTCATAGCTTCATCTTAGTTTAATCTTGATGCTCTGTATATTCAATTAATTATCATTATTATTTATTGTGGCTCCAAAATCTGTATTAACCCCTACTTTTTCTTCTATTCTTTTTCTGTTTTTCTGTGGTGGTGATCTGTGTCAACACCACCTGATCAAAGCACCGTGATGTCCCTACATTGATGGATTAAAGGCCAGAAGTCCCCATGACCGTCGTCATCAAATTCTTCCATGAGAACCCTGAATACAATGAGGACTGATTGAGGTCATTTATGTTAGGTAGAATGCCTAGAGGGCATGTCTCGTGGCCTGGAACCCCTGCAGATTTTATTTATTTTTGTTCTCCACCCGTCTGGAGTTTTTTTTTTTTGTTTGTTTTTTCTGTCCTCCCTGGCCATCGGACCTTACTTTTATTCTATGTTAATTAGTATTTCCTAATTTTAATTCTTATTTATTTTGTCTTTTTTCTCTTTCTTCATCATGTAAAGCACTTTGAGCTAAATTATTTGTATGAAAATGTGCTATAGAAATAAATGTTGTTGTTGAAACAATTAAGGCACAACTATATAGAGATAACCTATTAATATATGCTATTGCATCTTTAGAATTGATAAACTATGGAAGCTCATTATTGTTTTGAAAATATTTGCAAATTGTGCACCTTTTCTCATTTGCTTTCTCTTCGCTGTGGCCTGTATTGGTGCTGTTTTCTCCTCTCTGACCAAATCACTCCTTCTGGTCTTGTTATGTAAGCACAGTGTAAAATAATCATCATCAATCACAACTGTGGTGTGAGACCAATATTATCAATATAGCAAACCAGTTCTGACCTTGATTTTATCCAAGTCAGAGTCTTACAAAATGGAATCTGTCCTGGTCTTAACAAAATTATCTGCAGCTAAACTTATATATATTAGCCTACTGGGAATGATTTAGGTCAGATAGAATTTCAGTTGTTTTTTTTTTCGTTAGATTTCAAAAATTATTTTCTGTGTGTTTCTGTGTAGATTAAAGTTACCTGTTCCCTAGTTTTATCAGCTGAATGTAGAAAAATATCTATACTGATTAGGTTATTTGAACTGTTGCCCAGGATTTAACATCCAGGATTCGGCTACAATGCTATGGTTATTGTCTCCAATGTTTTTCTCCAGGAATACCACTCTTCATCCTGCCTCCCCAAACATGCATTCTAGAACTGCAGATTCTTTGCAAACTGGCCTCATCATGTTTCAGGACATATCATTTTTACATTTTATCAAATGTTATTTTGCATTCTGTTTCATTTTAATTGTGAATATATACTGTACAATGCTCTTACTTTTCTGTTAGGATGTTAGCTATAAAAAAATTTAATGAAATGAAAAAAATTAGTTTCACTAAGGTAACAACCAATGGCATAGGTGATCTCTGGGAAGCTTTATAAAAATTTATGTTGCATGACATCAAGCCAAAATGCAAGGAATGTGGAAGATGCTTTATCAGACAAATTCTAGGTATGTGACAGAAAACTCATTTGCAGTATATCAAAATTTCCCAGCTTTTTTGAATTATATATTTGGTAATTGTAGATCATTAATTCACTTTGCTCCACATGTCCTAGATTTGCTTATTAGGGAAAATATTTGATGTAATATATAATTTTATTTTGTTTTAAAAGAACTATTTCCCAAAGTGAACCATAAACAAAAGAAAAAGCAGTTAACCTTATTGATTATTTTTAGGTCGTTGTGGTCTGTTAAATTATTTCTATAAAAATGACATCATTACATGTTATTTTTTGCAGTTACTAGTTCTGAAACCGTCAAGATTACCACAATTGACACACAGATCGCATATTCGGCCTGAAACAAATTACATGTGCATGTCACAAAACTTAAGTGACTGATGATAATAGATTGAAAAGCTACTTACTGTGCACACAGTTGATTATAATGTGATGTGAAGAGAAACTTGCCATTTTCTTGTAGTCAACTAGCAAATACACTGCTTAGAAACAATTCTAAATATTGGCAGGGCTGTGTCTCTCAAAAGAGCTTTAAAAGGCAGAGACCAGAGAGCTTGAAATTCAGCCTGTGAAGGTCACTAGGTTCATCAGTCTATCTATTGTATTTTTAGTGTCCACAGACAATTTGTCACAAACGACAGCCTGATAAATGATGCAGAAGAAAAAAGTGTCTTTTTTTTTTTTTTTTTTAAAAAAGGCTGCTTTGGTGTGTGAGATTCTGATTATATTAAACATAATTGTTCCTTCAAAATGCATCCATTGTAAAGCCTAACAAGAAATGATCATTGAGCAGTGCCTATGGAACGCTACTACATAACTGTAACAGATAGTTACTGTTAGCCCCTTTGAGACTTTGGACTGGTTTGAGATGAACAGGGTAAGATGTGTTTCTTTGTTCACAATGTTATCCTTGTTTAAAATTGATTCTAAAAAGGAAAACACAAGTATTAAACAACATGATTTACCTAATTAGCTTTAGGTCCAACCAGGATCTATTCATAGTTAGCAAATGAGCTACTTATAAATGAAAACACTTTTTTTTCTTGTGCTATGTCTACTTTTGAGAGATGAATGCATGACTATACGAAAATTTTTCATTTTTACAATGCTATCAGAAGGATGGAGACATTTTCAAGTTGTATTTTCACAAAGTTTTTATAAAAATGAGTATCACTGACACAGTGCACCAAACAAACAGTTACTACTTTTCAAGGTCAAAATGAAAAGAACTCCAGAGGTGCTTTGGTACTATGGTTTAATACAGTTAAAAAATTCTTTTGCACAGTATGAAATAGGAAAGAAATAAAAATGCGCCACTGCAGTTCATGACATTTTGATCTTAGTAAACATTCAGTAATGATATTTCACAAAGTATTATATAGTAGTATATTACTAACCATGAGTAATTCTGTTGAGAAAAATAGATCTGAACATAATAATACATAATGTAATCATCCTATGCATTACTCTGCACATGAAGTACAGATTGTGCATATTTTTGCAGACACCCTGCTTACATTTCACACGCCAAGTTGCTCTTACCATCTTTTCAGCTGGGACAGATCTGGAACCTTACATGTTTTCTACTTACTGATGGAACTACTGCCAGAAAAGGTCTGAGGAAACACATGACAAAAGACAGTACAGCTAGAAGATTGCCAGCAGGGAAGGGAAACAAAAGGAAACCCTTGCTTTCTGCTTGGAAACTGATAAATTAATTTAGTGCAAAGTAGTTTATGCATTAACTCAAAGGTATCTGTGTGATCTATTTGCCTGTACCATATGAAACGCTGGCTTTACTATTTTCATTTCCACTAGGTCCTGCACATTCCTTAATAAAAGCAGTACTTCATGTCAAGGTATATCAATGTGAAATGTTCAATCCTACTTATAAACAGAGTTGTAGATCAATAGAATTGTAAACACTAGGAACTGGATGAAGGATGTCCCAGGAATTACCAAAGTATGAAGTTCAGTGGAGAAAGTGGTTGTAGCTAAGAAATGCAACTCTTGAACACTGCTTATAATACACAATAAATTAAATGTGGTCCTGGTTAAGATCTGTTGCAGATTTGAATCTAATTTTATAAGAAGTGACTCTTCAATTACCTTTTCTTCTTGTTATTATTCTGTGGTCAGAATAACATCTCATGGTGTGATTTCCTTTCAGAAATTTGCAGTTTTATTTTTTGTCATGAGTGTTTTTTTTCTTCTTTTAACTTTCATTGACATCTCCAGCCATGTGCATTATGTCTCAAAACGTTAAAAAAGTGAGCAAAATTATAACTAACAACATACAGAAAGCATATTAACTGCTTTTTAAACACAGAACAAAATATTATAATGCTATAAAAACAAAAGCAACTCTGGACAGGACTTCTTTTTTTTGGAAAAAATGAGAAATACTTTAACCTCAGGATTATATGAGTCAGTCATCCAACAATTGTTTTGCTGTGATAGCCAGGGCAACAAATAAATTACCATGATAGTTATAGAATGGCTACAATTTAAGATGGGGTTGTTAATATTCTGGAATTATTCATTTCTATATAAGCCCCAGAAATGTATATTTGGATATCTTTTATTGAAGAGATTCTAAACATATGTCAATATATTGAATCGCATTATAATGACCAAACCTGTGGTCCATACAGCTTCAGTAAACATAGATCATTATCACAGACAATAAAATTTCAGAAATAAGACATATGAAAACATGAATTTGTGGACTGGGTGGAGGGGCATGCAACCTTGGGCAGAAATGGCCAACTACTACTAAAGGTTATAGGAGCTACTGAAATGTTTCATGTGCAAAGACTCATTAGTGAGAAGAAAGAGAAGGCAGTACAGACACAGTGGGAGAAAAAAAATGACAGACATTTGAGATGAAGAGTGCTTGTATGGTAGAGTGCTTAGGGAGATGCCCTGAAATGAGAGGAAGATGCCCTGAACACAAGGATAACACCTGTATAGTTAGCACTCTCTTGTAATAGCAGTAATAATCATCATTATCATCCTGTAATGTCATATAAACTCTACAGTAAATAAAGCTTTCATAAGAGCATCACGTACATTTTAGTGTTACAACAATAGGACCAAAAATAAACCACACAACACTTTTCTTCTTAATTTTTGTTAACTCTCAAAGAGGACACCATTTATGCAGTTTTTCATAATTTTAAAATGCAACTGATCTGCAGCTCTTCTGCAAAAGTACCAAGAATCTAACTCTGATTATTCAAATTATTGTCATAACATGTGAGACGTGACTTGTATTCAACCTGCTCCTCTGAAAAGTGTCAGCATCACTTGTTCTATTATTGTTCCCTTTTCAAAGAACAGATTCAAATGTACTTTTTCATGCATACTAATTACAATAGTGAATATTTCACTTCCAGCATGGCATTCTTTAGATACTATATATTGAAGTCAAAATAAAAATAAATTAAAACTTTTCCTTTAGCAAGTAGATTATTTCTAAAGCATGTTTAATTTGGTTGGTTACATCTGCATTTGGAATTTAAATAATAGTGCCAAATATACATAAGACATTTATATCTAATGAACCAACTCTTAATGCCTACATCGACCATAAAAAAAAAAGTTTTAGTAGAGGCAACCATATTAGAAGAATTTGTTTAAGAAAGCAAAATATAAACCAGCTAGCTCAATGCATGCTCACAGACATTAAGGTAAGGCAACATGTACCATACTTGTGCCTTAAACTGGTCTTAAGAAATAAAAGTAATTCATAATCTATACTAATAAAAGGCAAAGCCCTCACTGACTGACTGACTAACTCACTCACTCACTCATCACTAATTCTCCAAGTTCCCGTGTAGGTAGAAGGCTGAAATTTGTCAGGCTCATTCCTTACAGCTTACTTACAAAAGTTGGGCAGGTTTCATTTTGAAATTCTACGCATAATGGTCATAACTGGAAGCTATTTTTCACGTGAACTGACTGTCAACACAGTGTGTAGAAAACCAGGAAGACCTCCAAAAAGCGCTGAAGAAAACATGCATTATATAATTGAGAAGGCAGCGAAACAATAAGAAGCGAGCGAGTGACATATACTACCATATTTATGAGTGCTGCTACTTCGGAAAGAAAGCAAGGTGTAAACCTAAACTTTAAATTAAGTTCATAGACAGGCTGCCGCTGGCGTTTCTCATGCCAACGGGTAATGCGGGATACAAGTTTAATGAGAGGACGCAGGATATAAACGAGAGTTTTGATCACTTTGTAACTATGTTAAAATTACTGGTGAAGGGGAGTGCTTATGCAAATTCCGAGAGACTGTGTTTGTGGGGAATTGACAGTTAAGGCGGGTGGGGGAGTCACGTCATCATCTCCTCTCCCATTTACCTCATTTTGCTCTGAGCTGAGCTCCGCGGTTAACGCCGTCTTCCAAAGCAACTTCATCACATTGCCACCAAATACTCACAGAAAAATCCACAAGTTAATACACACGCTGTCTCTAGAGTTTCTCCACACTGAATCCTCCAGGCACTACTTACAAAAGGTTACATTGACAATCGTGGTACGTTATTTTTAAAATCTTTCCTTTTCTTAGCACAAGCACAGCTGAGAAGCTTTGATGCATGTGCTCCATAACGCGTTAAAAAAGAATGCTTTTAATCACACTTTGCATTACAAGCAAAGGGGAACTTTTGTCAATGCATGATTTCCTGGTACACCGATTACATTTATCAGCGCATCCCGATTCATTTTACCCTCGCACCACCTTGGTTTGAGAAGAAGTATGAAAAAATATGAGGTTAACACAGAAAAACAGATCACCAATTCAAGCTTTATGAATAATCGATTCGCCATCAATAATTGTTTTGGTAAAGCCATACTCAGTGTAATCCTCCTTCCATTTTATAATTTTTCCGCCACTAGCCATGATTAAATGAATGGTAAAAAAGTAAGAGCGAAGCGAGGGTGACTTATTTAGGCAGGCATATATATGACAGCAACACTCATGACAATGTCAATCATGTTACGTTATTACAGTGGCTTGCAAAAGTATTCGGCCCCCTTGAACTTTTCCTCATTTTGTCACATTACAGCCACAAACATGAATCAATTTTATTGGAATTCCACGTGAAAGACCAATACAAAGTGGTGTACACGTGAGACGTGGAACGAAAATCATACATGATTCCAAACATTTTTTACAAATAAATAACTGAAAAGTGGGGTGTGCGTAATTATTCAGCCCCCTGAGTCAATACTTTGTAGAACCACCTTTTGCTGCAATTACAGCTGCCAGTCTTTTAGGGTATGTCTCTACCAGCTTTGCACATCTAGAGACTGAAATCCTTGCCCATTCTTCTTTGCAAAACAGCTCCAGCTCAGTCAGATTAGATGGACAGCGTTTGTGAATAGCAGTTTTCAGATCTTGCCACAGATTCTTGATTGGATTTAGATCTGGACTTTGACTGGGCCATTCTAACACATGGATATGTTTTGTTTTAAACCATTCCATTGTTGCCCTGGCTTTATGTTTAGGGTCGTTGTCTTGCTGGAAGGTGACGCTCCGCCCCAGTCTCAAGTCTTTTGCAGACTCCAAGAGGTTTTCTTCCAAGATTGCCCTGTATTTGGCTCCATCCATCTTCCCATCAACTCTGACCAGCTTCCCTGTCCCTGCTGAAGAGAAGCACCCCATGTGATGATGCGGGTTCTGGCTCCACACTCCCATTACTATTCGGGAGACCTTCAACCCAAACACCGTCAGTAATGTTACCGGTGAGCTAGTCAGTGAAGGCAATAATTGAGCATCTGAGCAAGGGGATGGTTAAAAGTGAAATAGTGCTTTTATTTAAAACAGTCAACAAAACAGGTGTTCAAATAAATAGTGCAGTGATTCCAAGTTCTTCAATAAATAAATAATCCATTAAAATGAAAACGTGGAGGTTAAAACAATAAATAGAAAAAAACAATCCTTAAAACCAGAGGTTAAAATGATCTTTCAGGAAGCAGTCTTTAAAAATCCACAAGAAGTTCGGTGCCTTCAATTACAACTAGCGTCTCTCCTGCTTCACCCAGCAGCTGACCTATTACCTACTCCTGCTACTGCTGTCAGTTGCCTCACCGATCCTTGGCTCCGGTCGGCTCCTCCGGACAGCGACTTGGGAATCCCTTAACGGCCAAGGCTCTCACGTTAGGGACACCGCGTCCCAAGTCCCGACTCCCGCGGAGAGTCCTGCACCTTCCCGGTCACTCCCGCCCTGCGAAAATAAACTTCTGCGGGCACGACCACAACCACTTCTCCCAGGTGTTGGCCAAACACCCAGGCTGCCTTCAGCTGCCTGCGAGCGTTTGCTCGCCTCCTTCCTGCTGCACCGATTTGCTCGCGCTCTCTCTTCTCTCCTTCCTGCTTCCAACCTCCGTTTCCTTCCCTTTCTTTCTTTTCCTCCTCTCTTTCTTTTTCCTCCTTTGTTCTTTCTCTGATCCTCCCCCAAAACCGACTCGCGCTTCTTTTAAATGACGAGGGGCCATCACAGCCGTAGCATTAGCCACGGGAGCAATCACGGATGAGAAACGCCCACATCCCCGAGCGTCCCGCGGCCCGCCACGGCCCAACGCCCCCTTGCTAAATCGCCGCGAGAACGGGGATTATTTATTTAAAAATGAATGGCCTTTGCTCAGTGAGCTGTGGACACGCTATACCACACCCCAGAGCATGATGCTGCCACCACCATATTTGACAGTGGGGATGGTGTGTTCAGAGTGATGTGCAGTGTTAGTTTTCCGCCACACATAGCATTTTGGCCAAAAAGTTCCATTTTGGTCTCATCTGACCAAAGCACCTTCTTCCACATGTTTGCTGTGTCTCCCACATGGCTTGTGGCAAACTGCAAACGGGACTTCTTATGGTTTTCTGTTAACAATGGCTTTCTTCTTGCCACTCTTCCATAAAGGCCAACTTTGTGCAGTGCACGACTAATAGTTGTCCTATGGACAGATTCCCCCACCTGAGCTGTAGATCTCTGCAGCTCGTCCAGAGTCACCATGGGCCTCTTGGCTGCATTTCTGATCAGCGCTCTCCTTGTTCGGCCTGTGAGTTTAGGTGGACGGCCTTGTCTTGGTAGGTTTACAGTTGTGCCATACTCCTTCCATTTCTGAATGATCGCTTGAACAGTGCTCCGTGGGATGTTCAAGGCTTTGGAAATCTTTTTGTAGCCTAAGCCTGCTTTAAATTTCTCAATAACTTTATCCCTGACCTGTCTGGTGTGTTCTTTGGACTTCATGGTGTTGTTGCTCCCAATATTCTCTTAGACAACCTCTGAGGCCGTCACAGAGCAGCTGTATTTGTACTGACATTAGATTACACACAGGTGCACTCTATTTAGTCATTAGCACTCATCAGGCAATGTCTATGGGCAACTGACTGCACTCAGACCAAAGGGGGCTGAATAATTACGCACACCCCACTTTGCAGTTATTT
>JANRMT010027041.1:117793259-117804413 GCA_026402145.1 Polypterus bichir lapradei | reverse complement strand
ATATATATATATATATATATATATATATATATATATACACACACACATATACATATAAATATATATACACATGTATACACACACATACATATATATACACTAGCAAAATACCCGCGCTTCGCAGCGGAGAAGTAGTGTGTTAAAGAAGTAATGAAAAAGAAAATGAAACATTTTGAAAATAACGTAACATGATTGTCAATGTAATTTTTTGTCACTGTTGTGAGTGATGAGTGTTGCTGTCTAACAGTTTCCTGCAATTTGAAAGGCAGAAATGCTTAATGTCTGTATATAGGCAGACATGTTCTTAGCTGATTTATTCAACCCTAGTCAATTGGTTGGCTCCTTTGGACTAAAATGGTTACTAGTTCTGATTCTGCTAGGATCATCTTAAGTAAGGCTCTCACTAATGAACATTTTCTGAAGCTAACCACTTACCCAAATACTGTCAAATTATTTGTTAAACACAGTTAATTTTCAATTCTATAAATCTCTCCTTCTCAGTCACCTCATCAATTCTTACCTTAATTTGCACTCTGGATATGGTCATCACTCTTTACACTACAGCTACTGAAGGCCACCACTTCCTTCACATGCACTAGCTGAACAGCTAGGTGGAGGGAGCTTAGGTCATTTTTATGTTACTGTTACTTCTTTAACTCTTGATTTTGCTTTATTCAAGACTTTCAAGCATATTTCTGACAAGTCTCTTATGAATTCAATTTTTCTGCCTGACAGTGATCTATTGACTTCCCTGCATCTCTCCCTTTATCTCAGACCTCACTGGAACTCTCTTTATTCTGTGACATCTCAGTTAATACTTTTATTTTTGGCTCTTTAACTATCCATATCAACTGCTTTTCTGTTGTTCTTCTGGTATTCTTTCTCTACTTGCCTAATCTATTTGGTTATGTCCTAACACTAATACAAAAAGAAGGACGGGCAACAACACATGTGTCTGAAATAAAATTTATCTTTTCCTCAGTACCGATTATATCTGTAAATTTGTTTTCCTACATCTCCATTTTCCTGCTGTTTTTTACATATTGTATATATCCTCATAAAATGCCTAGAGTTATGCTGAACAGATTAAAATGTGCTGTAGCTTCTTTCCTGTTATGCCTTTCAAGATTCCATATTTGACTGACGTCTTTCTCACATGGTATCATTGTACTGCTTGATCCACAACCATAAAGAGATGCTCCACTCCTATGACAAAGACACAGCTCATGTATGCATATTTTAAATGCAAAATCTGCCTGCCAACCTCAAAGGCCTTGTTGTCTGTATATCTGTATACTTTCTCCTACTTAATTACTTGTTGCATATCACATGGACAACTCAAGAACGTTGACAAATTCAGAGGTTCTGAATGTTGCTGCAGGAGTCTGGATTTGAATCAAGTATCACGACCAAATTACTCCTCCTTTGGCTCTTTTATGCTGGTGTTCTGCCAAATATCAAATTAAATTCAAAACTCTGCTAAAGACATATAACAAACTTGATTCAACACTCCAGACTACCTGCCTTAAGCTGCTTTTACCGAACAGTACTCTTAAATGATCAAAACCTTCTGAATCTGGTCTTCTTACTAATCCAACTCCCTTATGCAGTTTTTGATAGAAGCTTAGCTGTGTAGCTCCTAACCTCTGGAGTGCTCTTTGTGGCTCTGTTTTTGATTCTCCATCTTCCTTGATGTTCAGATTTATATGGAAGCCTCACCTCTTTTGTCTGACCTATCAATGGTTGTGACTTCATTTTCAAATGTCAGTAGTCCCTACTGATTACTATGGTGGTAAAGATCTGGGGTAAGATTTATAAACCTTGTGTATGCATTAACACTGGCCCAAAATATGCATATACAATTATACACTCAAAGTTCGGGATATGTAAAAGAAAGCTTGACAGGAGAACTTGTGTACAGAGGGACTTTGACCCATTTGTACATTTCAGAGAAACTGGAAAAAGATGACACTCCTGATTACGTAGGAAAATGCAGCCAAAACAGCTAAATGATGACTCACACATAAAATAATTCATATCACAGAGTCATTATTATAATGTGCATTGCAGTGAAAAACATATTGAATCTTAAAAATAATGACTATGGTGTAAGGATATTATGTAGTTACCTTTTAAGAGGGCCAATATTTCCATTTGTACTGAAGAACATTTTTGATTTTTCAACAATATACCTGTTGTCACTTCTCAGGCAACTGGTAGAAAGATCAGGAAGACCTCAGCATATCTTCATATTGTCATGCCTGCTGTGCTGGAAGCCATTAACTAACCAGCAAGGAGCTACATTAAGTTTCTGTATAGTGTAGATTTACATACA
Organism: Polypterus bichir lapradei; assembly: GCA_026402145.1. Taxonomy (NCBI): domain Eukaryota; kingdom Metazoa; phylum Chordata; class Cladistia; order Polypteriformes; family Polypteridae; genus Polypterus; species Polypterus bichir. Next base: position 117,802,078 of record JANRMT010027041.1, on the reverse strand, counting down.
TAAAACATACTGTAACATGTTTTTGCCATCATAAAAAGGCAACTTACTTTTCCTAATGTAGTTGGAGAACTTTTCTGCATTCATATTGCAATATTGGCACCTAGAAAGAATGAAGCTGCTTTTGTTAACTTCAAGCAGTTATATTCCATGAACACACACATCAAGTCATCTGTGATGCCAAGATGACACAGACAAATATTATGGCTTGGTGACCTGGCTGAACCCATGATTAATTTAATTTGAGGCAAAGTAACTTTGGCAGACATGATGGTACCATACGTGGTGGCTCACTTGCTAGTAAACTACTGGCTAAACCCTCTATTTTTTTATATAACCTATACTATTCATTCTAACATCAATCATGCCAATACATGTGCCATGTAATAGCAGCTACCTGCACAGCTGCTAGTGACTTACACATTTCTCTGACACTGTGCTTCAGTGCTGTGTTGAGTGCACCACAGAGGCAGGTGGTGGTCTTGATGCTTCATGTGGGAATGAGTTCTGCCAGCCAATGACAATCTACAGCATTGTTATTACATACGTATGAGGTTCATTAGCATAGTACATATATGGTTGTTTTCATGGCACAGTCATGTATGTACATTTAAACATAAATTTGTGATTTATAACAGTAAATTGAATAGAAATGTGCATGCACCAGGTTTTATAAATCAGATTTTTTTTGGCAAACTCTTATTTTCTCACTTGAATCCACCCAAAGTTTAATAAATAACACCCCTGGAATGTGACCTTTGAAGGTTCTATCCAAAATGTTTTAAAATTTCATTTTTTGTGTACAATAGGTTTGTCTTACTACATTTTTTCTAAAGCTCATGTTAAGAGTAAATATTAACATTTGATAGGTTTACTTTATAGCTATGATGTTTTAAGTAGTGCTGATTTGTTTTCAAGTCTAGTATGCTTTGTTTAGTCACACATGGCTGGCACTGCACTTAACCTTCACCAATTGATTGAATGTGATGAGCCCTCATGGTGGTTCCATACAAATTTCCTCAGGCTAAGCCTGACTGAGCTAAATAATATCATCTAAAGACATTCACCAGCAAACACCACTACCAAGCCTGAATCCCGGAGTGGAATCCTGGTATCCTTGTTACAGGTAAGATTTTGTTAGAATTAACTAGTACTTTCATGAGAGCCAAAGTATAGATTGTTCTTTGATACAGTACTATGAAATTAAAGTATCTATGACCAAAGAATCAGTACAGTGGCAGGAGTTTTGCAAAAACTGTGCTGGATGGTGGTGGTGATGATGTGGAAACGTAACATGCTAAAATAAAGCTTCTGGGGAGAGTTGCTAAGCTTGTGTTTTATGATAGTGGAAAACAACAGTATGTGAAAGCCTTGGGGTAGAACAGGTTTTCCTTTGGATGAAAAGTAGCCAGTTGAAATGGTTTGGGTGTGTAGTTTGGATGTTGCTTTGGCATTTCCCTTGGGAGGTGTGCAAGAAAATTTAGCAGGAAGAGTGGAAAGAACTTGTTAGAGATAGGGAGGCCTGTTCTGCCAGGCTCATTTTGTTGCTACTGTGACTTTCACCAGGGAAACAGAAAGAAAATAATAATGATGATGTTGATTACACACTGGTTTGTACTGATTTCATATTTAAAATTTATGTCCTGAAACATATAAAGTAAACAGTATTATAATACAAGACCTGATGATAGTGTAAGCTGCCAATGCTGACATGTAAAATTTAGTTAACTAATTAATGTATCATTAAATGAAATATAAGGATTAAAAATATAAATATAGCACAATACAACAAGAACAAAATACAAAGAAACAAAAAATAAACCTGCATACCTATCCAGGCATCACGTATCTTTATGTCCCTACCTTTGCTGTAACTCTTTTTATACACCTTCAAATTCATTAAAGCCCAATTAAATATTTTTTCTGCCTTCAAAAAACACATTTATTAACATAATATTGGAAAGATTTAGACAAAAACAAGCAATCAAGCAATTCAGCTCAACAAAGTTTGCCAGTCCTATGCATGTCTCCTAAAATAACATCAAGTTGAGTTAAGAAGGTCCCTAAAGTCCTACAGTCTACCACACTGCTTGGTAGCTTATTTCAAATGTCTATGGCTCTCCGTGTAAAGAAATACTTAATATATGTGCGAAATTTACCCTTAAGTTCCCAGTTGTGCCCCTGTGTTCTTGATGAATTCATTTCAAAGTAACAGTCTTGATCCACTGTACTAATTCCCTTCACAATTTTAAACACTTCAGTCATGTCTCCTCTTAATCTTCTTTTGCTTAAATTGAAAGGGCTCAGCTCTTTTAATCTTTCCTCATAGTGCATCCCCTGTAGCCCTGGAATCAGCTTAGTCGTTCTTCTCTGAACCTTTTCTTTTTTCACTACTATATCCTTCATGTCACCTGGAGTTCAAAGCTGTAAGCATTACTCCAGGTCAGACCTCACCAGTGCCTTATAAAACTCCTTTGACTTGTACTCTATATGTCGTACTATATAACCTAACATTCTGTTTACTTTCCTAATGGCTTCAGAGGAGTGTCTGGAAGTTGATAGTAACAAGTTCACTACAACTCCTAAATCCTTCTTACAAGGTCTACTTTCAATTTTCAGACTTACCATTGTTTATTTAAAGTTCACATTTTTACTTCCTACATGTAATAGTTTACATTTACTGACGTTAAATTTCATCTGCCACAAATCTGTCCAAGTCCCTCTGATTCAATGGATTCTAGACTATCTGCCAATCCTTCTAGCCTGGTATCATATGCAAACTTAAACAGATTGTTGTTTATATTGGTATCCAAATCATTTATATATACTAAAAACACTAGCAGACCCAGCACTGACCCCACTCTTAACTTCTCCTTATTCTGAGTTTATGAAATCTATTAAGTCAAAGCTTACAATCATAGTCATTCATTTCTTAAACTGATGCTGGACATGTTAGTGTTTGCAAAAAGTACCATTTACTTAGCTTTCGGAAGGTGAAATTTAGCATAAAATGACTAATGAAAAGTAATAATAAAGACTTTATTTTTAGTAGTCTATCAACAGAAAAAATTCACTGACTTGCTCTTCGTCTCTAGACCTTCAGTAGCTGGATAGAAAGCCTCAACTCACAGATCCATTAACTAATAGTATTTTTATTTGTAACAGCTGTAACTTCATACTACTCTCATGTCCAGATCTTCAGAAAGACACCCTAATTTCACAGCAGTGCCTTGCTAGCTGTATGCCTTTAGGGAGAAAAATGAATCGAAACTAGGTTAGTAGATTGGACAGAACCTCCCTAAATTAAGCCAGTAAGAAAAAAAAAAAAAGTAAAATGTTTTATGGTCTAGGGGCAGGAGATAACAAAAGGGGAATTTTTTTAAATGGATTTACTTTATCTAATGAATTTGAATTCACCCTTCATCAACTGCCTGACAAAAACCACCTACACTGTACAAACAGTCAGCATATAAAACAGAAAAAAGCAAACCTCCTATTAGTATAATACAGTATGTACCATTATTTTCCAGTATGGGGGTAAACTGGTTTGACAATAGAAGGAGTCTGACATCTGCTTTTTAGCTTTATATCATTTTAGCTGACAGCCTCAGGATATGTTTGCAATGTATACCAGGAATTCCCAATTATATAGAAAATGAGACAGTGGACTTTGTTTTCAAAAGCTTTTTATTTAGTTAGTTTATCTTTTTTTAAGATAGCAACACCTTAGTTAATGAAGTGATGCATTCCAAAATTTTACATCATTATAGAAGATTCAATTATTGAAGATTTAAGTACCATATATACATATTATAACAACTAGGGGTGGTGGGGTGGAAATAACTGCTCTCTCATTCCTCAGCTACCCGCCAGTAATACTGCCATCTCCCTTATCTTCTATGGCTCCTTTCATGCAGCTCCATGCACACTCATCTTGCTCATCTACTGCCTGAATAATCACACCGCCAACTCACACCTTGCTCCTAATTTTGGGTCAGAGGCAACACTATATAACTCACTTTCTCCCCCACCTCCATGAGCTAATCCAAGCCAAGATCCTTAAGGAGACTTACCAATGACCACACATCGAGGCTAAAGGATTTTAGCAAAGAAGAAGCACCTTATAAGTGCTTGCAGGTAAGGATTGTCTAGTCACACCCTCTCTTTTATACTCTGCACTTTTCATGGCCAGGTGCTAACCTTGATAATTCCATTGCATAGGATTTTTTTCCTCCAACTTCCATCCTATTTATAATATACATTTACATTTTCTTGGCAAATTATAAGACATACTTCATGAATATTAAAGTAACTATGGCATACGTGAAATGAGCATTCAGCAATTACATATAACAAGTTTATATTCCATACAATGTATGGTGTTGATGTCAAACAACAACGGTGATTGCATAAGGACTTCCACAGGGCCCTAGCAGACAGGTACTTGAACTTGTGCCTGTGCAATGGTATGTTTTATGCCAGCTCATAAAGGAGCTTCATTCTCAGTGGATTCATTAGATATGTATTATGGTGCACTTCCTACACATTATAAGCTAAATCTTTGAAGCTCTGAAACCCCTAGGTTAAGAAATACTGATATACAGTTTACTGTAGTTACGTTATGTCTTTGTGATGTATGCACTAAAACTGTTTTGTGACCTGTATCATATAACAAGATAAGCAAAATGGACATTTTTAATGGTATGTGTGATGGCTATCATTTGTGCTTTTTTATGAGAAACTAAAAGTTTATGGTATCACCATGAGATATGTTTGATGGCTACTTTACAAACATATACAAATGAAAGCATTAAAACTTTAATAGCAAGAAAACAGATTCATGGGGCATTTTACATTTTACTTCATGAACTGAAATGTGTGGCTTTTCTTTTCTTTGAATTTTAAGACTGTTGCCCAAAATAAATTTCAGAATAACTAAAATGAAAGAAAATCTAGGTTATGTCCTTTAGGAAAACATATCACAGAGGAAGTGTATGCTCATATAGAGTGTCACTACTTTGTAAAGGTTTTATGAGTTTTTCTTTCAACTGATCTAAGTTAGTTTTACAGCTTTAGTTTTATAAATTGTATAACCCAGAGCTATACTTATCTGGGACATGTACCTGTTCTCTGGTGGGTAAAGACGCATCAACAGTCTGGTTTCACATATAATTCACAACATCTTGATGACACGCAAGAAAAATGAACCATATCCTTTAGAATGATAGATCACAAAGGAGAGTTTAAAAATGAATTCAAAGAGCAATTTAACTACAGCTTGAATGTAATACTACATGTTTAGAATAACCCTTTAACAGCATTTTGAGAATCAAAATAAATAAACCAGTGCTCAAAAGTCTTGCTGAGACTTTAGCCACAGATAATACATTTGAAGAGGTAGCAAACTACAGTTCTGAATGCTCATTTGGTGCACGAAGTGCAAAACCTCTTGCCTCACTATTGGAAAAAGAGACAGACTATCAACAAAGTGAATATCAGAATTATATGACTTTAAACATAGAGAAAAATCCACCTTAATAAAAGGATAAGTGTCTGTCCGGTTGCTATGTCTCTCTGTCATTCCAAAAGATGTTTCATCACAAACTTATTCAGTAACAAAAAGCATTGCATTTGTCATTCCAACAGGTGCATCACAAACATTAACAGTGCTTTTACTAATCCCATACAAAATGGAATATAACAGAAAAATATGCATTATTTGACACACTGAAAACGTTAAACACTGAGGTCTAAGTTGATTAGTCAGATTTCAGTCCATCTTAAATGGATAGCACAACTAGTTTAGAACTAAACCAGTAAGAACTAGAACAATTAGAAGATATGATGTTTAATATAATTTTTACAACAAATTTCTATAATGGTTAACAGGAAATGGAGCATGAAATTCAAATATTGAGAGAGGGATGGGACAACATAATCAAGAACAAATGGCTTACTTGCATATTGGCTGGAATAAAGTTGTAAGGAATATAACAATACAATATTTTGTTTAGAAACTTACAGCCCAACTGTCTTGATCATGTAGAAGAGAGAAATGTAGACAATAAATATGAACTTTCTAAGAAACCTATTCATTGATATAGTGTGTGACTATCAACATTACAATTGACAAAGGTTTATTTTGTATTTGTTTAGATATGTTCTATACTGCATTTTCTTCTAATTATACTTACATGGTAAGGTGTTGTATGCTAATTAGTGCACACAACTAAGAATTTCACTGTACTCTGTGCAAAAGAGAATATTGACTCTGTAAACTTAAAAACACACTGATTAAGATAAGAAAGGCACTTTAGGACCATTAGGGCTTACATTGGTTTTAACTAATTAACCAGAATATTATATTCCAGAAAATCAGTTATTATTGCTTTTCACCAACACATGTACAGTCATCAAAAAATAACTCAAAAATTGAGAGTGCATGATCTGGTAAGTTGCGTCTAAAGAAAATGGTAATTGCAGGGTATACATATCACTTATAAAATCAGTTGTCGGAACAGTTGACGCTGTCTTTGACTTTTTGTTATAACTAACAGTGAACCCTGAGAGGTTTACTTTTCCCAGGTGTGCTATGGAGTTTTTGCTTTCCTTTCCTCTGTGGTTAACAATAACAACAACTGATTTTAACTGCTACAATGAGAAATGAAGTCAGAGTCACATGGGAATGATATGGAGGGCCTTAATCACTGTATCACAGACTATATTAACTTCTGTGTTGACACAATGGTACCCTCAAAGACAGTGTGTTGCTTTCCAAACAACAAGACCTAGAATACTAAGGACCTAAAAGGTCTCCTGAATGAGGAAAAAGAGCATTCAAATCCAGTGACAGAGGCCCTGAAGGACACCCAGTGAGTACTAAAGAAAAAGCAGAGTGAAAGGAAGCTTACAAAGGTACAATAGAAAACAAGATCACTCGGAATAACATTAAGGGTGTCTGAAAAGGACACAGTTACTGGACTCAAGCAATCCAGGGTTCATGTGCTAGAAAGGGATGAGGACAAATCATACACCCTGAAAACAATTTTTTTTTTAAACAGACTTTCCCTCCCAGTGACCAGTCATCCACAAACCATTGCTACTACATCTATAACATCTACCACTTTAACTTTAATGGCTGGTGATGAGCCCACCTCTGACCATCATTAATGGCTGTCCATAACTGAAAACAAAGTGAGGAGAAAATTAAGGAAGCTACACACAGGACAAGATATGGTACCAGATATAGTCAGTCATTGAGTTCTCGAGGCCTGTGCTGACCAACCCTATGATATACTCTGCCACCTGTTCAGTCTGTCTAACACTCCAGAGAGTGTGGCTGCTGTGGAAAACATCCTGCATTGTTTCTGTTTCAAAGACAGCAGTCACCCTTTTCACCTAAAGACCACAGACCAGTGTCACTTACATCTCACATCATGAAGACCTTTTAGGGGCTGGTCCGGGGCTAGATGAGTTCTCTTGTGTTGGACCACCTGGACCCACTGTAGTTTGTCCAGCAAACAAAGACTGGAGTGGAAAATGTGATTATCTGTGCACTCCACAAGGTGTTGTTTCAAATGGACAAAGCTGCCAAAACTGCGAGAATTATGTTTTTTTTATTTTTCCATTGACTTCAGTACCATCCAGCTATCCTTATTAAGGCTTAAGCTCAGAAAGAGGAAGGCGGATGAGCCTATGTTGCCCTGGATAATGGACAAACTGTCCAGTAGACTGATATTGGTAAGAAATGATTTGTCTAAAAGTGATTTATAGGGAAAAGCAGCAAGAATACACAAATTTAGAAATAAATTGTATAAAAATATTAGAAATTTAATCATATATAATAAACTGGTCTTTAGTCCTAATTGTAAACAGATGACTAAAGGCATCTTTATATGGAGCCGCAGTAAGATCTAATGTTTGAGAGAATAACAATAACAAAAATAGCTCCAGGGATACTTTGTACTTTCAACATTAAAAAAGACACACAAGGAGACAACACAAAATGACAAACTAGATTTTTCATGTAATTCAATGAAAAGTAAAGAAAATTTGTAAACTGAACAGGATGGTCAACAGGGAGACAAACCAAATTATGCAAATATGGGGTAATGCTAATTTAAGGTGCGTCACTAGGCAAGTAGCTGAATTTTGCACTCTGTACTTTATGAGGGAATCACTTGAGAAGACTGTAATGGATAGTGTTATAGATTTTAGAAGATTATAGCTTTAAAGAGTGTTTCAGCATTAGGAATATCTAAATACAATTATGATCAAATCTTTGTGATGTTCCTAAAGTGACTATACCCATAACAATAAATATGGACAATGGTTTTATCCATAGGGTACTCAGCAGCCATTTCTTCTGATAAATACATATTATTATATATATGTACATGACAATTTGAATTTGTATTTTCTTTCTAGTTTCTTCTGCCCACTGATAGGCCAAAGTGTAAGTGTACACAGTGACAAGCTACTGGTGTTGTTCAAGGTAAATGACAGACTTCTACCCTTGTTTAGGACTGCCTGTAACTCTATCTAGAATGAACTATAGAGGACACTGAAAATTATGATTGTTTTCATTTACATATTTATCTTTATTGTAGCCAAAATATACCACAAAATGTGAAATATATCCTGCGCCTGGATAAAAAAAGGAAATTCTTTTCTTTCACTTACTGTATATTTAATATTTCAATTAAAATACAGCACTATGAAAACTATAATATTGTCTACACCAGGGGTGCCCACACTTTTTCGTCTTGCAAGCTACTTTTAAAATGACCAGGTCAAAATGATCTACCTACATTAAAAATTAT
>JANRMT010027041.1:117777306-117793159 GCA_026402145.1 Polypterus bichir lapradei | reverse complement strand
GTGTGTGCCTTTCCAAATCATGTCCAATCAACTGAATTTACCACAGGTGGACTCCAATTAAGCTGCAGAAACATCTCAAGGATGATCAGGGGAAACAGGATGCACCTGAGCTCAATTTTGAGCTTCATGACAAAGGCTGTGAATACTTATGTACATGTGCTTTCTCAGATTTTTTATTTTTAAAAAATTTGCAGAAATCTCAAGTAACCTTTTTTAATGTTGTCATTATGGGGTGTTGTGTGTGGAATTCTGAGGAAAAAAAGGATTTAATCCATTTTGGAACAAAGCTTTAACATAACAAAATATGGAAAAAGTGATGCGCTGTGAATACTTTCCGAATGCACTGTAAATTCGATTACCCTAAAGTAATATTTTTTAACAAAGTGCATTTTAATTAATGAGTCCTTCCAAAGTTTCAGACTAGCTCCTTTCAGGAATGCTATACAGTATTTACAGGTGTGAAATGAATAGCCTTGACACACGAAAAAGGTTTGGGGCAGCTACCCATATACTTAAATCCTGGCTGCAAAACAGTAAATAGGTTGCACAGCTGTGTACAGAATTGAGTCAAAAACAGAACTGATTCAGAAGCTACAAACTGGAAGTTTTAAAGCTGGGCAGATGGTTTATGTGATTGAGTCCAGACCCAGAAGTAATGTCATCGGACCTAGGCAGAATTTCCCATATTCGGTCTGCAGGAAAAAAAGAAAAAGGGTTATCGCACCCCACCACCCCCTGTCCTGGCATGGAATAAACTTCTTTTCATCCCTCAACACTTTTTCGGAGCCCGGTTTCCCCTAATGTCCTTAAAACAGCTTCTACCTGCTGTAGGTGTTCCTTCCAAGTGCTGGAATAGATAATCATATCTTCCAGGTAGGTAGCATTATATCAGATATGGGGCTGGAGCACTTTATCCACCAGATGCTGGAACGTCACAGGTGCCTCATGCAACCCTAATGGAAGGACACAATACTGTCAGTGTCCACTAGGGGTGCTAAATGCGGTCTTTCCTTTTCTGAGTTCAGTACCCCTTTGTCATATCAAGTGTGGTCAGGAAATTGACTTGTCCTAGCCACTCAAGGATGTTGTTCATTCATCGGATAGATGTCGAATTGGGAGACCTAGTTAAGCTGACGGAAGTCATTGCAAAACCTCCAACTCCTGTCCAGCTTTCCGACCTAGATGATGGGACTGGACCAGGGACTATGACTGTCCTCTATCACTCCTAGTTCCAGCATTTGTTTCCACTCCAGCTTCACTTCTGCTGTATTTGCTTCGGGAAGCCAAAAGAGGTGCACTTGGGCTATTACCCCGGGTTTGTCACTATGTCATTCGCAATCAGGGAGGTTTGTCTGGGTTTCTCACTCAGTACCTAGGATAGACAGGATAACTGTTTCCAGCTCCCGTCGTTAATAGACAGTCAAATTAGGACCAAAGTTAAGGTCTAATTTATAAGTGAAAAGTGAACGGTGCTGTCCAGAGGAGGGATCAGGATCCCTATCCTTCCGAGGTTTCAGCTGATTTACATGATAAACCCATTTGCTCGGTCAACGTTTTGGTTGTTTTACCAAATAATCGACAAGCCCCTTCCTCCCCTTAACCTCATAAGGGCCTTGCCAATGTGCCAACAGTTTAGAATAGGAGGTAGGAACTAGGACCATGACCCGGTCTCCTGGGCGGAATTCCCACATAGACGTGACATAGTCATAACAATGAACCTGAGCTGCTTGCACCTTCTCCATGTGAGATTTTAGAATGGGTTGCATTTTAGTGAATCTATCGTGGAATTGTGTGATATATTCCAATATATTTGTTGAAGGGAAGGCCCCTTCCCCTGATATGCAAAAAGGGGAGGAGTTGATCCAAGTACCTGCTTCATAATTAAGGGTTATTCCTTTAACATTCATGTGGAATATCTTTCTAGATGTTCTGTATACACATGTATTAGGATTCCAAAAAATAAATTCTTTAATGAAACAATCAGGATTCAACACACTGGTCAGTTTCCTCAGATAAGCACAGGTAAGAGAATGATTATTACTAGGATTAGAGGTAAAAATATGTTTGAGTCTACATCTAAATATAAAACACAGTCCATTGGCTGGTCCAGCAACATGCACAACTGTGTGTTCACTGTTGAGAGAGCTGCAACAATAACATTCAGAGCCCTGGGTTCACATACTTTTCATTCTATGTTTCGACTACTCTATTGATTTGTGTGTTTCATACTTTGGTTTGCCTTAGATTGCCATTTCAGGCGAGTCCTTTGCATTTGTGCTCGTCAGAGATTATTTTGTGCTGCAGAGCATTTGTGTAAAACAAATCTTTTTATTTCTAAAGATCCTTTGCTGCCCTCTTTTTGACTAGCCAGGTCTGGACAGTTTTATCTCCACTAGTGCACATTTTTAATATATTTTGGGGCTTACATGCTTGGGAACTCTTTGAGTTCATAACAACAATAAGCAGACCTAGAGCAAACTTAACAATTGTGCTTTTATTCAAGAATAAAACTGAATAACAAAAACTTCAAGTGACAACAAGATATCAAGAAGACATTATTCACCAGTGTTTGTGTGTCTGCTTATATCCCTTCAATGATATCTTTTACAGGTAGCAAAAATTTACACCGGGTGTTACAGACTCAAATCAAATATGTGTTTTTATTATATTATAGTAATAATATTAGCAGCTCACTACTCAAAATGGGGAAAATCCGGCTCGAACATTCAACCTCTTGATTATGAGGCAGCAGTTCTTACCTCTGCACCAGCCAAGCAGACATGTCAACTTTGTGTTGATTGATATTTGGGCTTAGGTTTTTACTCCTTGACAGCAACATATAAATTGAATGATTTCTTTTTCTTTGGTTATATCCTTGAATAAAAGAGCACTTGTTTTGTTTTACCTTTTATTAAAGTGTTTATTTGATATTTGAAATTCGGTCTTCACACATTATACACTTCATGTCAGCATTTTGTCAATTATTACTATAACAGGAAAAAAGTTTGTCTTTGTTATGTGTTCAGCATTTCCTGCCTCACATTTCCTGTCATTCTCCTTTTACCCAGATTGTTGTAGACATGGAACACAAATGAAATGTATTCCAAATAACATATATTATTTACCCTATACAATTCCAGACACCTCACACCTAGATAAACAGATTTGAGCTGGGAGAACTTCAGCTGTGTCAGTGGGGGATAGGATAGCAGGCTCCTTGCTGCTTGTGGTGATTGACACATTTGCAAAACAAAGATGCTGAATGAGAGGAGCGAAGGAGGTTAAGGTGGCCTGGCATTATGCCTTTTTTCGTAGGGATCTAGGGATTCTAGTGTTAAGACTGGTTAAAAATAAATTTTTAAAAAAATTCTCTGTTTCTATTAAGGTCAAATGTATATGCTACAAGGAGTGCCTATATCTGCTGTTGTTATTGGCTTATATATTGTTCATGCTGAAGAAACAAAATCAATGTTTTATCGTGTTACCAGATAATCTAACCACCAACTAACTTAGGTTCTTTTCTTAATAGGGGATAGAAAGAAATTTCAAAACCAGCTGTACAATTGTTACCTGTAACCTCTTACCTGTTTTACTGCTCATATTTTACCCCAAGTATTCAAACCCAGTTTACCACCAACAGACAGCTTCACAAAAGTCTCCTCTGGTGCCTTAAGGTAATGCATTTAGACAAGGAATAGACAATCTAGCTTCACGGCTCATTAGTAGCAATTAGACAAAGGCATTGACTTTTAAATCATTAAAAATAAATATATTGTAATAAAAAGGTTCATGCAACATGGCTACTTTACCTCTTTGTTCAGTCCAAGTAGTTGTAATAAAATGTTAATCCCCCTGAAAGATGCACCAGCTCATCCGATGCAGCCCCCACCCCACCCCCCAAATGTCCAAAAATAAGCAAATAAGCACAAGTAAAAAAATATATTGATGTTATTATTTACAGTTCCTCACAGCAGAGGAAAATGTTTCATAGTTATTGTAAGAGCCAATCTTAGGAAGTTAAAGTTTTGAGTTAAACTCATATTAATGCTTGCTTAATTTGAATCTATACTAATAAACGGCAAAGCCCTCACTCACTCACTCACTCACTCACTGACTGACTGACTGACTGACTGACTGACTGACTGACTGACTGACTCATCACTAATTCTCCAACTTCCCGTGTAGGTAGAAGGCTGAAATTTGGCAGGCTCATTCCTTACAGCTTCCTTACAAAAGTTGGGCAGGTTTCATTTCGAAATTCTACGCGTAATGGTCATAACTGGAAGTTGTTTTTCTCCATTTACTGTAATGGAGTTCAGCTGGAGGGGCGGAGTTTCGTATGACATAATCACGCCTCTCACGTAATCACACATTACGTAGAAAGCCAGAAAGAGCTACAAAACGCGCTTTAGAAAACATGCATTATATAATTAAGAAGGCAGCGAAACAATTAGAAGCGAGCGAGTGACATATAAAACCATATTCAGCGGCTCACATGAACTGACGCAGTGCGCAGACAAAAAGTAACAGTTCCAAAGAGTGCTGAACAAAAACCGAATTACACTGCTATGCTCAAATAGATAAACCACACGCAGTGGCTCAATAGCAAAGCATTCGCCTGTAGCGCCCACGTCCGAGGTTCGATTCCCGAGAGGGGATGCACTAAGTATGTACGCGTGATTCTCGATTTATTTTAACCTCGCATCCCCTTAGTTTGAGACGTATGAAAACGCATGCGGTTAACGCAGAAAGACAGATCACCTATTCACCTATTGAAGCTTCATGAATAATGGATACTTTATTCGCGATCAATGATTGTTTTGGTAAAGCCATACTCAGTGTATTCATTAGATGAACGGTAAAAAAGTAAGAGCAAGGGGACGGTAACTTACTGAAGCACACAAGCAAAACCACAATAGCACGCGGGCTCGATGTACTGACTTGCGCGATCACATTCCAAAAAATATTTCTTTTCAAGTTCTATTTAGTCCATTTGAGTCAAACTCAAAGCCCACGGGCCACATCCGGCCCGGCGTGTAATTATATCCGGCCCGCGAGATCATTTTATATACTGTATTATTGTTATTAATGGCCCGGGTATATGAAGCGCTGGTAACACAATAAACTACAGATCCCATAATGCAGCGCTTCAGCTGCCTTGCCGAACACTTACCGCGTTGCTGCAAGTTATTGCGAAGCTAGCCCACACGATGCCGAAGAGAAAAGTTGATTCTGAAAATAGAGCCTTTAAAAACCGATGGGAGGCTGAGTATATGTTTACTGACATTGCCGGTAAACCCGTGTGTCTCATTTGTGGAGCTAATGTGGCTGTACAGAATTTAATCTTTACAACGACTGACAAACACAGAATGTAACTTGAACACAACACATCGTACAAATACGACCCTGATTGAAACAAATAACGATAATCGAATCCTTGATCACAGCAACACTCACAAAGCAATTACTGTATATTGACAATCATGTTACGTTATTTTTAAAATGTTCCCTTTTCTTTTTCATAGCTTCTTTAACACACTACGTCTCCGCTGCGAATATATATATATACCCCGATCTACATACTCTCAAATAAATAAGCCACACACCGTGGCGTAATTGTAGAGGCTTCGCCTCTATCGCCTACATCCGAGGTTCGATTCCCGAGAGGGGATGTACTGAGTATGTACGCGTGCTTCTCGGTTCATTTTAACCTCGCATTTCCTTGGTTTGAAACGTATGAAAAAATATGCGGTTAACGCAGAATCATGTTACGTTATTTTTAAAATCTTTCCTATTCTTAGCACAAGCACAGCTGAGAAGCTTCGATGCATGTACTCCATAACAAAAAATAACGCATTTAATCACACTTTCAATTCCAAGCAAAGGGGAACTTTTGTCAATGCATGATTTCCTGGTACATCGATTACACTGATGCACACATCACAGCTACAAAAATGTTACACTCGGAATGAAGCGTGTTCCTGATCGGAGGAAAATTTAATTTCAAAAAACTACCCGAGCGAAGCCTTGCTAAAAGCATGGTTTTGTGCACAGTGAAAACCAAGCAAAATTAGATGCATTACAAAAAGTGGACTTTGTGGCTCTTACTGGGGATCATTGGACTTCCGTGACCGTTAGTAATTCTAATTACATCTAATTACAAAATGTTCAATGATCACACTGTTTTAGCCTAATGTACAAAATAATTTTGGCTAAGGTTACTCAGAGTTTAAAGATTAAGTTGGTCAAATTACCTTTTATGTTTCTGACTTATTTTTTTAAGAAGAAAAACTGCACTTTCTGTTGAAATTTTGGTTATTATTTAAAGACAATACCATTCTGAAAATGTACTTAAAGTACTTAAACTACCACTTTATTTTTAAGTCTGCCCAATTTTAACCAGGGATGATATTTTTGTTTCTGTTTTGAATTCAAATGCAGTTTAAAAGCATTTTTTTTTTCAGAAATTAAAAGAGCTTGAGTTTACAATATTCATGTCCATGTCTATTATTTGATTCTGTCGCCCACTAAAACCCTTTTAAATTAAAAAAACACATTTGCAATTTGGGGCAAATTTACATGTGCGATTACATACGATTAATCAAGATTAATTATTACACAGCCTCTAATTAATTGGATTAATTTTTTTAATCGAGTCCCACCCCTAATATATATATGTAGATTTGTATATATATATATGTGTGTATATACAGTATATATGTAGATATGTATATGTGTATATATGTATATATGTGTTTGTGTGTATATATATGTGTGTGTGTGTATATATATATGTGTATATATGTGTGTGTGTGTATATATATATGTGTATATATGTATATATATTTATATGTATATATATATATATATATATGATGTGTATATATATGTTTATATATGTGTGTGTGTGTGAGTGTATATATATATATGCCAGCAACACTCACGACAATGACAAAACAATTATATTGTCAATCATGTTACGTTACTACCAAAACGTTTCAGTTCCCTTCTACCTAACTGCTGCCAAACGCGAACATTTACATATATATATAGAGAAAAAAATATACAAATAGATAGAAAGATAGAGAGAGAGAGAGAGAGATGACAACAACACAATCAATGACAAAACAATTACATTAACAATCATGTTACGTTATTTTTAAAATATTTCCTTTTCTTTTTCATAACTTCTTTAACACACTACTTCTCCGCTGCGAAGCGCGGGTATTCTGCTAGTAGAATATAAATTTCTTCCATAGTCATAGACAATGGTATAGTCTTTTCCCCCTATAAGTTAGTAAAGGTTAGAACCTTCTTGCTATAACTGAGATACAGTGTGATAATAGCTAACTTGTAAGACCCATTTTCAACTCAGAGATGGGATAGGCATATAGTTTTCTGACCGTTTTGAAATGCTTCAGAAATGTTAAGTAAATAGTAACGATTTTAGATGTAACAGGATTAAGCTTAGAACTGAACTTTTCTTAACATTAATTTTTTCCCTTTTTGCTATTTTAATTTTCTTTTTTGTGTGAACTATTTTACTATGAAACTTAACTAAACTTTTAAAAACGAAGATATTTTGTCTGTGGAATCATTTCTTCGTGTCGGGCCTTTATTGAATCCCATTTTTTGAGTTAGAGCTGCTGAACTTTGGTAACTTTGGAAAAACGCAGCTACATTTTCCATAAAGTTGAAGGTTAATTCTCAGAGATTCAAAGTTAAATAAGCAAAATGCTTTATAAAATTCAAAATTCCTGCCTTTTGCTTCAACTTTGTTTTGTTTTTGTTGATTTTGATCAATTATTTATTATGTCTTTAAGTTACTTCATTTGATTTCATTTGTGATTTTTATTAGTGTATTGTCTCTTTAAATGTAGTTATGTTGCTTGATCTTTGTTAGCCCTCATCCAGGCTGTTTATACTATGTGAAACAGCATTAGATAGATAGATAGATAGATAGATAGATAGATAGATAGACAGATAGATAGTCACGCATGGGTCACAGAGTTGCACAGAAACACACAGGAGGTTACAGAGACAGGAACTTTATTCAAACACTTCAAACAAACATAAGTCTCTTTCAGGAGGGATTCGAACTACATGTGTCCCTGGAGGGCACAGTTCCATCTCTCGATTAAAAGAATAAAAAATCTTCCTCTTTATAGGGGCGCGCCTTCGGAGTGGTACCCCCAATAGGAGCAGAGGTTGTCTGAGGAGAAGAGAGACAAGGCAGCAAGACAAAAGGACATCTGCTGTACAGGCTTTTAAATGTTCAAAACGCTGTGCGAAATGCAGATCACGCGGCATGGCAGCAACAGCAAGGCAGCAGCTGATCCAGCAAAGAAAAGCTAAAAAACTTTATTTGTTTCCCATTGAATCACCGTTTAAGAGGAAGTTTTGGATGAGCGACTGCATCTCTTTGGGGTATGTTTAGCCACCCTCTTAGCAAGATAGAGAGATAGATAGATAGATAGACTTCATTTGTGCCCAGGAGGAAATTAAAACATTTAGAGAAATTGGAAGTATTACGTGGTCAGATCTGCTCAGTTATTGTTGGATTCTTTTTTTTTAATTTCTCAATTTATTTCAAGGATTTTAATTACTGCATTGTGTATTGGAACTTGTTTATTTTGTGTACCTCTTTTCTTTCTATTTTTAATTTTTTGTTTTTTAATTTTGTAATAAATATTTGATTTGTATAAGACTCTTTATTACCCTTTCTGAGTAAAAGCCAGAAGTTGACTGTGACCATCCTCTGTGTAAGGGTTTTCACTTCTCATTAGTTTCTGTATTATCAGTACATGTTCAATGCTTTTGAAATATTGGAAAGCATCGCAAAAACATTACAAGGAAAAGTGTATCATCTCCTGAATAAATAGGCAATGCTAGTTCCTGATTAATGTATTGACCAATGGTATAAAGTATGAGCAGATAAAGAATTTATGATAAGCTGCAGACGCCTTTACAGTCTTTTCAAAAATACATTCTTTGGGCTGAGTGGAAAAAAAGAAAACTTTATACTTTAAACACTTATTGGACACCAATGAAAAATATTTACTGCCCTAAATGAATCCATCAGGACTAAAAACATTAGTACAATAGTAATAATCAGGATTTAATATATCTGGGCAAAATATTCTGAATAAAAAGGGACACAATGTAACAATTGAACTTATACTTAAAATGATGCAACTTGTTAAGGAGTAACTATGTTCAGCCCGTGCAACTTACATTTCTTCATTAATAGTCTACTTAGCTATGACTGCATAGCAAAGCATGAGGGCAATAACATCAGCAAGTTCACAAACAACACTATCATGATTGGCCTCATCAGCAACAATGATCATGCCTTAAGGGGAGAAGTAAAAGACCTGACTGTGTGGTTCCACAACAACAACCTCTACCAAAATGTCGGCAACACAAAGGAGATCATTGTTGACTTCAGTAAGAACAAAGGCAGTCACAGTCCACATCAATGTTTTCACTGTCCAGACAGTTTGCAGCTTAAGGTTCTTGGATGACTGGATCATGGACATCCTCAATAATGTTCAGCAAAGGATCTTCTTCCTAAGGATGTTAAAGAACTTTGGTGTGGGAACCGAAGCATTAGTGAATTTCTACAGCTGCACTATTGAAAGTATTCTGACTGGATGCATCTCTGTGTGGTTTGGTAATATAACTTGCAAGGATCGAAAACTCTTCCAAAGGACTGTCCATACCAATTCTAAAATCATTGGAGCAGACTTTCCACAGCTTCACATCCTCTACCCAAAACAATGTGTCTCAATGACAGCCAACTGTATCATCCTATTTTCATTTCTGACTTCTGGAAAGCACCACTGGTGCCTCACAACTTGCTCCACTCTCTTCAGGACAAATTCTTTACCCAGGCTATAAGGTCACTGAACTACCAAAAACCTGAATTTACATGCCTGGTACTGTACCCACCTGCTGGTTTATATATAATTGTACTGAATGTTACATGTGAACTGCCAAATATTTTTTTATTTACTCTTATTAAATGTATTTATCTTCAGTATTTTATTTGTTATATTTATATATCATCATCTTATTGTATATTATTCCCTCTACATACTTTGCCCACCCCCACAACTGTAACACAAGAATTTTACTATGTTTTTGCAGTATGTGACAATAAAGATTGTAATCCTTTAATATAATCTAAATTGTTTATTGCGTAATTAACACTGAATTAGATATGGCTATAAAAGGAAAAAAATAACACACATGCTCTGAGAGAACATGTTGTATAACTTTTTGTATAATTTAATATCTAGGGATGATCGATAAAGCTAGTCTGATTTGCTAACAATCTTTTACAATTTTTACAGTATCGATTTACTCTGTGAAATTACCTTCAAACTTTCAATATCAAAAAAACCTTAAAACATTAAAAATACATGTCTATTTTATGAGACTATCCAGTTTGTGATATTAATAATGGAAAGAAGCACAGATATTTAAAAGAGATTAATCTATACAAAAAAAAATGTTATAAAGTTGACTGTAAATGCATTTTTCTTCAGTGCCACAGCTAATATTATAACTTTTACAAAATGAGAGAGGCCTCAAAAACAAAACTGCTCTTGAAGTGACAAGCCCAAACAAAATTTAATATATATTCAAAACTCACTAGTAAGAAGAATTAAGCCAACCAAGAGAGATTGCAACACAGTAAAAGAATAAAAGAAACCTCTGCAATGGTTAAAGGAACACTCCACCCAAAAATTATATTTTCTGTGTTACTTTACCCCTTGAATTTTATAGTGATAGCCAAGATTACATTTAATCTCATGTTTTCATGCAGAATGGAAAGAAAGAAATTTACAATATAATACAAGCCAATACCAACCCATGATGTAGAAAAGCAAGCAATGCGAAAAATATCTATAGAAAAAAAGAAACTCTCAAGTTACTTATTTCTCGAAATCCACATGTCAGTTATCCAGTCATAAGCTTAAAATGTGCAAAACACATTTGTTAAAATATTGTAAAATACATACTTCTGCTAAAGTCGGAACACATCATAAAACAGGAAAATAGCACTAAACTAATGCCTTATGGGATTGCCTTTTGAATTGAAATCAGGACTACTGAGAAACAAATGAAGGGGAAGAGGCAACAAATTTAATTTTAATGCAAACATAAAGACACAAATAATACATAAGATATACTTAATAAGTGATTCATTAACTATTCCCAAAACTGTCCTTAGTCCCTATTTTCAGTCACCCATTCACTGATTTACAATGAAAGGTTAATACAAATTCTAATCCATAATGAAATGATTTTCAACAGCATCCCACCATCCCTTTACACCTGGTGTGGAAATCCTTTATCCTTAATTACTTTTTATGATCCAGGCCAGAACCCAGGATCCCATTTTTAAATGTTAAGAACAGGATTTTATTTCCTTTCACACATTCTGTGTAGGCAGAAGAAAAGTCAATAAATCTGGGCTTAATCTAAAAAGCATCCTCTTACTGACTCCGTAACATAAGACAACTCCTTCCTCCCTAAACATTGAGAACCTCCTGTCTTATATTCAGCCATCCTTAAAATATAATTAGCATCTTCTTCTCCAATTAGGTTACAGCCTTCAATCACTCTCTTAATGATCCAATTATATCTGCATTCAGGCAGAGTACTACAGCAGAAATACTGGCTTTGCGTCTATAATGAACAGTAAAATGTTTGTCATTGCTATACCCAATTCCAAACACACTATCAGACTAGTTGCAAAATCCCATATTGCAAAAATAATTAATCAATATTCATTTAAAAGCATTGTTTCTGATTACTTCAAATTGACCATTGTTAAATCAGATTTAAACATCAAATGGTACTATAGGTTATAGACAGATTTCAGATTTACCTTCTTTCTCCGGCCTTTTTAAAGGTCACAGCACAGAAACAGCCTTACCTGGTGTTGTAAAGGATTCTTAGGTATTTTCAGGCATAGGAAATGCGACGATCATTATGTATATTGTTTACTTCATATTTGTCAAATCATTTTTAATGTGCACAAAAATTTCACCAAATGAAGATTTTACTTCTTGGGCACGATGAATATCTCAGTTCAGTGCTGGAGCCAACTCTTTTTTCTCTCAGTAGGATTTATGATTCTGAAGTATTAATTTTTGCTTATATGTTGATCAAAACCAGCTATGTCAATAAAACTATATAACACTGTGTCTTTCCTGTCATTGCATTAATTAACTGGTTTGATGAAATGAAGCAGTGATTATGTAAAATAATATTTCCTTAAACTTGACACAACAGTAGTTCTTTAAGCCTGAGAAAATTAATCAAACAAGGTGATATTGACAGCCTTAATTTGAAGGGTGTGAACTTAGATTTGGTTCAGTTCACATGAAATTAAAAAATTATCCTTAACACTCATCTAAGCTGTAACATTTCTTTTTCTGCCCTGTTCAAGATTTTGATTCTCATAATTATAATTGCTACAAATTGAATATTTTATGTTATAAACAAGTCATTTCAAAAGAACACAACGTATCAAAAGAACTAGAAAGTCCATATAGTGATTATTCCAAAGCATATTCATTGGTTTCTCATTTCTTTACAGCTGATTTAAAAATGTTCTTTTTGATGTTTAAAGCTTTTAGTGCCCATAACTTCCCTGCTTTACTTAAATAATTTATGTATGTACTCCAGAGATTATACTAAAATCACAAAATGCAGGATTCATGAACACTTCCAGGGCTATTCAAACTACTACGGGAAGAGATAGATGACGGTACAAAACAAAGTGCAACTATTTACATGCATATAAAACCCCACACTGTACACATAATATACCTAGTATACTTTAATGTATTCTGTTTGTAAAGAAATTGTGCTTATGCCAATTTGTCTGTTGTAACTGACAACAAAACATATACACAATAAGATGACACATTAAAGACATTGGACAAAACAAAAATTCCCTACTAGCACCACTAAGCATACTTAACATTTTATCATCCCTCCTATAGTTTATTCAGGCATCTGATATACCCTGAGCTGGTGTTAGTCATGCAAGACCACCATAAGGAAAAGTACAGATTGATATAATATCCTGAACAGCATGAAGCACACTTCAAAGAACCTGAGATATGGAAAAAGAACAGCCTGTTGGCATCCTTTTTATACAGCACATCTAGGTATTGGTTCTCCAGACTCTGGAAATAATGTAGCTTCTGCTTTAGATCTTAATAATTAAATCAAGACTGTAGTGGGTACATGCCCTGTGTGAAGACTGCCAAAATAAACTCCAGATCCCAGATTTTAAAAATGGATTGTTGTAGACACATTTTAGCATCAAATGTTTTTGTTGAAACTGTTATTGAATTGGTTAATATTACTTAGTAGCAGTTGTGACAAATTGGCTCCAGCAGACCCCCGTGACCCTGTAGTTAGGATATAGCGGGTTGGATAATGGATGGATGGATGGATAGTTGTGACAATTATTGTGATTGGCTCATGCCGCCTTCTCTGTTCAGGACTTATGTAATTCAGATTGCCTTGTAAAGGCAGACAGCATTATTAAAGTCCTCAGACATTCTGAAAAATCAGTTATGTCCTTTTCTGACCCATCAAAAGAAATATGCATGATTGTTTTTGTATACGTATATTGTCAAAGGCATGATTATTCACACCCCCAGTGGTTTTAAGCAAAAATGATTATATGGAAAGAATGCAAAATAGACCTGGAGCCTCATGTATAAATACACAAAAAAGTTGTGTATGCCCATTTCCATGCTCACATTGCGATGTATAAAAACTAAACTTGGCATAAAGCCACACACATTCTCACATCAGTGTAAACCATCGCGTATGCAAGTTATTGGCTCGGTTTTGCAAAATGGCAGCACCCAGCATCAAAGCAGTGCTAGTTCCTGTGTGGTTTCCATTTATTTTTTAGATTCGCATCCCTGATGTGGCTTTCTCAAATACACTGAAATTAAATGCATATCGTTTTTTAGTTTAAGGCATCTGATTGTAATCAACCTGTAACCATATAATGTCTAAACTATTCCAAATATCAAAGCTGCTTTAGCGTTTTTACTCTCAGTGCACCATTCATTGTATTTTAACCCACTGTACAGCAGCTGATCGGAAAGCTCTGCTGCAGATTGTGTCAAGAGCAGAGAGAATTATCGGGATACAGCTTCTAGCACATGCTGCCTCAGCCATGTGCACAGTCTATTTGAACTCGGCAAACTCTTCAGAGCCTTTCCTGTAGGGACCTCGCTGTTCAGAAACAGTTTCATCACTAGAGCTATAAACGCACTCAACCAGTCCATCAAGTGCTCCCAGTAGAACCATTTGTACTTATAAGTACAATTACCTCACTGTAAACTTGCATTACAGTTGTAATATTGCACAGCTCGAGCCACTTGTGCTTTCATATTGTATATTTTACATTGTTTTTTATCGCATTATTATTATTTTTGTTGTTATTTTACCATTTTAGAGGAAAATAAGTTTATGGAGGATTTGCATATTGAATCTCATTGTATTATACAATAACAATAAAGGAATTCAATTCAATTCAATAGAAGAGAGTTTATATTTACAGACTAGCAGAATACCCACGCTTCGCAGCGGAGAAGTACTGTGTTAAAGAAGTTATGAAAAAGAAAAGGAAAAATTTAAAAAATAACGTAACTTGATTGTTAATGTAATTGTTTTGTCATTGATATGAGTGTTGTTGTCATATCTATCTATATATATATATATATATATATCTATAATAATAAAAGGCAAAGCCCTCACTCACTCACTGACTGACTGACTGACTGACTGACTGACTGACTCATCACTAATTCTCCAACTTCCCATGTAGGTAGAAAGCTGAAATTTGGCAGGCTCATTCCTTACAGCTCACTTACAAAAGTTAAGCAGGTTTCATTTCGAAATTCTACACATAACGGTCATAACGGTCGACAACGTCCGCCATGTTGAACTTTCTCATTTATGGCCCCATCTTCACGAAATTTGGTAGGCGGCTTCCCTGCACTAACCGAAACCGATGTATGTACTTATTTCGATGGTATGACGCCACTGTCGGCCGCCATATTGAACTTTCCAACGTCACCAATTTTCAAACTTCCCGTGTAGGTAGAAGGCTGACCCCATCTTCACGAAATTTGGTAGGTGACTTCCCTGCGCTAACCGAAACCGATGTACGTACTTATTTCGATGGTATGACGCCACTGTTGGCCGCCATATTGAATTTTCCAAACGTCACTAATTCTCCAACTTCCCGTGTAGGTAGAAGGCTGAAATTTGGTAGGCCCATTCCTTACAGCTTACTTACAAAAGTTAAGCAGGTTTCATTTCGAAATTCTACGCGTGACGGTCATAACGATCAACAACGTCCGCCATATTGAACTTTCTTATTCATGGCCCCATCTTCACGAAATTTGGTAGGCAGCTTCCCTGCGCTAACCGAAACCAATGTACGTACTTATTTCGGTGGTATGACGCCACTGTCAGCCGCCATATTGAATTTTCCAACATCACTAATTCTCCAACTTCCCGTATAGGTAGAAGGCTGAAATTTGGCAGGCTCATTCCTTACAGCTTACTTACAAAAGTTAAGCAGGTTTCATTTCGAAATTCTACGCATAACGGTCATAACGGTCAACAACGTCCGCCATGTTGAACTTTCTTATTTACGGCCCCATCTTCACGAAATTTGGTAGGTGGCTTCCCTGAGCTAACCAAAACCAATGTACGTACTTATTTCGGTGGTATGACGCCACTGTCAGCCACCATATTGAATTTTCCAACATCACTAATTCTCCAACTTCCCGTATAG
>JANRMT010027041.1:117761260-117776280 GCA_026402145.1 Polypterus bichir lapradei | reverse complement strand
GTAACATAACAAAATGTGGAAAAAATGATGTGCTGTGAATACTTTCCAGATGCACTGTATAGAAAAAAAGCAGATCACTTTAGGAAACCGGACACTTTAAAAAAAAAATGCTTTTTATGTTTTACAATAAAAGAACTCTTCTGGAGGATTTCAATACAATGCCTTATAAAAATTTAAAAAGCAGGCGTTCAGTTCCTTTTTACCATAATTATTACAGACCCCTCCTGTTCTGGTTAGTCACACTATGTGAAAATGCTCTTGGTGAATACGAACTACATTCTTTCACACACCCATGAAAATGTGGTTTGATTCTGTAGTTCTTGGCAAAAGCTATACTATAAGCTCTCTGCAAAATTGAATCAACAGACTTACTGAACTGGTCCTAACATTTTTACAATTAACATTTGCCTCTAGCAAAAAATAGTTTATTTTTTTTGGACAATTTAATAGAAATGACTAGTTGGAGCCATAAACTGCAAAAAGGTTTAACAAAGTATATATAGATCACCACAACCTGCCTGTTATCTGTTTGGTTCAAAATGTAATCCTCCTGGGGAAGAAAGAAAAAATACAAACCTACATTAAAAATATTAAATCTATATTAAAATTCGATGAATCTTCAAATTTCTGTTCGTGCTTGTCAAGCCCTGAATATGTTACATTTTTTATAGGATGCTACCAAGATTTCTTGTGGTTATCATTTAGCAGACCCAAAAGCCCATACTCCAGGCCGGTATCAATTGAGCCCTGAAATCTTTTCCAGCCATTGGCCTGTAGACTCCATCATTAAAAGAAAAGGCACCGCTGCAAGTGAAGATATCTCATATTTAAGAGATCATCAACATTGCAAGAAGAAGAGCAACAAACCTCCAAACACTGAAGACTTTTTATTCCTGTTTGTATCTTTGTTATAAAGTTGCAAATAATGCTGCTTCATTTCAACTAATAAAGTCCCTTGCTGAAAATGTTTTGGACACTTTAAAAAATAACATACTATACATCTTAACACAGTACCTATGGAGCATTATCAAAAAAATAAATAAAAACTAACTTTAAGAAAGAAAAACATTGTTTTAATCACAGTGGGGATTTCTTACCAACACATCTTAATATTGCTTTACCATTCAATTATAGTTCAGTAGCATCCAAAACACAAACTTTGAGTATACACAAAAATGTATTGGGCATCTTAGAAGCAGGTGACTTTGGTGCCTGAAAAAACTATTCACCTGAAATATCCCAAGACTCTGACCTGGACCTGAACAGAAAAATTAGTAGCATCTAATACCATTCTGGTCTACAATAAGAAGGTAAAGCTTTAAACATCTATCTTACAAAGATATTCAGCTCATTTAAGACAAATGATAAGTAAGCAAGCAATTTTGTTCCTGCAGAAAATAATTTGAAATGAAAGACAGCCTTTTTCTATAAAGTCAAAGAAAAATAGAGAATATGTTCTACATAAAATGCCTACTAACCCTCACATAGCCTATTGGGAAGAACTTGTGGAAGAGTTTGTGTTTGAAGTGAACCAAGTGGCTAACACTATCATGGCAGAATGAATACAAGACTTGACTGCTTTTTATAAAACGTCCCAGTACTACAGACCTTTGAGGATGGAATTTGTAAAAGCTAATGTTGCTCTTAGTATACTTCATTCGGCAATACCCAGTGGTGAAACCAGGGAACTGACTAAAAGTTTAGAAAAACACACTGCCGCTCCACAGGCTGACAAGGCTTTTGTTTACTGCTGAAAACCAAAGAAAAAAGTTGGACATTGTACTGATTTTTACAGATTTCATTTTAATAAAATTTTCATTGTGATTCATTTTAATTAATTACAGGTAACTGAAGTCTACATGCAGTGATACAGATGAAAGCATTATTCACAGGAGATATGTAGTCAGGATCGTACAAAATTAGCCGCCAAAATATTGTTTCTTTTTAAATCTTTACCAAACAGTCTCATTATGGTCCTTTACCCATTTATGGTGATAAAGGAAATTATTTTATAAAGAAAGAAGATGCCGAGCTACCTGCACATAACGGAGATACAGTTTTGCAGCTACTTGTTTTTGTAAGATATCAATTTGCAGTTTTTACATGGGAAAATGTATATTTTTCTAAGGATGGAATTTTGTAGATTCCCATCTTTGGTATGAAATCTGGGCAGCCAGTGTTCTCCTGGATGATTTTACCTGATTCTATTCATAGCAGGTAATGTTTATATTTTTCAGGTGACTGATCACCATCTAATACTCTATAAATATACTTTTCTGTATAAGGATATACGGAATGATACATCATCAAGGATAGCTTGTTAGCTTTTAAAAGTGCATACCACCTGTGGTTTACTTTAATAATATTATCAAACACTGTTCCTAGCAAGGCAACATCAAAACATTTTAGATCTTGTATTTCCAGGGAAAAACCATGTTAAGGTGTAAGATCAAAATAAAGAGTGCTTTAGCCTTAAGAGAAGTCTGATTGGGCAATGGATAAGGTTTGATATTTTATATGTTCACACATAACACGACCTAAATTAAATTATTCTTTGCCTTGATGCCATTAGTAAAGTCATGTTGAAAAGGTTTAGCAGGATTTTGTTAATATTGCAAATATAGAAACTGGAACTCTACATCATTGGTTGAATTTAGAGAGATTTCTGTTATAGGCTATGCACAACATATTACTGTCCACCATGTAGAAAAGTACATATTTTGGCAAAAACAAGCTCTTGAAAAAACAGTGTCTGCCAGCATTGTAAAATGATTTTCCCATAAAGGACTGTATTGTCAGGAATAGAAAAAAACTACTGACTAAAAAGTGAAAAAGTCAAAAGATTTTCTTGAAAGCAGAATATGAAGTCTAATATAAACATATGTAAAACATTCAGTGTATGCAGGTATAAAAACTTGTATTCAAGGCAGAATATTACACATTTGTATTCATTCCACTTACCTTTTATTGAACATTATGCCATATTTACCAAAATGACAGTAGTCTCTAGGTCAAAAAAAGTCCTTTTGGTGAAAGCATCTGCAATATCCTTTATTATTCCAAGTGAATGATTGTCCATTCACAGATCTTTAGACTGCAGCAACGAGGTGTACATCTGAACCAAAACATTCATAGTGAGAAGTGTCTTCCTTGATAGCAGATAACTTTTTCATATTATGAACTGGACCCTTAATCAAGCCAGGAGTAGACCTTGTAACATCCACTCTAAGAGGACCCCCAGTAATATAACCACCATCCTTCTCCCTATCCACCCTAATGTTCCCTTTGTCCTACAGGTCATTAAAATTTACCCATTTTACAGACTGATCCTTCCACAGCAGCCTTTTCTCCTACACATCCCTTGATCTCTTTGTCAACCACCTATCTTGTACAAATGTCTTACAGCAGTTCACTTCACAGAGGACAGCCATGTTTCCCCCTGGGTATATGTCACAGATAATTCAGCTGTTTCTGATCCACTTGGTAGGTTTAACTCTTTCAGGGCTGATGTTGACTTTTGTCAAAAGGAGGAGTTGACGATATTATGTTTCAGTTGGACTCTTGTTGCTAGAAGGAAAGTTAGCTTCATTGGTTTGAGCAGGATTTCCTGCGCTCGCATGAGTAGCAAGGCGCAAACAATGGCAAAAATGGCCCTGGCGAGGGATCAAAGCGAATGTGTAAAGCAAAATACTCAGTGAACAACGTTTTGCCAATTATCTCTGAACTGGACTATGACTTGTCGAACTCCAATTTTGATACAAGTGATTGAAAACTAATGTGAGATTCCAGCTTTAGCTGACTGGACCCTGTAGAAACCAGATTGCAATGCATTGCGAGTGCGACTGCTGCTGCTGCCCCAGCCACACAAAGATAGCCTGGGAGCAAGCCTGCCACACATTCTTGGCAAACTGGTAGTCACAGCATGCAGCAACAAACATTTTATGTTGATTTCTGTGTGAAACCATTGCTTTTCATGTTTTTTGGAAAAAATAGTCAGCCCTCAAAGAGTTAATATTAAGTAATGAGTCTCATGCCAGTCTAAGCATCTTATTTACTGCATGTGTGGTAGGAAGTGTCCAGCCATCTATAGAGGTCAAGTGGCTAGCAGAGCATTTCAGGCAGTATGCTTGAGATCAAAGAACTTAAAAAGCTTAATGTCATACATTTCACATCTCTCAGTCATAGACTTACTGATCTCTCTGTTTGTGTTCTTTCGCAAGTGTTCAATAACAAATTAAAAAAAAAAAAAAAAAGTTAAGCTCATTCTTAGTTGGGGTTCACATATATCTACAGGTCTTTATGACCAACTAAGATTTTAATGTCTCCCTTCACCGTGTCTGATGGTAGCTGCTCTTCACAACCTATTCTTACATTCCACTCCTTTCATCTGTCTTGTTTTATACTCTTACAAGTAATGGCACACTGCACGTTACACTTGCATTCATAGTTTCATCTTCCTTCTTTTTCTGTACGTTTAGCATTCGTTTGCTCAGAGGTCGATGCACTTGTTGCTTCATGAGCAGCTCTTCTTTTCTCCACCCTAGCAACCCGCTTCTTCTCTTCTTTTGTCGGCATCTTTTCACATTAAAACTGATTAAGTCAGTGTTTGCGTTGCAATTACTAAGCACGTTTTCTTAAATTTTTCACTTAAGCTGGCACTTAAGTCTTCAATCTGCCTCAAGAATGATTTAAGATATGGAGAGGTAGGGGAATTGAGGGGGAAGGTGGTAGGGATGAGAATGTCGCCCGTATGCATGCTCCACACGGCCGCCCTGCTGGCCGCTGCTGAGAGTTGATTCTACAATAAAATAAAATAAAAATAAAAAGAGGAATAACCTTGGTGGTCAATCATCACCCCGAAAGCGTATAGTAGGTGTCAGGTAGTATATGTGTAACAAATTTCAGGTCAATAGGTCAAACGGTTTTGTGAGCTACAGGTGATTTAAAATCCTGGACAGACAAGATAACATATTATATAAGAAGATGCCCCTCCTATAAACAGTATGTCACCTGCTCTTTCCTCTTTGGATACACACCTCATGAAGTATATACAGCAAAAATGTTGTGTCTGTCGCTTTCACTCCTTTTCCATGTGGAAATAACATTAAAACTTTTTTCATTTACAGAATCATACAAGCAAAGCCCTTCACTAACTCCATTTTAAAATTTGTGCTTTTACATTTAAAAGGTGTGATTTGAGCAAGCTGCTTTGTGTTTCAACAATTACAGTTTTAAAGGCACAGGTTTTTGTGCTTTTTCACAAGAGTAAAACATATTTGCTAATTGAATACAAGCATTTACACATTTTTCATCTTGTAAATGATTATGCTTGTGTGGTTGGATTTTACCATTGTGATTCTGTTTATTGGGAAGAAATATTTGGTAATACTTGTTTTATTGGGAAGGAATGGTTGGTAACACTTTATGTTACTCATATACCAAAGACCTTATCAAAAGCTTCTTTGTAACAAACAAAAATCAGCAAAAGTGGTTATTCCTCTTTGCACAATGTGGTGTATTAGAAGCCTTTCATTCGCTAGTCAAAGGACTTCTGAATATGAAGGATTCATATGTCTTATATTATCCAAAGTGGAGTTATTTTAGTGGATCCAATTGCAGAGATTGATAACCTAATTACTGATGCTTTTAAATGTAAATAAAAACAAAAAAAGCCTTTGTTAAGGGTTTCTTGCAAAATCGTACATGAGTAATAGATGCATTTTTGCTTTACCTAAAATAAAGTGCTAACAAATATTTTTCACACATAACTTTGCTAAAGATTAATGGATAATGGTACATATTTCCCTAATTTTCATTCTAAACATTTCAATAAGCCATATTATTCAGGAATATTACTTATTAAAGTATTGTGACGGACGGCCAGGACCCATGCCCGGCTGGGACGCCCCTTTGTCACTAGATCCGGGGGAGCAGCCATGGGAGAAAATGCTACATCTCTCGGAACCTTTGCTGGCAGCCCCCTGGGTTGCGTTGGGACCACTTTTGTGGAACACCGGAGCTCATCTTGGTTGGGTTCTGTGGCCTCTGCCAGGGGGAGCTGCATAGAGCTGCACTGCTTAACGAGCCCATCTGGGCGGGAGCGCAGCCACACCCGTAAGTGCAGCCAGAACTAGGTCGACGAGCACCTGCAGCACTTCCGGGTGGGCTATAAGAGGAGCCTGCAGCCACTGCTCAGGGCGCCAGAGTCACAACAACGACAATGATGATGATGATGATGATGATGATGATGATGATGATGATGATGCCGGCGCCACCACCCTGGGAAGAGTGGAGAAAAGAAGAGTGTGATTTGGGGTGAATTTTATTTGTATTTTGGGACTGTGAAGAAGAAATTTAAAGTTCTTTTGTTTATTTTACACATGCATCCATTGTCAGTCTTTGTCGGGTCAATGCCAAACAAGTGCCAATATCACAGTACTTACATTTCATAACATTTGGTGGGACTGAGTCCCACAGGTGCTTAATGCAGAAATGCCAATGATTGTGTTACAATGGTCACTAGATGATGAATTGGTAAGAATGATTAGTATTTAATACTTAAACTATAATATATTTAGCATTAGATTCCATATCTGTTATTATCAGACAAACAGAGGATGTTCTAATAATATTGAAGTAAGGAAGAAGATTCAAGTAAAGGTGCTATTTAAAGTAAGGAAGGCAGCAGTTTTGAGGT
Source organism: Polypterus bichir lapradei (assembly GCA_026402145.1). Lineage (NCBI taxonomy): Eukaryota > Metazoa > Chordata > Cladistia > Polypteriformes > Polypteridae > Polypterus > Polypterus bichir. Next base: position 117,769,583 of record JANRMT010027041.1, on the reverse strand, counting down.
TAGATAGTTTTACTTACTAATCATGGTGCTGAAGTGTGTTGCATTTTGATTATCACAAGCAAGTAAGAATTTCACTGGATTCAGCACATGTGACGATAGTGAACCTATAAACCTATTTCTCACAACACAGGCACAGAATGTAAACTATTTTGCATTTTTGAGACCCAAGGCCATTTAAATAGATCACTATTTCACAAAAATAAATTTTTAAATTGCCACCTTTTTATACTCTTCTTGTTCATTGTTAAAAATGGCAGACATGAAATGATTGTACCAGACCAACAGAAAGCTGCTGCTCACAGGAAGAAGCAGAAAGTGAATAGCAGGACATATGTCGCACAGGTTCATTAATCTTTTTTTTCTGCACTTTTTATTTTACTAATAGTATTTGCTAAAGCAGGAACAAAGAATGTTTCTTGTCTATTCAGGCTTTATCTCTCCTGTCCTGGAGGCTTGCTTTGGAGTTAAGATCCAAAGAGCTAGATGGCTTGATGACTTCCAACAAGACATCCATTGAAGAAACTCAACAGAAAGCAAAAACAGCATATTGCACCTTTGCCTCTTTTGTCTTCTTATTCAAATATTCTTGGCAACATTTGCTTAGTGAGTGATAGAACTCCATATGTGACTCTTTATCACAATGTAATCAGAAATTGTGCAATTTAAGGCCTGCAGCTGTATTCTTGTTTTCTAATTTCTCTCCGGGTTTTTATGTTTTGAAAAGCCCATATTTTCAGCTCATATACTGTCGCATAGTCTCAGTTCAAACTAAAATAATTTAATATGTTTGTGTGTGTGTGAGTGAAAGCTAAAAAGTGTGTAAAATATGGAAATATACCAAAAATCTGAAATATGTGTTCATAATCAATTAAGGAACAAATCATAGTGATATACTAATTATTGATTGTATTTCTTGTATACTAGATGCTTACACATAAAGGAAAAATGACGGGATTCTTATTATGCCATGCTTTTTAATTAGCTGACAATATTGCAAGAACAAACTCATTTACATTCAAGCTGAAGGCACATTGTTCCCATATGAATATGAGCAGACCTCCTTGTAAGCATCAAGTAGCGTGGACCTTTGTAGTCATATAGGCCAAGTTTTGAATAACGCTACAGTGAGCAGTTATGCTCACCTTAGAAGCATTAGTCCTTTCATATGTAAATGGGAAGCACTCAGTGTTGTCATGCAGTTTGACAATGTTTACTGCATGGCTGTCTGGATTCTTGGCAGTGCTTCGATATTAGAGTGCACACAGATCCACAGGAGAGGCTGTCCTTCTGAGCATCATTTTGTAAGGCAATGTAAAATTAAAACTCGGGCAAGTAAAAATATTTTAACTAATACTCAAGTAAACATATTTCAGGAAATAAAATGAAGTAGGTTTTATTTATCACTTTTAACAAGGGTTATGTAATGAAGGTGGTATGGTGGTGCAGTGAAAAGTGGGATCAAATTCCATCCTGATGTGTGTACTTTTTTGGGGTTTAAATAACAAATACTTTAAGTATAGATCTATAACTTTCAAAATTCTGAAAGGATTCCTATGACCATCATTGATTTGCCAATTTAAACAGGTCAGCAAGTGTCCACTAAAACAACAAGCTTGAGATTGTTTGAGAAAAATATAATTAAAAAAACACAACTTTAAAAATAAATTAACAAACAATGAAAGCTCACTAATGTGCTTGTCTTGCGGTCTTGTATGTATGTTATCATCCAGTTGACACTCAGAACCAGCCAACTCTATTTAATTTCAAAAGCAACAGGGGCACGGTGGTGCTCAAACATAAAAAATGCTGACAGTCACCTTCATTTCGCCCTCTGGTGGTCGTTCCGATTGTCAACTGGATGATAACATGCATACAAGACCTCAAGATCAACCCCCACCCTACCAAGAAGGGGGTGGGCTAGGGTTGATTTCACCCTACAGTATTTTTAGTCAACCAATGAGAAACATGTGTACCAAGTTTCATGAAAATTGTTCAAGCCATTCGGAAGTGATGCCTGAACATACATACACACATACATTGACTTTTATATATATAGATTGTTGACAGAGGTTAAGTGTATGTAAATGCATACGGAAGCATACAAAACACTACAACAGCTATGATATAAGTGTGATAAAATACATTGTATCAGACTAACCTTACACCAAATGAAGTATACAGTAGTTGTGGAAAACATAATGTTTCTAAGAACAGCATCATTTAACCCTCATCAGATTTATTTGTAAACAAATTTATTTTGATATATCTGGCAATGAGGTTCAGGTTTTCAAAATTATATTTGTAACAGAAGGATGACTAAGATATTTTTGTTTACTTAAATGAAAAGTTAAAAGCAATAGAAACACATCAAAAAATGAAAAAGGTGGAACCTATATATTTACATTCCATTTATACAAAGCTTGGACATAGGAAGGTTAGGTCAGGTTTGGGAGCATGCAGTAGTACAGCTTGTGGCCGCACCCACCACATGATGAAACCACTTGGGGTCCTGGTTGGCAACACCCCAAGGTAGACACACGGTCCAGTCCCACCCTCCGGAAATGACCCTCCATCTGCTGCAGCCAGGTGTTACGTGGGTGTCCCCTTGGCTTGGTTTAGCTACTTGGGCCCTCAACAATGAGGATCCTGCGAGCCGGATCACCCTCAGGGAATCACTCTACATGGTCATAGTACCATAAGTGACGCTCCCTCACAATGTAGGTAATGTGACTCATTCGGGACTCAGAGCAACCGCTCATTCAACACATATTCAAACCAGTGGAACCCAAGGATTCTCCAAAGAGACACAATACCGAAGGAGTCAAGTCTTTGTCTCAGGTTACTGGATAGCATCTGTGTCTCACAACCATATAGCAAGACAGGAAGAACTCTATAAAGATTTGGACCTTCATCCTGTTGCATAGAAATCAGGAACACCACACACCCCTTTCCATCAACCTCATTACCCCCATGCTCTCTTAATCTGTCTACTGACTTCATAGGAAGAGCCACCAGAGACATGAATGTCACTGCCAAGGTAAGTAAACCTCTCGATAAGGTCGACACTCTGTCTGCAGACAGACACACTGCTGATGGCTGTGCGCAAGAGATCATTAAATGCTGGAATCTTGTTTTTTATCTAGGACACTTGCAAGCCCAGACACTCAGACTCCTTTTTCAGTCTCTAGAGAGCCCCGATCAGAGCCTTCATTGACTCTGCAAAGATCACAGCATCATCAGCATTGAATCTTTCTTAACTAACAGATGCCTCATAGCCATTGGACCCCAAGACCATGCCCAACACCCAGCGCATGCAAGCATTGAACAGAGTAGGAGCAAGAACATACCCCTGACGAACCCCAGAATCAACTGGGAAAAACACAGAGGTTTTTCCTCTACTCTGCACAGCACTCACAGTACCAGTGATATCCAGGAAACTTTAGGGGAAGCAGAAACAATTTTATCATTATGGAAGGTTCTGATAGAATTAAACATGAAAGTCATGTTTTCAGAAGCTAAAACTGTCCCTATGTTGTGATAACATGCTCAAAACATCTTAATCCAACTCAGAGTTGCAGGGAGCCAGAGCCTGTTCTGACAAAGAGTGGGCACAAAACAGAAAAAGTCCCGTCGATCACTAAGCCAACACACCCACATTAACACAGGGATGAACCAATTTTTAATTGCCAGTTATCATAATCTGCATGTCTTTGGGAATCTTGGAGGAAATCTAAGCAGACAGGGATACCATGCAAACACCCCACAGATAAATAACATTCAGCAGTGGGATTCAGCCCAGGCATTTAGATCTTTGAGGCAGCAATGCGACCCACTGTGCCATACCATGCGGCTTTATGCTTTGTGATAAATGCTTCATTATTGTCAGTGTTTGCAGTACCTCAGATGCCTCATGGATTTCAGGTTGCCCTCACAGATACTAATCACCTACATCCACAATCGAAAGCGTTCTGACAGGAAGTATCACTACCTGGTTTAGCAACAGCAAGCAGCAGGACCACTAGGCAGGACAGACAGCAGTGCAGTCGGCTGAACACATCACAGGTTGTGCACTCCCTAACCTCCAGGACATTTACACTAAGCAATGTTGAATCAGAGCAAAGAAAATTATCCATGGCACCGACAATGGTCTCTTTAGTGTGCTGTGGTCAGGTAAATGCTACGACTTTCTAAAGTCAGTTCTGAGAGACTGAGGAGGAGCTTTTTCCCACATTCATTCTGCATGTTAAATAAGGAAAGTGTCTAGAAGAACATGATGCCCTATTGTTAACTCTCTCACATTAAATTATTTAAGTGATCTATTTAGTTGTTGTTATTATTATTATTACATATTTATAATGCTTTTAATGATTTTTGAATTTATAAAGTTATGTATTGTTATTGTCCCTTTATATTAGTGTTCAGGCACAGTCGAAAGGAGTTGCGCATCTAAGCATTTCACTGCATATTGTATGGAAAGTAAAATCTGTGTGTGATAAATAAACCAAATGCTTTTGTAATACTTCAGAAATATGCACAGCTAAATCCTATATTACAGTATTTAAGAAAGTGGAACCTTTTTTCTGTGTCTACAGGTAAAGCATACTTCCAAAAGACCTGGGGCCTCATGTATAAATAGTGTGTACGCACAAAAATGTTGCATAAGAACGTTTCCACATTCAAATCGTGATGTATAAAACCTCAACTTGGCATAAAGCCACGCACATTTCCACAGTACCTCATACCATGGCGTATGCAAGTTCTCTGCTTGGTTTTGCAGATGGGCGGCATCCAGCATCAAAGCAGTGCTACTGTTCCTTTGTGGTTACCTTTTCTTTTTCAGATCCACATCCCTGACGCGGCTTTATAAATACACTGAAATTAACTGCATATTGCTTTTTAGTTTAATGCATTTGATTGTAATTAACCAATAACAATATAATGGTCCACAGAATGGTCAAACTATTCTAAATACAATAGCTGCTTTAGCGTTGTTACTGTCACTGCACCTTCTTCTTCTACTTTCAGCTGCTCCCATTAGGGGTTGCCATATCGGATCATCTTTTTCCATATTACAGTTTTTGCCCGTTGCTTGAACACATTTTGCAAAACTTCGCTCATTGTGCCAAAACTCTAAACACAAGTAAACATGACACAACACTGGGAAATATACCATTCACATCTGTGCCAAATTGAAACTCTACTCCCAAAACCTAAACTCTGCTATCAAAACCTAACATTCCTTTGTCAAAATGTAACTCTGTTGACAAAATGACACATACTTGCATCATATGCAAACACTATCAGATCAGGGGGAACACACTAGTCTACTTTATATAAAACACTGCAGTCTTTGATTTTCATTGTTTATTCAGAAGGCATATTTTCAGGAGACACATTTTCAAACAACCAAAAAAGCAAATAGGCCTACTAAATATTGTACATTGCAGCACTGTACATTGCAGTACCATGAATTCAGATAAAGCTAAAAAAAACCCATAATACAGTAATAGAAAAAACACTATACTGTAAACACAAAAGATCATGACAATTGTGCATACGTGCGCTCATGGATCCCGCCATCTGTTGGGGTCTGGCCACAGGACCTCATCGACATCGCAAGCAATGTCTTCTCCCGCTAGGCACCGGGGAAAATATCCTCTTGCATGTCGAAAACCATCCATGGATTGCTGTCACCTGAATGTCGCCGCAGGCCTGTTCCATTGCCTGCAGAAGAGGCATGCGGGCATGTGGTTGGCGGTCATATACACGCCATCTCCAAGCCGAAAAGAATTCCTCTATAGGGTTTAAAAATGTTGAGTAAGGGGGCAAGTATACCACTTCAAATTGATTGTGGTTGGAGAACCAGGCCTGGACCAGAGCAGCCCGATGGAAACTGACATTATCCCATATCACCACAAACCTGGGCTGATCTGGTCTGTTCTGTACAACTATATTATGGAGAGCATCTAGAAATGTGAGTATATGTTGGCTATTGTATGGACCTAGTTTTGCATGATGATGCAGAAGCCCTCGAAGGCTTATGGCGGCACACAATGTGATATTTCCCCCGCGCTGCCCTGGGACGTGCACAATTGCCCTTTGGCCAATTATATTACGACCCCGTCGTCTTGTTTTGCTCAGGTCGAATCCAGCTTCATCAAGGAAAATGAATTCATGAGGCTGTGCAGCTCCATCCTTGGCCAAGATTCTCTGTAAAAAAAAAGAGAACATATTACTGTACTACAGTGCTACAAATACAGAACCCTCACCCCAGCACACAGGTACCTGTGTAGCTCTCAGAATGGATCCATGTGGTACTGATATGGTACATATTCAGCTGCTACTGGATTTCACCAATACTGTATTGTAAATGTAAAGGACAGTTACACTTACCCGTACATATTCAGCTCGAAGTCCTTTGACCCTGTCACTGTTCCTCTCAAATGGGACTCTGTAGAGCTGCTTCATGGTGATGCTGTGTTTTCCCAAGATGCGTCTGATGGTGGTGATGCTCACATGGTTTATGTTGTTGAACACTTGCCTGTCTGCAAGTATTTTCTTTCGTAGCTGGTGGAGACGGATGGCATTGTCTGCCCTCACTAGGTCCGCAACGGCAAGTTCCTGCTGTTGTGTGAACAGGCGTTGGCTTCCTCCCCCAGAAGGTCTTCAAGTCATTCTAGAGAAATACAACCACATATTGTCATCCGTTTGCTTATTTTTCTTACGGTACTTTACTGTATATACGGTATCATCCACTGTACAACACTGTACTTCAATATAAGTAATCATGGTATGTTTCACAAAAACTACCACTTTGGCTGCAAAAGGAGCATTAGCACCCTGCAATACCCTGTACACTTGATATGGTAATGTGATATACTGTAGAACAGTGCTATAAAAACCATCTGAGTAGAGTAGAAGGTAGAGAGGTGAAGACATACCTGTTTTCTAGTCTGAATGTTCTTATTACAGATGCCACTGTGAAGCGGCTTAGATGTGGGTGGACTCTCTGCCCAGCTTCCCTCATAGTCAGGCCATGGTTGATGACATGGTCCACCAAATTTGCTCTTATATCATCAGAAATATGGGTCCGTGCATGGCCTCTTCGACCTCCTCCTCCTCCTCCTCTTCCTCTTCCTCTTCCTCTTGCTCTCCCTCCATCCATGCTTGCAAAGTTCTTGAAATGGCTAAACTGAGGGCTTTTTGTAGTTGGCTAATTAGTGTTCAGTTTTGCAAGTAAGTGCCTTCAGGTGTGTATTTGAGTGGTTGCAATTACCTGATGTGTTTTGTATTTTGGATACATGTGTTTTCCAAATGGCACCCTGAGATTTCATTTTTGAACGAAGTGTCTTATGTATGAAATAGAGTGTAGTATGCAGGACCATGTGTGTTGCATAAAGGAGTAAGTGTGTTGCATAATTGCAACTAGAGTGCAAAGCAGCGCTTTTGTGTAAGGTATGGGTACATGTGTTTGAGGTATGGTAACAAAAGCTTCAAGTTGTGTTACTTTAGTCTAAGCATGGGTCTATAGTGTTCAAGCAACGGGCAAAAACTGTAATCTCACTTTAACTTAATTTAAATAATCTATATTGTTAATAATTAAACATATGAGGACACAGTGCTGCAGTGCTAGCGAGCCGCTGGCACTCCGTTCACAGATTGTTCCTACCTCATGCTATATTCTTGCTGGTGCTGACGCAACACTGGAAGGATAGAAGGATAGAATAATTAAACATGTACTACGAAGATATTTCAATGTTCCTTAAAAGTTTTGAAGAATCGGCGTTCTAAGCTTACAGATGGCTTAATGTCTATTTACAGAGCTGACTGTATGGCGATTGGGTATTTGGAGAAAGAAAAGTAAGGACAGGAATTGGAGGTTAGTACATTTGAAAGAGACAGTACTGCTACAAAAAAGTTTTTTATCAAAGGTCGTGCATGGCGCAGCAAGCATCTTGCGTGAGACGTGAACAATCACTGCGCCACCGTGTTCCTATGTTTAATAACATGCTTTAACTCCTATCATCATGAAAATTATATCATGTATACATCTCAGTATTTTAATTATTCAGAGAGCTGTAATACCACGAATGTAATGGATTCTGTGTCCTGTCGGAGGAAGGACATAGAGCACATAGAAGTTCAAATACAAAACAAAGCATTTAACGTGCTACTTTAGTTACAATGGGATTTGAGAAACTAGTAAATTAAACAATTTTAAGATGAAGTTTATGATGTTCTACTTTAATGACAAAATAAACTACATGATTAAAGTGAAATTTCAAGATTAAAGTTGACATTTCATGCTTTTTTCCCACTGTGT
>JANRMT010027041.1:117682267-117702242 GCA_026402145.1 Polypterus bichir lapradei | reverse complement strand
GATGCAGAAAAAGCATTCGACATGATTGAATGGAAATACCTTTTTACTATATTGGAGAAGTTTGGGTTTGGCCCAAACATCTGTGCATGGATTAAATTACTGTATACTAACCCAGAAGCTTCAGTTTGCATCAACAACATTTGCTCAGACTACTTTAAACTAGAACGTGGCACTAGACAAGGATGCCCCTTGTCACCGCTGCTGTTTGCGATTGCCATTGAACCACTGGCAATACATTGTCAAAATACTGATCAGATAAAGGGGATTAACAGAGAAGGACTGGAACAGAAAATCTCATTATATGCAGATGACATGGTACTGTATATATCAGACCCAGAAAATTCTGTACCTGCAGTCTTAGCAGCACTCACAGAATTTCAAAAGATATCTGGTCTCAGAATTAATCTGAATAAAAGTGTACTCTTTCCAGTGAATTCTCAAGCATATAATATTGGATTAGATACCCTACCTTTTATCATTGCAGAACAGTTTAAATACCTAGGGGTAAACATCACAAGTAAACATAAAGCTCTATATCAACAAAATTTCGCCGTTTGCATGGAAAAAATTAAACAAGACTTGCATAGATGGTCAACCCTTCATCTCACACTAGCTGGAAGAATTAACACTGTTAAGATGAATATTCTTCCTAAGCTCCTTTTTGTATTTCAAAACATCCCAATATACATTAATAAATCATTTTTTAGGCAATTAGATTCGACAATAACCTCATTTATTTGGAATTCAAAACATCCACGCATCAAAAGAGTGACCCTACAAAGACAAAAGGCAGAAGGCGGCATGGCTCTACCTAACTTCCAGTTTTATTACTGGGCAGCAAATATACAGGCGATAAGAACCTGGACACAAATAGAAGAACATACACAGGCTTGGTCCGCAATAGAATTAAATTCCTGCAGTACTTCTTTGTATTCCTTGCTCTGTGCTCCAATAAACACACGTTATCGGCAATACACTAATAACCCAATTGTGCTCCACTCACTTAGAATCTGGAACCAATGTAGAAAGCATTTTAAGACGGAGAAGCTTCTATCTGTGGCACCCCTGCAAGAGAACCACCTCTTTCAACCCTCACAAACATATGCAGTTTTTAATATCTGGAAAAAATTTGGAATTAACTTGCTTAGAGATCTTTATATAGACAACGTCTTCGCATCCTATGAGCAATTACATTCCAAATTTAACATTCCAGCTACACATTTCTTTCACTATCTTCAAATCAGAAACTTTGTTAAACAAAACCTTCCAGATTTTCCTCATCTTGCACCCTCATCCATGCTGGAAAAAATATTGCTCAATCTCAAGGATTTAGACTCCATCTCTACAATATATAAAATCATTTTACAATCCCTCCCTTTTAAAGATCCAAGAGGACACTAGGAAAAAGATCTCTCAATTAATATATCAGAAAAGGAGTGGAAAGTAGCAATGCAGAGAATTCACTCGAGCTCCATATGCGCAAAGCATACAATTATACAACTCAAAATTATATATCGAGCACATCTGTCTCGACTAAAACTCTCCAAAATGTTCCCAGGGCATGATCCAACCTGCGAACGTTGTAACCAAGTCCCAGCCTCACTAGGTCACATGTTCTGGTCCTGCACCAAATTAACATTATTCTGGACAAACATTTTTAATTACCTTTCAGATAGCCTTGGACTTACAATCCCTCCAAATCCATTAACAGCTGTGTTTGGTGTTCTTCCAGATGGGTTTAAAGCGGAGGAAGACAAACAAATTGTGATTGCATTCACTACACTTTTGGCACGTAGACTTATTCTCATAAACTGGAAGAACCCAAACTCTCCTCTTTTAAGTCAGTGGGAAACCAAAGTGTTATATTATTTGAAGTTGGAAAAAATCAAATACTCAGTTAGAGGATCCGTACAGACTTTTTTCAAAACATGGCAGGATCTAATCAGTAATATTTTAAAATAAGTTCAAAAGGCACAGAGAATTTATTAATTTAGGTATGTCTCCAAGCCTTAAATTTAACGCCGTTTGGCTTGCTCTCTCTCTCAGGGGTGGGGATCGATCTGTTCTTAATTTTTCTCTTTGTAAAAACTTGATTGCTTTGTATGGATTGTAATAAAATTAATAAAAAAAAATAAATAAATAAATAAAGATTTTCTTTCTCCATTTCTAGGTGTAAACAAAAATTTAACATATATCGTATTTGTTTTTCACCTTGCAAGTGATTTTCAAAATAAGCTTTATATTTGAATAGGCGTGTAAAAAAATTAAACTGACCTTCAGCGCTAGGGCAAAAATTTATTTCTGTATCCAACGTCTCTGCTTGAAACGTGATGCTTTCTCACTTCTCTTCCTATGGTGGGTTGTTCTATTGCTCCACTTCATTAGATCAGCCTGTCCTGTCTGACTGAAAGTAGATAATTAATAAAGCATGTCATATTAAATAGTTTTAAGCTGAATTTGAGACTCATTAGTTAGGTCCTAAATGAAAGTACATTATTACTCAGTATGCATAAAAATGTTAAAGAAACAAGTCTGAAAGCAGAGCCCAATGTTAATATTTTAGACTTGTGTTGAGGATGGTTGACATTTTACTTGTTTCTGTAGTTCAGAACACAATCTAAACATAAAGAGAGAACAGGTGAGGGTGCAGTACCTGCCTTAAAAAAGATGATGACACGTCAGACTGTGTTCTAATTCTACAGGGAAACTGTAAATAAAATCAGAGCAATATTTAAATAATATTGCCAACTGTCAAAAATTTTCTAATAAATTATGTTTCTCAGAGAAGTATTTATAGATCTTCTAGTCATCGTGAAGGAACTTATGAGTGTTTATGACTGATACAATTTGGTGCTGATACTCTTGGGAGACCTAAAGAACTAGTAGGTTCATCTGTGACAGTAAGTTACAGGCAAAAGTTTCAAACAAATTGCAGTCCAGAAAAAGGGGGAAGGGTCACTAATCACTAAAATAAAAGATACAACAGCTGTAAAGAATCCTGATATGTAAGGAGGTCCCTAAATGTTATAGAATCCTTGCTGTTGATCATGGTTCTCTTTCCATCAAGTACAGTGCAGTGACTAACCATACACCAATCTACACATGTTATGGGTAAAAAAACCAAGCCACTGGCAATTTTGTTTAAAAATTTTTAGGGTAGCCAATAGTTAATTTCAGGGCAGGAATTATCTGGCAGCTCCTAACAATGAAGTTTAACATTAGATCTTTATGTCTCATTTGATTAATTACTGCCCACTTTTAAAATATTTCACTAAATTTAAAATTCTAGTTCCAAAGTCCTGAAGTTCTCTAAACACAAATAAGCACATGACTTTGCTTGAAAAAAAAAAAGACCTCCTGATAATGGCCGTTACACTATTCCAAACTCCTTGTTATGTAACTGTACTGAAGCTTACTGGCCACCACTGCAAAGTAAGCACATGCATCCGAGGGTGGATTAAGACCCCCATATGCTCCTAGGTGACTTAAAGAATACAGTCCCTTAGCTCAGAGTTAATGATACTTTAAACAGCGCAGCACATGGACAGTCAATGAGTGTGAAGACTGTACTCAAGGAGTAGTGCAAACAACCCATCACTAAATCATGCAGGGGTTCCCCTTGGTGATTTTGTCACATGGATTGTAAGTGGTGAAAAGGCCCCTTGGCATCACAGGTCCAAGGACGCACACCCAAGACGCCCTGATAGTAGATCTGCCCATGTATGCATTCAAAACCTTTGACTCTTAACCTTACTAGTAGAACACCTATCTACCTATACAGTATGTAATCGAATTACAAGAAAAAATATATATAAAAAAAAACTTTACTAAAGCATTCCGTTTAGTGGATAAAATTGTCATGCTTTTGAGTAACCTTTACAAACAACTGATTTTAATATAAGGGAGTCTTAAAATTGATCTGTGTTGACTTGATAAAGATTCAATAATAGGGGGTATGCACCTAAATCATCTAGGGTGCATACTTTATCTCACCCATCTGCCATTTTTTATTGCTGCTATCCTTTACTTCTCAGACCATGATATTCTACAAGGACTACAATTTGTTCACAGAACAGATGGCAAACATCAAAAATAAAAGGCTGAAGAAAATGAGTTAAGTATTTTACAAAATCCACCCAGGATCTTCAGCATGTCAATTATGTATATGCAGCATACACTGTACTATGGAACAGTTGCTGGGCATCTGGATTGCCTTTGCAACTGCATGCGAGATGCTTAGTCTGGTTTAAAATGCTTAAACACAAAACAGTTAGAAATGCATTTTGTTATTCACGCTGGTGTGGAGAAACTCCACAAACTGTATTGAGACTATCCAAAAAAGTTCTTTAGTCTCTCTTTGTGCTGTCCTGAACAGTGGGAATATTTCACTTTTATATTATAACTGTACATTTCTACTTTGCAATGTAACAAAAGGTTCCATTTACAGTAATTACATTTTATGACATGTTGTCACCTACAGCTTACAAGTAGACAACAAAAGCATTCTGGGATACTTGATGTGACTTTCAGTCCTATTAGATCAATCGCAAAAATAACAACAGCATTAAATACAAAATTATTCCACACCTACCTTTAAACAACAACATGATAAAAAAAAAAACACTCATTCAGTCTCAACCATATAGAACAACATTATCCCCACATCAATTTACTCTGGCAAACTTAAGGTTTAATAATTTAAATCACTTTCAAATAGCAAATACCATTGGTCATATTGAAAAGGAAGTACAAAGCCCTTAAATTGTATCAGAGATATTTCCATGAAATTCTGTGGATGATCTTTGAAAAAATCCATAGAAATTAATGTTTTCAAGAAGAAAAATATCAATAGCGTTGTGGGCTTCACCATTCAACATCAATGCTGGTAGACAGTCCATGTAGTCATCCTGACTTGTATTGCCCAAGGCAAATAATACAGTAAATTCACAGTTAAAAGAAGATAGGTCCCTTGAGACAATATCAAAGAAAATAAAAAAAAAATCATTTTATCATAAACAGTTTTAATTCATATAATTTTTATAAGATTTAGTACTATATGTTTTACTTATTTGTAACTAATTCATTGTAATACAATATACAATAAAAGGAAAAAGGTGAAGAGGAAATTAATAGAAATTGAATCAGGCACATCCAGATAGATCAAGTACATTGTAGAAATGGTTGCACTTCATGAAATATTTCAATAAGCTGCATAAAGGAAGTGGCAGCAGCATAAAGGGACTTTTACTATCATTTACTATGTCCTGTATCTAAGCATTTATGTCCACTCTGCAGTCAGTTTCAGCCTTTAGATTCATCAACAGACCCAGAAAGATAACACTCATAAGCAACCTCAACTGATATCTCATGGCCATTAATGTTTACCATTCATGTTTCACAAAAAGAAAACTGTCCAATACTTTTATTAAAAATGTTAGTACTTTATAGAAGCCATGTTGGAAGCTCTTATAGGCTATTTCGCATTAGCATAACAAACTTTTTCGGCCAATATTTTCTGCTGAAGTTTTCACAATTATGTTTATTATTTGTTTTCTGTCATATGGGTTCATTATTTTATTTCAGATTATAGTAAGTCCAAATTGCACTTAACATCAACTGTTAGTATGATCAGCATAATTTGAAAAGATTTTAAGAAGTGAAGCTTTAATTTAGGAAAGAGAACAGCATTAATGAATGCTTTAAATGTATATGCAGATTATAAAGATACTATAATACTAGTGTACTAGTTCTGTATTGTTATGCATTTGCTGTTTTCTATATGATAATACTTTATATACATGCTTGGTAGTTCAACCGTACAAAGTGTTATTAGTGCAGCCCAGGATCAGATTTTCCTAGGAGCTTAGAACAATTACCAGACAAATGCTGAGCAAAGAAAGCAGTAATTCTTTGCAATGAAGAGGAAAGTAGCATATTTCCAACATCACATATATATTTATAACAGCAAACATAATATACGGTATATTTAATGCCTCCTGAGATTTGTTGTTAATTTAGTATAACTGAGGCTAACTCATTTGTTTAAAATTTTACTATTTCTTCTAGGACCACAGCTTGCAGAAACTCTAGTCTCAATTTTTCATCTCAAATTTCTGTATGGTCCATACATACTCAAATGAAAACCTGACAAGTCTTCATTATCACTTTTGTAAAAATACAATAAAACAAACAACAACTGTACCTGGATTTGGTGGCAAAGTAGGAACTGGACACTGTTATGGCAACTAATAGCAGAGGCAGTAACCCCTGGGGAGGATTCCAGGAAACTAGACTCACACATGCAGGCCAGTTTAAATTTGCCAATCAAACAAAAACACATCTTTAGGATGAAGGAGGAAACTAGAGTATCCACAGTTAATATATTTAAACACTGAGAAAACATGTAAACTTTGCTGTGAGTAATAAAGTGGTATTGGTTAATATGCCATGTAAAAAGTATGGAGAGACCCTGTGCTTCCCAAATCATAAAAGAAGAAATGCAAGCAGATGAGAGCAAATTTAATGTTAGCATTCATTGATGGGAGGCGAAAGCAAATATAAGTGAACAGAAATTCAGCATAAAAAAAGAAGAAATAGAGGTTATATAATAAAGGTAATTATGTAGAATTTAATAAATTTTTTGACATTAGGTTGTTACAGACAAAAAAAACAGCAGGAACTCATGAGTAATATATACTGCAAGTATATTTGGTAATCTGTTAAATTAGGAAATGGTACTTAGTGACAAGGTAGGATGCTTAAAATGGTGTTTGTCATAGGCCTACTGATTCCTATGTCAGCCTTTGTCCTCTTATTGTACTATAAATGTACCTTTCTTTATCAAAACAACCTAGCATGTCTATGTTATTAAATGTTGTCTTCAATGTCAAACATAAAAATGTATTCAATAGTGATGCCTGCTCATTTTTTTTTCCTTTTTTCCTTTTAACTCCACTTTAATAACTGACAGAGCTTCTTGAAATTTAATTCATTCATTCACAAAATGTGTTTTATTAAATTCATATGATAGGTCAGGCTTAGCTTGTGAAGGACTGGAAATTTCGCACAAGTAAGTTCCTGCCTTGCACCTGGTGCTGTCACGATGGGCAACAGCTTCCTTGAACATGATCAGAAGTAGGTTCAAAAATTGAGAGGTGGAGGTTAGTCTCATTTTTTTATTAGCAATGTTTGATTAATACGTATATTTATGAATGCCTTCAGATATTGTAAAATGTAGCTTACAAACACTGATAATTGTGATTCGGCCTTTGTTCACATGCCCCCAACCCCCAATAAAAAAACCTTAGGGCACTATTTCAGATAACTATCCTATCCATTCTTAGTGTTTTTCATGGTAAGAGGCACTTTTAACATCAGCACACGAAACAAGAAGACAACATATTATGTTATGGTTAATTTGCAAAGGAGTCTTCTGAAATGCCTTATTAGCTAGAAATGTGATTAGTGTTTTTGAACTTTTTTAAACTAATCATGTTAGTACCAACAAACTGTGCTGGTGCAATTTAATATGAGAATGAACATACATATTAAAAGATTTAACCTAGAACACTTAGACAAAAATTCATATGCAAATTATGAGGATATACAAACTTCACAAAGTGACCATGCAGCTTTTGTTATGTTGTCTAACCCCAGAATCGATTGCTTTTCAGAATAGCTCAAATATTTACTCAGGCTGTGAATTTGTAAATTATTATAATTAATTATTACTGAATCGATTTACTCAGCCTGCAGATGTTCAGCTCATGCACATTCGCCTTAACTGTAAGTCTACAGACAAACTATTAGTTCAGGATTCTATATCATTTAGCCATGTTTTGGATGATTTTTGCTGCCTACACACTGAACCATATTTAGTGGAACTATGTCTTTTGCTGTGTGATAAAGTAGGCTAGGGTGTCAAACACATTTTCTGAATGACCACAGTGACTGTTTTATTTTAGTTTAATTACCATTTTCCTTCAAGTCCACCCAATTTTTAATATTCAAATAGAGCACATGACGACATATTCTAATTATTAGTAGCTAATATGTCATTATGTGCACCTGCCTCTGCTTTTCATTATTTGACTGCCTTTTCAGAATGCTTTCAGTATAATTAATAAAGCCATATCTAATTAAGGAGTCATCAGGCACTGAATGTAGCCCCTGAATCATAGCATTCATGATATCGGATCACATCTTCATGAAATTAAATAGAAAAGCAAATCTGCCAAGTCTTTTTGCACCTACCAACATTTGGAAATAGGAAAATGAAAGGAGTAATTAGGCAAGCAGTTCAAGTATGAAGGCATGAAAGAGCATCTCTTAATAGACTGTGACTGGAATGAAATCCTTCAGACAATGCAGCCTTTGAAGAGTTGTGATAGGCATTTCTCTTTTAAACCCGCCAACTGAATTTGGGAACACAGAAACAAGAAGCCTCCCTTAAAATGGATTTCAGTTAGAATCAGAATTGGCTTCTAGTTACAGGCTTACCAGGAATAAAAACCAGCAGCTAATATGGCCTCATAGGAACTAAATTAACATTTTCTGCATTTCATCAGATTAGTTATCTGTACCAGAATATTTATATCAATTCCATCTGTGCTTTCTTTGGCCTTCATTCTGTTCCCCCTGTCATTCTTATCATGTCCAGACTACCTCAGCCTGTTTCTTCTATTCATGTGACTTACTGCCACCACACTAATCCTCTCCACTCCGCACATCAGTTTGGTCCTTTTCTGTCATTTTTCTTCAATTTTAACAGAATAGCACGTTATAGACTATGGTAGATTTCAGATGCAGCAGAATGATTATATCTACAAGGTGTGGAATATCTACTTAAAATTAATGTTCTTTAAGCCCAAATAATAGCTTCCAAAGTAAAAACTGTGGGACTTTTCCCGAACTTTAGCTCATTTTTAAGTTACAGGATTTGTTTCCTGCTTTCTAGTGATGAGTGAAATTTTTTGCACAAAGCTGATTTTGCAGTAAACTCAGTGTTTCATTTTGCCAAAAAAAAAGAAGGGTGTTAATTCCTGTCTGGAAGTATTTACATATATTAATTGTACATTCATTTGTCTGTCATTTAGAATTTAAATAAAGACCTCTAGTGAAAAAAATCTCCAAACTCATTTCCTGGCAAATGTAGACATTTGCTGACAGTCTTGGAAATTACAATTTATAACGATGCATTAGAGGCAGAAAATAGACTTAAAGCTTCATGGTGCTTAGAGAGTGCATATCCTTAACCTCTTCAGAAGGAATCAAGAAACAAGAAAGAAAGTGTGGTTGCTAGCTATAAACTGGGTGTGGACGACATCCTGTGCAGTGACATTTTCCTGAGGAGAAAACACAGTAATATGCACGATGGTGTGCTTTGTGAATGTTTATTTTGAAAACATGTAGCGTGTCACATTTTTAAGAAACACACTGTGTTCCTCCGTAGTAATGTGAACAAAAGGTGTTGATAGAATTGATTTGACAGATTACATGAATTACCCATCTGTAGGAAAGAACACAGGTAAACATGAAAGTGTGAATGAGGCTTTATTAAGGTACATTATTTGTTTTCCATGTCTGAAAATCCTTTAAAGTCTCCAAAAACGGTTTTAGTGAGTTTTGCATTTCACAACTAAATGAATTTTAATGCCAGTTTTGCAAAACTGCATGCAAGCTGAAACTTTTCTTTTTCCCTCATCACAACTGCCATCCACATTAATGCAGGTCACCAGGTTGGTCTGTTGCTTTCCCATTCCTCATATTTATTGACACTTTAACTAGCTCCTCTTTCAAGAACATAATGCCAAGTCCTCATTGTCAATACTGTTAAACCATAATATTAGAACAATTTTGATGTGAACAGACTATCCATATCAGCAAAGATTGTAAACCCTATTTACCTGTTTCTACAAAATAAAATCAACTTGAGTTTTGAAGTACTTCCATCTACCGTACAAGAGGGTAACTTAATCCATGTGTCTATAGGACTCTGCATGAAGAAAACCTTCCATCTTGTGTTACCTTGTTTTTTTTTAAACTTGATTACAAAATGTCTTCCATGACTCTTCCATCCATTACTAAAAGTCATCTTGTCATCGTCAATTTTGAAACTATCCATTACATCCTTCTGTTTAAGCCACTTCAAAAGTCTAATATATTTCTCTTTCCTTCTCCATTCCCAGTATTACCAGAATTGAAAAATATCTATTCGATAACAGTGATTTGTGAACCCAATTATGCTAGCACACATGCAGCTGAAATAAGGACAGTTCTTTCCGGCAGGCTTTAGTGATCATGGCAGGTACAATGTTCACAGATGTCAAAAGAATGTGCTATGTTTGAATCTTAGAAGAGCACAGTCCATCATATTCAAATATCTAAAACAGAGTTACCAACACATGGCAATTTTCACAAATACCTCTCTGAATATACAAAATGTGTGAGTATTCATAAGGTCAGGGATCATTTAAAAGCCAGAAGCCATCCGCAAGAAGAATGCCTCCTACACTCTACTGAACTGGGACTACAATCGTTCAGCATTCCCCACTGAAGAATTGGATGATGAATATATTGCTCCAATGGCTTCTCTTCAGCCTGGATTTGTACGTATAAATGATTATACCACAATGTAAATTGAGAGTAAAAGCTCAATTTTAAACCCATAAGGGGTTATATATTCAGGGTCAAGTATATCCTGCATTTCTAAAAAGAACACATAACCAGGGAGTAGGCACCCCCTGCTGGAAACATTCTGGAGCTCATATGAATGCTTTATCTTGGCTTTATGTGCCTTTGCAAATGGTTTTCAAGCATTTTTCTTTTTGCACCATAGATCACTATGTGCCATTCTGTCTGTGCCAGTCTTTAAAGCATATCCTTTCCTTTGCTCTTTCAGCATTTTACCACTATCTCTCCTTGTGTCCGAGATTTTTTTGTTTAACCATAAAATTCACAGCAAATGCTTATGAAGCATCACTTTATATTTTTAGCAATCCATTTCTCACACCTTTGACGTTCGAGCTTTCAACTTCTAAAAGATCACCTGCAAATAACTGTTTTTGTGATGCACAGCTTTCTCAATCACATTTTTCACAAAACTTTGTCAAATTTGTTTACTAATAAGTTTAACATGCATGTCTGTAGTAAGAGCTATGGCAATTCAATCAATAATATTTATTCATTATGTTTCTGCAATTTGTGCTTTGCATGGCTCTGCATGCAGATATGCTCCATTTTGACTTTATTTGCATATTTATTTAGCTTACTTTTCTGTGTGCATAAATTTGTTCTGTAAAATGCATTTTACTGATCATGGATGCTATAGGAAATGCAAAAGTATGAATTTTAAGATATACTGGACAATATGTGACATATTTTGTCACAGTTTTTCAGTTAAACACTTAAAGACTTAGATAGCAATACATTTTAGTACATCATTCATTAGATTAATTTTTGTACATAATATTAGAACATTACAAAATTGTCACAAGAACAGGCAATTCAGCCCAACAAGCTCATCCATCCTATTCACCTAGTCCTGCTCCCCACCACACTACTTGGTAATTATTTTAATGTGTCTCTAGCTCATTATGTAACAAAAACGCCCTAACATTTATTCAAAATCTGGCTTTAAGAAGTGTCCGATCATGTCCACATTTTCTTGTTGCAAAATTTATTATACACAAACACCTGGGATCTACTGTACTAATTCCTTTCAAAAATGTAAACACTTAAATCCTGTCATATATTAATCTACATTTGCTTCAACTAAAAAAGTTCAACCCCTTTAGTCTCTTCTCATAACTCATATCTCTTAGTCTCAAAATCAGCCTAGGTGCTCTCCTCTGGACTTTCCCTAGCACTACTGAACACAGTACCCTGGGTGAGGCCTCATTAGTGTGTTATATAACTTAAGCATAACCTCTCTTGACTTATACTCCATACATCACAATATACTGTACAACCTATCATTCTATTAATTTACATGATTGCTTCTGTACACTGTCTGGATGTACTGTAGATAGTGATGAGTCCATTATGACTCCCAGGTCCTTCTAATAAGGTTTTGTTTCAAGTTTCAGACCTCCCATTATATGTACAAATCTAACATCTTTATTTCCTACATATATTATTTTACATTTACTTACATTAAATTTTATCTGCCACAAATCTGCTCAAGCCTATATGCTGTCCAAGTCCTTGAAAGTTCTACATTTTCTGCTCTTACAATTAGTTTGGCATCATCTGCAAACTTAACCAGCTTATTGATTATATTATTGTCTATGTTTATTAAAAGAGCAGTGGTCCCAGCACTTATCCCTAAATGAGACCACTTTTAATATCACTGCTCCACAGTTTAAAATTATAAATCAAACAATTCAGACGAGAATAAAGACTCATTGCAAACTTTAATTTAATTTAAGGATGAAACACACTTCTATGTATTATTTATGTTTGGGACATAGCAATGGCCAGTATATTAAAGCTGACATTTTTAGTACTTTGTTGCATATCCCTTACATGCAATGACAGCTTGAAGTCTGTGATTCATAGATATCACCAGGTACTGAGTATATTCTCTGGTGATATATTCTGCCAAGCCTCTAATGCAGCCATCTTCAGCTCCTGCTTGTTTCAGGGGCATGACCCCTTAAATTTTCTCTTCAGCGTATGGAAGGTATGTTCAATTAGACTGGCCATTCAAGAGTTTTCTATTTTTCAGCTTTGAAAAACTCCTGTGTAGCCTTAGCAGTATGTTTGGGGCCCTTATCTTGTTCTAGGATTAAGTGCCGTCCAATGTGTTTGGAGACAGTTACTGGACATTCAGCAGATCAGATGTTTCTATACACTTCAGAATTAATTGTACAGCTGCCATCAGCAGTTACATCATCAGTGAAGACAAATGTGGCAGACATACATGCCCAAGTCATAACACAACCACCACCATTGTTAACAGATGAGGTGGTATGCTTTGCATCTTAGACAGTTTCTTTTTGTCTCAGCAATCTGTTCTTGCAATTACTCTGAAAGGTTCATCTTTGTTTCATCTGACCATAAGGCCTTTTTCAAGAATTCTGCATGCTCTTTTAAGTACTTTTTCGCAAGTTATAATATGTCCTGTAATATTGCATCTTGCAGTATGGCCTGTTCATGAATTCTTCTGTCGATAGTATTCTCTGACATATACTGTACACATCTGCCTCCTGAAGACTGTTTCTGATCTGTCGGACAGGAGTTTGGGGCTTCTACTTTACCATAGTGAGGGCTCTCCTGTTATCAGCAGTGGAGGTCTTCCTTGGCCTACCAGTCCCTTTGCGTTTACCCCAGATAGTTAATTTACGTAATCCTAATGTTTTTCTGATGTCTCTAATTGTTTAATTCTTGTTTTTAGCCATATAATGGTTTTTTTTGACTTTCATGTCCTTATGCTGAACAATAGAAACTACAGAGTTCAAAGGTAGTCTATAGATAGAAGCAAGCCTACTGTAGATATCTTATGCCTGCACTAATGAAGCAATGAAACACACCTGAGTAATCACAAACACCTGTGATGGCAATTGCCCCAAACATTATGGTGCCCTGAAATGGAGGGACTATATAGAAAAAGTGTCATTTCTTCATGGTGTAACCAAAATGTACGCAAATACCCTTAAATTAAAGTCGGCAATATGCACTTAAATCATGTCCTAATTGTTTGATTTGTAATTTTAAACTGTGGAGGGGTACATTAATGAAAAATGTATCTTTGTTCTAATCATTATGGAGGGCACTGTAACTGTTTTTGTTTTAAAATGTGAACTCTGCCCAAACACTATGAAATCTATTATATCATGGTCATTAGACCCTAATGGTTCAATCACCTTTACCCCTTAACCTCTAACCTGATTATTACAGAAGAGTAAATCTATAAAGGCCTATCCCTTCATTGGTGCTTTAACTGTGTTAAAAACAATCACTAATGATGTCTAAAACACCTGTTATTGTGAGCCATTATTTGTAAGGCTAGCCCAGTAAATATTTGGGTTATTAAAATCTTTCATGACTATAATATCCCCCTCTAAACCTGCGTTTTTAATATTATTAAAAAGATTGAAATTATTGTCTGCATTAGGAGGTCTACAACACACTTGTAATATGAGGCATTGATCCCTAATACTGTCTAGTTGATTGCAGACATCCTTTCTATGCTGTGGTTCACTATGTAATTGAAGATGCCTTGCTTTTAAACTGTATTTTACATAAATGGTGACTTGCCCACCTTTTCAGTTTTGCTTGTCTCTCCTAAATAATGTGTACTCATGTATTTTAGGCTGTTGCTCATATCCATTATTTAGCCAGGTTCTGTTATTTCTATTATATCAAAAATATGTGCAGCTTCATATAATCCAAGCACATGTATTTTATTTTTAATATTCCTAGTGTTAAGGCAAGCAATTGTAATACATTACTTATTCTACTATGGCACTTTAACTTTGGGCTAGAAATTAAGTTGTTAGGCATATTTAACATTACACTACTCTTCATCCCTTCATGTGAAGTTCTAAAACTAGTCTGTCCTAAATTCCTTGCCCCACCATACCCTATCTTAAATAATTCTTGACTAACCTACACATGTACCCTCTCAATACATTGGTGCTACTTCTGTTCAAATGTAACCCATTATGACAGAACAGATCCCATCTGGTCCAGAAGAAGTTCTGATACCCCAGTATCCTACATCAAGATTTGAGCAATGTTTTCAGCCTTCTAATCTCTTTAGTCTTACCTGGATTGGTACATGGCACAGACAGAACCAGATTAGACCACACTGATAGTTCTGCTCCTCAGATTGACACCTGACTCTTTAAATTTGGATTCCAGAACTGACAGCCTGTCCTTACGGTATATAGGTCATTTGTTCCAACATGGAGAATGACAATTGGATCCACCCTAGCTCTGTTCAAGAGCCTATCTGCCCTCTCAGGTAGGTCTCCTACCTGTGCACCTGAAAGACAACACAGTGTATGAGACTCTGTGTCTGTGGAACAAATCTTCGTCTCAGTCACCCTCATGATTGATTCCCCTGCAATCGGGTGGCCTGTTGTGGCTCCACATCCCTATCTATCACATCAGAACCATCAGAAACAATGTCCAGCTCTACAAGGTCCTGACAATTATTACAAACCTCAACCTCTAGGATACTTGCCTCCACACAGAGCACCACTTTTTCCTACATGCTTACATCTGACTGTGACTAACCTGTTTGTAACTCTCTGTTCTGGAGTCTCCTGGGAAAGATCCACCAATTCTTTACTGCAACACAGCCTAGGCACTACCTCCTCATGTTTAGAGATCCTGAGCTCTGTTTTGAGACTCCACATCCAAAGATTATTGTGATAAGGGGAAAAATGACTAAGAGATTGTGAGATGTCTACGAATGATGGAAACTGAGGAGACAACTCAAAAAGACTTGGAAAAGCTTCAGAACTTGATGAACCCCTGAAAAATTCTGGTTAATGTACAAAAGTGCAAAGTGCTACATGTGTGCAAAAGGAACAAAAATGCAAGACCCAGTCCTACAGGAAGCAATTCCAGAAAAGGATTAGGGGGTTTATATTGACACATCATTTTCATCATCTAAGCAATGCACAGAAGCTATTAAAAAGGCAAATAAAATATGTTATATCATAAAAACTGTTAACGTAAATCGAGGGACCTCAGGTCAGGTGTCTGACTACATGGTTTCCTATGCCCTCACACTTACAGTGCAGATAAGAAGTTCATTCTACATATTGACTGTAAATTTGCTCTTTCAAAACAAGAAAACAAACCAAACTGCTGATTCTGTCATTTTTTGACATTGTATTAAGGCAACAATTATGTAATGCTTTATTTTGAGAAATATTATTTACTTCAAAACTGAATTATAAATTAATTTCTGAGGTTGGATTTTTTTCCAATTCATTTTAAAATCATTTTAACACTGTTTTGTGGACATTTTTTGCTAGGAAATTGGCAGACATGCAGTAGACTATTGCAAGTCCATTTGCTGCACATACAAGTGTCCGTCAGTATAAACATTGCAGATCTTTATAATACTGTATGGATGTCGCAGTACAAATCCATATTGCACTGTCAACAGTTTTTTGAAAGTTTTATTGAATCATAATGTGTCCCCTGCTCATGGCAGACGTTTTTTTCATTCCAGTTACTGCCACTGCAGATTTCAGCTACCTAGAGACTCCAAATGTATATTTATGAATCCTCAGCCATGAATACATAATTTAATATACATAATATCTTGCTTCACATTTTAAAACAAGTTAATGTTATTTTTATCTTATACCACTACAAACACCAAAAAAATATTTCAGAACTTTTCATCTACACCCCATAAACATGTTCCATGATATTCACAGAATGTAACAAAGCTGTTTAATGAAAATATAGTTAGGGATATTTTAAAATCATAGTCATGATTTAAAGCATAACAGTGAGTGAGGAGTAGCATCAAGTTGGTGTTACTGTAAGTCTTCAAGAGAGAATCTTGGAATACAAAGATTTTGGAGGCTGAAATTTATTTCCAGCTATCTATTGGAAAATCTGCCAAAAAAAAGTGAAACACAATTCCCTTTCACTGAATCTTACTCCCACCCCACCATTATTTTAACAATATACAGTAACTAAAACTTTACTTTAAGTTAGCCTACACACAATTATATATCTCACACCCTGCAATTTGAAAAATGGCAGCCATATTTCACTGTAAGGGTTTCTGAATGTTTTCAAATGCCACAAAGCTTTGTGGTACTCTCTTTGTATAGTAATATCAGGGTTTATGCGAATGCTTTACACACTCTTGCATCCACAAAAATTACATTATGTGGAGAAGGAGAACTGTCAATAAAAAACTGTATCACATTGAAAACAATTATTACAGACAAACCATAAGCCGATATTGCAGTATGTTAAAGGAGCAATCATTTGTCAGGCTACAGATCTCATTATAAATTACATGAGAGCCATTTTCAGTCCAGATTTATACATTGGATTGTGTAACAGTGTTTGCAACCAAGATATATTCATTTTTTGATATCCTGTTTGAAATAACTCTAAGAAAAAAAAAAAAACTGCCTTATCAACTGAACAATCCCCATTTTCTTTTCTGGCTCCATTTTATTGTGTGTTATACTCATAGCTCATTTCTTAAGTTGAGTTTTAAGGCCAATATTTTCCAGCATTTTGACCTTTGCCTGCCTGACTTTTTGCATCCTGTTTAGTATTATGTCTTAAACCTCATATTTAGCCTTACTAAATTCTACAGGCATACAACACCTTAAGCCACTTCAGTATATTCTGGGACACATCTATGAAACAGAACTCGGCTTAATGTTATGAATTACACTGATCGGCAACGACAAGGGTGCAAGGATGCTTCACCTAACCATAGCATGACATCATCAATGACTTTTGTCTTTTTTTACAACATCAAAAGATGTAAAGCTATTTACATCTTTACCAGACGTTCACTGATGATGCATTTCATTCATTGTAATTGCATTTGTAGACAATCTAAAACCCTTCCACCATCATCTCTCAGCTCCAGCCTATGTGAAACTTCATCTTTCACTCAATCAGACTTTAGAAGCCATTAAGCAAAAAAGGAGCACTAAACAATGTATTCAATCAGGGACTGCATTCTCATAAAGTTGCACTGGCATTGCTCTCTCCTGATAGAAATTCATTACCTTGATAAAACCCCCTCAGGAAGTCACAGCCTATTATACAACTCACACAAGATTCTATTACCTTCCCCATATAACAATTGGTAGAATTACAAAAAGGGTTGTTCTCTTTTCCCAATTTAACTCACACACCAGATTCTATAATACAGTATTCTACCACAAAGAGCCTCACTATCTACGTCTGATTTTCTTTATCTCTATCTTTTTGTTCTTTAGAAGCAAGAAAAAGTAGTACATTGATTGAAAGGTAAAATGGAAAGGCAGCTTACAGTATTACAAGAAAGTAAGTGCATACTTTTACTAAATGACCATCAATACACTTTACTGATTACTGCCATTCATCAGCTCCTGCAACATTTTAACTTAATATTATATTAATTAGTTCTTCAGGTGAATTCATACATTTTGCTTATTTCGTTCATGAAACATACATGAGTTTTTAAAAGTTATATCCTGAGTGATTCTTGCAAAATTCTATTGTTTATCCCTTAAGTATATTTGAATTACACCTTTTGCAATGCCTAAAATAACTATTTTTTTCAGCCTATGTGAAACAGTTCTTTTGAGTCATCAGAAGACGAATCGATGACCATTTTTGCCTTTGAACATACTAAAGACATTATGTCTTTGTTTTAGGGCCACCCTGGAGAAGTAATAAATGGTGCATTAAGTGAGCTTCTATACTGCAATTTTTTCTAGAAAACAATAAAATAAGGCACAAGGTAAACACAATATAATGTCACATTAATTATTTAATCACTTCATTATAATTATGTGATAAATTCATTAAAGATGTCTGTTAAAAAAAGACAACCTTTAACTACTTTGAACCCTTCTAATTTTTGTCTTACTAGAATTGCATTACCCAAAGAATGACAACTTACTACTCCACAAACTTTGCATATTATTATTATTATTATACCCTCCTCTTAGTGCTCAGTGGTACACTGGTGCATTTGCCAGAGGTCAAGCAGACCTCTCAGGCTTTGAATTCAGCTTATTGTTCAGCTGAGGACTTGTCAAAGAATATGGGCCTTGCCAAGAAGTGCAATTTTCTAAATCTCTTTCGCTCTGACTCTACACGGGAGTTTGTGCAGTTGCTCTTGGAAACCAGTCTTGATGGTTTCAAGTGTGCCTACAACTAATGGAGCCACTCTTGTCCTCGTGTTCCACATGCATCTGATTTCGATCTCTAGGTCTTGATGATCTTCTCAGCGTCCTTGCTCAGGTTGTTGTTGTCATCTGAGATCGTCACATTGATGAGTACATACAACTTGCTCTGCTTATCATTGAATATGATCTCCTGCCTATTGGCTGTGATGGTACAGTCTGTGGGAATAGTCTGGTCCCATATGATGACACAGTCTCCAATGTCAGAGACCGCATCTAGTATATGCTTGCACCACTTGTTTGTCATTGGAACACCCAGCTGTTGACATAATGCCTAGTGCAGGTACATGCTGATGATGTAGTTGCATTCAAGATATTCTCTCAGGGCCAGTTTATTCCTTGATTTTGGCCATAATTGCATTATACTATTGCTAACATCATTCTGTAAACTGGTCTCAAAAAGTCTACAGTACATGTTCATTTTTACATGAAACTAAGTTTAGTGAGTATGTTATGTACCATATTAATATTTAGTTTTATTAAACATTACTAAGAGTAATTGGATGGTGAGGCAAAGCATGTAATAAAGAGATGAAGCCAGTTAAGGGTTGGTGAGAAACACTAGATTATTCTTGAGAAAGACCTTGTTCTCAATTATACACACAGAGTGTCTAAAAATTTGTATCATATAACCACACAGAATGTGGATTTATACCCTCTCTAGAGCTTAATATTCAATTCTCAACAAATATAATTATACTAGGCTGACCCGCCTTTTAAGGCGACCGACTTTTAAGTTGACCACTTCTTAAGGCAATTCAATATGTAGATCAATTTGATATTTTATACAAACTCATTAATTTGGTTATATTGCATTTGAGCGGTATTACTTTAATACTCGTAGTTTCTGTTATTTTTGTGATGAAATTTAAACTTTTTTTTCTATATTGAGGTCGCCCTTTTGAACCCCCCTGATATTTACTACGCAGTGAGGCATTTGTACTCCATCAACATTAATTATTTCCAGAGACATAATTTTGTCTATTTTTCCAGCGCATCGCGCACAAAAGCAAGGGAACGATGGGAGCACCAGAACTCTGCTCACATCATGTCGCTTCGTACCGCAAGCTGCAAGT
>JANRMT010027041.1:117658282-117669002 GCA_026402145.1 Polypterus bichir lapradei | reverse complement strand
ATGGCGGCCGACAATGGCGTCATACCATCGAAATAAGTACATACATCGGTTTTGGTTAGCGCAGGGAAGCCGCCTACCAAATTTCGTGAAGATGGTGCCATAAATAAGAAAGTTCAACATGGCGGACGTTGTCGACCGTTATGACCGTTACGTGTAGAATTTCGAAATGAAACCTGCTTAACTTTTGTAAGTGAGCTGTAAGGAATAAGCCTGCCAAATTTCAGCCTTCTACCTACACGGGAAGTTGGAGAATTAGTGATGAGTCAGTCAGTCAGTCAGTCAGTGAGTGAGTGAATGAGTGAGGGCTTGCCTTTTATTAGTATAGATATATATTACTGTATATATTATGGATTTTATAATATATGTACTGTATGTGACACACACTAGCTGAAGTACACAGTCAAGGTGTGTTTATATAGTGGGATAATGTAAGAAAGAAAATATGTGTATTTTAAATGTTTACCCTTTTCACATTGCTGGCTGAAAATCAACTACCCCATCCATCATCAACACTACCTGTATGATTGGATTCCATAATCTGTAGTAACTGTTTGGTGGGTTGGAACCATAATCTTTATTCTTTGTATTTCCTAGATTCACAAATAGATGTTTAACCCCACATTGATAAACTAGTTAAATAAGTGAATCATTGACATGACATGTAAATCTGGTAAAAGTACAGATTTTTTGTGTTGGTCATCTTATTGAACCTAATTATTAAACTTTTTCAAATCCATAAACTCTTTACATTCTAGTCTAATGTGCATGCAAAATTTCATGACATGCATTCAGCTATTTTGGAGTAATGCATGTTTTTTCTGTTGATGGCCATTCTTGAAACTCAATGTAGCCTACATTTTAAATTACAAGAAAAATAATGTAAACACAAAATTTTGTGAAAGTAGACATAGACGTTTTTGATGAATGTGCAATTTTTGGGTCACCCCCCCATTATAATTTCCTTAATGAAATGTTTTAAATGCAATCTACATGCAAATTACATTAAAATTGGTTTAGCAGTTTTTGTTTGATTTTTTTTTTTTTTTTTTTTTTAAACCGTAGATAGGTTGGATATGTTTTTTTTCCATATATATTTGAATCATGAAAATGGGTAAAGGATTTCTTTTTTTGGAAAATATATGTATATAAAATTAATGAAATGAGTTTCATATTTAATCTAGTGCACTATACAGCTGCTTTTCAATACAAACGTTCCTTCAATATCTGACATACATTGAAGATATGAAGGAGAAATGGAGTGAATATTTATTATCCTATGATCATACATCCATTTATTACACATTAAATACAAATGTGTATTTTTAGTAGTTTAGTTAATATTGTTTTGAGTCTGTGGTTTCTAATATTTTTCTTAATCTTTAGTTTTTGAACATGGCATAGCAACTTTGGCTGTCTATAAGAAAATATTTCCCAAATTATAAACTTTTAGCTCTATATAAATGTAAATTTTACTACCATATGATTAAATGTAAAGTCATTTAAACTATAAGGTGTGGAGTAATTAGGAGCTTTTTTTTAAAAAAAAAAAACATGACAGTGAAACATGTATCTGTTTGTAATGTGGAAAATGTAATTACATGTGTGAACTTGGAGAAAGAAAAGTATTAATTTCACACATTTATCAGAATTCTCCCCACTTTCACAAGTGCTGCATTATAGTAATTAAGTTGAAGTAATCAAGAAATGTAAACTATTCAATTATTCAATTTAATCACAGCATATATTACTTGATAAGCTAATTTAAATTTAAAAACAACAGAGGCATGCTCGCTTAGTGTCAACTTATTCCAGATGTAAAATACACTTTTGCTAAATGGTTTTATCAATTTTATTTAAGAAAAGTTGTTATAGCATGAAATTCAGAGTGTTTTAAGTTTTGCTGTGACCAAAATAATTTGCAAATTAAATGTGTCAGTTCCCTGGGAGAAATCTGCTTTACATGTGATTATCTGTTAGGCAAATTAGGAGACTAAAAAGATCATCCAAATACCACAGCATATTAACACCCAGTGACACTTGTTATTCCATTAAGATTCTGATTAACTATTTGATCTTGTTGGAAATTTATTTTGGATTGTATCCACAAGCAAACTCAGTGATGGGTGATTTTATTTATTGCTCCACTCCTCCTTTGGTCTTTCTGCCTTCATTGAAGCACTGCATTACGCCCATCCCCTAGCTTTCATAAACTGAACTATGTGGTCTACTTTCTAGTAAAGATTTGTTTTTTTCTTTCCTCATCACAAATCCTTCTAATGTATGGACTATATTCTTATTTTACATTCTTTGCTTCCTTTTGTCTCTCTTGCCTTCCATTTTTAGTTTTGGACAATGCAGGCAGTTTACTTGAGTTTAATTGTTTCTTACTCTTGCCACTTTCATAAAGATGGACATTAAACAACATTCTATCACAGAATAAGATTGTCAGTGACAAATAATCTGTGTTGCATAAGGAGTTTTTGCTCTTCGGGGTTCAATTAAACTTTTTATTCCAAATAGTGCAATCTTTTGATTCTCACATAACCAGAGGAGAAAAAAAAATTCGGAACAGTCCTCTTGTAAAATCCCAAACCCGAGAATGCAGACATGGATTTTCTCAATTAGAAGAGAGCTCAAAGTTCCACTATGTCAGCAAGATAAATTGCAAATGCAATGTTTACACACTTGTGATCACAGCTCCATCAACTCCAGCCAAACTCCTGGAATTGTGATCTTTCCAACAGGGAATCTATGCTTCAATCGTCACAACAATAATGTAGATGCAAGAGAGTGAGCTGTCTTGTGATTTTAAAAAATGTCTGATTTTTTACACTAGTTTTCTTATAATTCTCTGTAGAACAGAGCGCTAGAGTGGCAGAAATGGAAGAATAGAATTATAATTTTAAATTAAATTTGTCCTCTATTCCAGGCCAGAATGTGATTCTACTCTATCCCATAATATTCATTAAACATCTAATTCTACTTTCAAAAAGAACCATTCACTCTCCTGTTCAGTCATAATAGCAAAGTTAAATGCTTTCACTGACGTCTTTTCTAACTCAAATAGGCTTGAAACAGGGCTGCCTGCTTTCTTTGGTATAACCTGGGTGTTCATTTATACCCATGGTGACTGGTACCAGTGATACTAATTATATCACTCCTGTCTGTTTTTAAAACGCACGTTTAATGTCTGCATACAGATTCCTCCATGTATTGAACCTTCATGTCCTTTAAGAAGATTTCAGAGAACAAAATAACCTGAGTAAATATTAAATGTTAGGTCCTCGCATTCCTTTCCTTAATAGCTCTACCATTCTTACTTCAGTCTCAGACTCCAGTTATTGCTGTAATTTTTAATGAAGTCAAAATCAGCCCTTCCTTCTGGAGGGATTAAATTAATTAATTAAATTCACTTTAAATCAGCATCTCCAAGCAATCTTATTGCACAGTTGAAAACTGTATTTTCTTGCTCATGGCACAAAACTAATCCAATTGTACATTCAAATACCATTCCTAAGTAAAATTTTACTTTATGTGAGAAACATCAGTATAACAGATACAAAGGTATCCATGCACTTTCAGAAACTTTTTTTATAGTGTGTTTAAATGAGGCAGTCATGTGTTTATAAAACTAAACTGTGCTGGACAGAAGGGACTTGATACATACAATGTACCTCAGTCATTTAAAAACAAGTAATGGCTGATATATATTTAATTGTCATATCAAAATGATACACTAGAAAGATTTCAGTCAGGAAGTCTGAGCTAGAGCTAGTGCAGCTTGTCATAAATATTAGACATGCAGGCAGGTGTTATAATTGATTAATTTCCTGAGAGCAAGAAAAGGCATTGTCACTACAGCACAACTTCCATTTCCCATGGCTCCAAGTCCACCTTGCAAACCACTGTAATGACTTCCAGTAAGTACTGTATAAAATTAAGTTTAACTTTCAAATGGCTCAGATGTGTGTGGGTATTTGTGTGTGTAAGTACAAAGTCCAATTTTATAGTCACTAGAATTTGAGATTTGTTCCTGCATTGCGCCTTCTGCCAGTTGGGATAGGCTCTAACTTCATGCTATCCTAAATTTGGATTATGTGGGTTTAGGAGATGGAATCATAATTGTCAGCAACTTTGACTGTAGGCAGTGTAAATTCAGTAAGGATTATAATTTTTCATATACAAAAATGTATTATGCATACATAATTCATTGTAAAACTAATAAATAGTAAGTTTTTGTATCATACTTAATAACACAAAAATAACTGTACAAATAAGTTGAATTAATAACTATCCCTTAATAATAATAAAGTTGTATCTTTAAAGGTAGATTTCATAAAATATAGGTAAATTGTAGAAGTTTGCAGATATATAATGATTACATATTTTATTGCTTCATTTGAGCTTATGCTGATGAATTATAGGAACACATATACACACTATTGCAATGACTAATGATCTAGTCATAAGAAATTAATCTCATTCCTTGCACTTAAAGAACAGGCTAATTACTCTTTTTGTTTGCAAGCAGTTTAGACACTCAGTTTGCTGGGAATGAGCTCCTTGTTACTCTCACTATAGCTCAATTTTTCAATCAGACTGATACCACAGGCTTTCTAAATTCAGCGCAGTGATTCAGCTATGTAAGAAAAAAGTAGTTTTGCTGAACAGTTCATCAGTTTTCAAAACAATATGCTTGAAGCAGCAATGAAAAATGACCCACAAAACACATTATTGCTTTATGTTTTACCAGAATTGTTACAAAGAATGAACATACATTAATATGGCTTTTTTTCAGTACACTTGGACCATAAGTTCAAAGGTAATGATACTTATGCATTGCACAGTATCTGTTATCTCAGATTTGTTATGATACTCTGTTTTGATATTTCAGGGCCAATAGCTGGCATTGATCTAGTGCCCTTTCCTGTTTAATGTGGAATGCATCGTCACTTGTCTTTTTTTTCCAGCTAACAGCAGTAGCTACAAATAATTTCTCAGTTTCAAAAGAAATTCCTTCATTGTCAGCAGAAAATTTAAAAAGATAAAGTCCTTTGTAGTTGTTTTTATTTTTTTCCCCTTGATGCAAGTGACTTCTTTCTTTTTTGCACCTTTGGACAGTCGTGGCATTCACACTCACGTGATGGTCTTCAACAAATTCTGTTATTTCTCATTTTCAAGACTGAAATCATCTGTTCCTTTTTAATCTTCGTTTTCTGACTTGTTTCTTATTCTTTTATGAATGATGTCACCTGTTGTTTTTTGTATGTTAGTCCATTATTTGAAGGCAATTTGTAGTCTAATTACC
This sequence comes from Polypterus bichir lapradei, assembly GCA_026402145.1. NCBI lineage: Eukaryota > Metazoa > Chordata > Cladistia > Polypteriformes > Polypteridae > Polypterus > Polypterus bichir. The sequence goes on along the minus strand of JANRMT010027041.1, from coordinate 117,663,694 downwards.
TGGGCTAAACTTATGTTCTGGGCTTTCCATCAAAGCTGCTAAAAATCTTCTGATTTTGACTTGGCTGATTTTTCTCAGTGCATCAGATGTCTTTTAAAACACTGATTTGTAACATTATTTTGATTAATAGACTTCTTATCCAATGCAATATTAACAATGGGGCACCTAAGCAGGCCGGTGTTCATAATTTGTGGAGGTAGAAATGGAACTTTCAAACATACTGTATTAAAATATTTAAAATTATGAGGGAAACATGTTGCCATATGCTAAAATAATGTCTTCTTTAAAGACATAGGAGCATAAATGGAAACTGCTTAAAAAATAAAAAAAGTAAAATAGTTTTTACATAGATATTGAAGGAAAATACATTCCGGAGTAATTAAACTAGCACCATGGGGCAAATGACTTTACATTGTTTTAAGCTATTAGGTGAACACAAACTGATTTTATAGGCTCAGGCTTAAAATAATAGAAACACTGCACATTTATGTTGGATAAATTGCTCAGTGGGAGTTGGGTGGTCTTTTGGCCTTGAAATGTGCACCTGGACAGTTCTTCTTCTTCAGATTTCCTTTCTCTTCTTTCCTCTTTCAACCTGACCTAACACCACACCCTTCCAACTCACAAGGGTTGTAAACTTCTGGATCTTTTCTTTTCAAAGAACTGCATACCCACAAATGTAACTGTTACTAAACTATACACATCTGACCACTTTTCATTAAGTTACCTCTGCTACTTCCCTCTTCTTTCACTACCATTCCTCCCACTGTGTCCTTCTGCTGTCACCTCCACTTCCTCTCTCCTACCAGTTTCTCTTCCCTAATCTCTGTTTCTCTTCCCTAGTCTCCGTTTCTCTCCCACCTCCTGTCTATGGACAGTAGCTGAAAGGAAACCAAGGAACTCAAAGACCCAGGCTAACTTAGATACGTATCAATCTCTTATAAGTTACTAGCAAAATACCCGCGCTTCGCAGCGGAGAAGTAGTGTGTTAAATAAGTTATGAAAAAGAAAAGGAAACATTTTAAAAATAACGTAAAATGATTGTCAATGTAATTGTTTTGTCACTGTTATGAGTGTTGCTGTCATCAAGGATTTGATTATCATTATTTCTTTCAATCAGGTTCGTATTTGGAGGACGTGTTGCGTTCAAGTTACATTCCGTGTTTGTCAACTGTTGTAAAGATAACAGGTTTCATTCATCGAAGTGTTCACTACCCAAATCGCTGCTCGTGAATCTAAGATGTTTAACAGGCATTCCCGGTATTAAGTTGTGGAATTGCCTGCGAGTATTTAGCGACAGCATCTCTATGAACTTGTGGATTTGCCTGCGAGTATTTAACGACAGCATCTCTATGAACTTGTGGATTTGCCTGCGAGTATTTAGCGACAGTGTGTCTATTAAGTTGTGGATTTTTCTGCGAGTATTTAGTGACAGTATGTCTATTAACTTGTGGATTTTTCTGCGAGTATTTAGCAACAGCATTTCTATGAACTTGTGGATTTGCTTGCGAGTATTTAGCGACAGCGTGTCTATTAACTTGTGGATTTTTCTGCGAGTATTTGGCGGCAGCGTCACGAAGTTGTTTCTGTCTAGCTGCATCAGAAAATGTACCACGATGTCTGACACGCTTCCTTTTTACTGTTTTCTCACAGCTTGGATTGCTGCTGTCATAATCGGTTTGAGTTTCATGATTTGTTTCAATTGCGTTAGTATTTGCAGGACTTTTGTTGAAGTGACATTCGGCATCTGTCGAGTGTTGTAAGCATACGACCGCCTTCATCGATAATTTTGTATTGTAATGAACAATAAAACAGTGGAGAAGCCATGGATTAAATAAAAAGGCTGCAGTTATCAGCTGGGAGACGTGAATACCGTGGCGAAGCAAAGAAGGGAATAATGAGACCAGAGCGACGGACGGCCTTATATGGGCAGGCAGTCAATTACGTGGGAGGCGTGGGGATGGGGGATGCAACGCGCCTCACACGGCGACTGAGCTGCAGGCTATGGACGTATATATATACGTAAGTAGGATTCAATTATGACCGTTACACGTAGAATTTCGAAATGAAACCTGCTTAACTTTTGTAAGTAACCTGTAAGGAATGAGCCTGCCAAATTTCAGCCTTCTACTTACCCGGGAAGTTGGAGAATTAGTAATGAGTGAGTCAGTCAGTCAGTGAGGGCTTTGCCCTTTATTAGTATAGATTTCTCTTCTGCTACTACCAATGCTAAGGTAAGTTTCTTTCAAAAAATGCTTAGCAGCATATCTGATACTTGTTCTCTGTTTTCACTACTCTGCACAACCATCCACCTCCTCCAAACTCATCCTCCTTCACTACTCATGGCTTTGCAAACTTTTTCCAGTTTGTCTGTCATCAGCAGTCAGTTTTCATCACCCCATTCCAGCTAGTCTGCTCCCTCCTGAACACACCTCAATATTCTCCTCTTTCTCTCCTATTTCCACCACTGATGTTTCTGTGCTTTCCTATAGTTATCTGACTACCTACCCACTTGACTCTTATCCCCTCACACCTCCCCCAGACCATGTCTCCCTCATTAATTTCTTTAACTATACAAATCGTCAACACCTCACTTAGCACAGGCACTTTTCCTACATTGTTCAAAAAGGTCCTAATAATTCCTCTAATCAAGAAGCCCATGCCTGGGAGTGGGCTCATTAGTGACTGCAGTGTGTTACTTAACCAGATTCTAAAATATATATATATATATATATATATATATGAGTGGAGGATAGCCGGCCGTTTATCCTGGCCAATACCCCCAAGCCGCCTTGCAGCATGGAGGTCCCCAGAAGACCAGCAGGGCATCATGGACAATGGAGTTTTTATGCACCGCCCTGCTGGATGCCATGGGGGCCACTAGGGGACGCTGCAGGGAGAAGCAATGGATATTTTCCCTACGCCCCGGAAGCACAACTGGACAAAAGGAATGACGTGCTTCCGGGGTGAAGAAAAGAACTTTTACCTGACCCGGAAGTGATTAAGAATCACATGGACTGGGGATTGGGAACACTTCTGGGTCAGGAGATATAAAAGGACTGTGGGAGCTCCCAGATGACAAGCTGAGCTGGGTGGAAGGGTGGCAACGCGTCTGGGAGTGGAGGATTGTTTATTATTGTATTTGTGATTAGTTAATGAGTATTGTGAAGGAGAGGGTGTTTTGTACACTGTGGAGAATTAATAAAGTCAACTATTGGACTTTTACCTGATGTTTGGACAGGGGTTCGAGGGAGCGAGAGCGCTCCCTATCTACCACAATATAAAATATATGCAGCTGGAGATCCACAAAGGGAGAAAATGAATCACGTATCATAAAGTAGTTTTTATTCCTGAGCTTTCCGCCCCTGCCAGGGACCTTCATCAGAGGATAATGCTTAGACTTACAAGAATCAAAGGCAATATATAGAAATAACTAGCAAAATACCCGCGCTTCGCAGCGGCGAAGTACTGCCTTAAAATTTTTATTAAGAAGACAAACCTTTTTAAAACTGAGGGAAAATATACCAATAATTATTTGTTAAGGATCTCTTTGTATGCCACGTTGTCAGTTCGGCCCTCCAGTTGTAATATGACCAAGCTGTAGCTGTGCGCTGAGCTTACTCTTGAGCATGCAACGTACAGTTGGCCATGTGAACAGTAATCTTGTTTCAAATCTCACAGCTTGGATTGCTGCTGTCATAATCGGTTTGATTTTCATGGTTTGTTTCAATTACGACAGTATTTGTAGGACTTGTGTTGAAGAGACATTCGGCATCTGTCAAGCGTTGTAAGTATACAACCAGTTTCATTGATAACTTCACATCCAGCTTTTGAGAGTTTAAATATTTCTAAACATCAAAGTGTCCACTACTGAAATCGTCACCTGTGAATCTAAGATGTTTAAGAGGCATTGGCGGTTGTCCAAAGGTGTAAAATATTTGGCCATTTCGGTACACTTAAGCATTTCACTCTTCTAGTGCTCCTGTATAGTATAATTATCTCCTGTACCGTCATCAGTCCACACCTTGAACCTGTCCCAGTCATTCAATACATAAGACACAATGTTCCTCCGGATATCAATAGTGAGCCTGATATGGCTGTGCAATATGTAACAAAGGGAATGGAAAGGCAGGTGCCATCTCCGGGCATGGAAACCACTTGGTAAGTGACAGTTCTTTGATCGATGGTGATTACCTCGATAGACATGTTAATGGGGGTACGGTTGGAATGATAAAGGAAATGGGTACCTGAACAATGTAAAGTAAGTCTAAAATACCTATACAATAACTATAATCGTAATAAATGAACAATAAAACAGCGGAGAAGCCGTGGATTAAATAAAAAGGCTGTAGTTATCAGCAGGGAGACGTGAATACCGTGGCGAAGCAGGGAAGGGAATGTAGAGACTGGAGCGACAGACGGCCTTATATAGGCAGGCAGCCAACAATGTGGGAGGCGTTGGGATGGGGGACCCAACGCCGCCTCACACGGTGACCGAGCTGCAGGCTATGGACGTATATATGTACGTAAGTAGGATTCAGTTAGCGTTGGGAACCCGCGTACCAAATTTCTTGAAGATGGGCCCATAAGTAACAAAGACCGTTGAAAAGTTCAATATGGCAGCCGACAGTGGCATCATATCACCGAAATAAGTACCAAATTTCAGCCTTCTACCTATGAATAAGAAAGTTCAACATGGCGGACGTTGTTGACCGTTACGCGTAGAATTTTGAAATGAAACCTGCTTAACTTTTGTAAGTAAGCTGTAAGGAATGAGCCTGCCAAATTTCAGCCTTCTACCTACACGGGAAGTTGGAGAATTAGTGACGTTGGAAACTTCAATATGGCGGCCGACAGTGGCATCATACCACTGAAATAAGTACGTACATCGGTTTTGGTTAGCGCAGGGAAGCCACCTACCAAATTTCGTGAAGATGGGGCCATAAATAAGAAAGTTCAACATGGCGGACATTGTGAAAATTAGTGACATTGGAAAGTTCAATATGGCGGCCGATAGTGGCGTCATACCATCGAAATAAGTACATACATCGGTTTCGGTTAGCGCAGGGAATTCGCCTACCAAATTTCGTGAAGATGGGGCCATAAATAAGAAAATTCAACATGGCGGACGTTGTCTACCGTTATCGACCGTTATGACCGTTACGTGTAGAATTTCGAAATGAAATCTGTTTAACTTTTGTAAGTAAGCTGTAAGGAATGAGCCTGCCAAATTTCAGCCTTCTACCTACACGGGAAGTTGGAGAATTAGTGACGTTGGAAAGTTCAATATGGCGGCTGACAGTGGTGTCATACCACCGAAATAAGTATGTACATTGGTTTCAGTTAGCGCAGGGAAGCCGCCTACCAAATTTCGTGAAGTTGGGGCCATGAATAAGAAAGTTCAACATGGCG
>JANRMT010027041.1:117633707-117644508 GCA_026402145.1 Polypterus bichir lapradei | reverse complement strand
TATATATATATATATATATATATATATATATATATATATAATCTTCACATCAAATCAGTCCTTTTGCATTCTGATTGGCACAATTATATGCGACTGGCCACACAGGGAGGATCCAGGATGCGAACCCTGGTCTTTTTACTGTGAGACAGCAGTCTTACCACTGCATTGTGCTACCCTGTTCTTCAAACACTGAAGCTTATTAATTTTTTCTGGGGTTTGATCTTAGGGTGCTAAATGGATTCTAACCTTAAAAAATTTGTAAATAAAAGAAAGTAAAAATATATTTATAAGCAGCATTGACTGATGGTTAAGCAAGGCCTAAGTGAATTTTCATTACAATGCATATTGTACAAATTTGTATTTTGTAAATTAAGGGATTTTTAAGACTACGTCAAAATGAAATTTGTAATAATTACCAGATATATACATTTAAATAGAAGAGCTATAATATATCACTCAAGCAAATAAATCAGTCAGTCCAATTGTAAATTCAGTTAATTCAGTAAATTACAAAGATTTCAACACAAAAAATTCCACCCTAATCAAATAGAGCTTATAAATACTGAAAAGTCTCTTATTAGAATACCTCTTCTTATTGTTGAAACAACAAGAGTTAAACAAAAATGTTGGCAGAGCAGACTGATTTTAAAATAACATTAAAAATGTTCTAAACAATCTTTGAATAGTCCCATATGAAAAACATTTTATTTTTTTCTACCTTAGGTGATTAAGGTATAATTAATTCCCCATTGAGTTTTGGAAGATGTATTAGGAGTTGAGATGTTAACAGTGTAGTTTAGTTGACTACTGTAATGTTAGTACTTCATAGTCCATCAGATAGGACTCCAAACACTGCTCTGAGACAATTTGGGATAATCCAATAAGCTATCTGTTAGATAAGCAATTATCTTTGCCCAAGCAGGTCTTATTTTAAGATGGTTCCTCAATATGTTATCTGGCAAGGATGGTGCTACATGGCATCATTCACAATTAGCGTGTAATTTATGATATACTGTATTTCAAATAATTTACTCTGGAGAGATGCATCCAATGTATGAGTTTCAGATGAATTACATCATGCTTTGTCCAGACTAATGAAAAATGAATGTAGTGAATAATGAAACAGTGGTTCCTGTATGAGATACTGATAGGTCCTTAATAATAATTTTAAAGCAGTCTATTTCTGCTGAAAAGCTCCATTGTCCATTAAAATTCTTCACCCATTTAATCTATTTCTGGCTGCTGGGTCCACAATATACCCTGGTGGCACTAGGCACAAGGCAGAAACCTACCCTGAAATTTGTGTTAATTAATTATAGGGCACACCACTCACACTACTACACTCAAACACATCAGGCCAGTTTGTAGTTGCAAATTAAACTAATCTTTACTTCTTTTGAATGCGGGTGGAAAACTGAAATACCTGAAGAAAAAACCTAAACAGACATGAGCTTAAAAGACTGGCTGAGAAAACCAGGTAGGCTGAAAAAGGACTGTTTGAAGATGAATGTGATAGTACTGTGATGTTCTAGGAGAAGCATTCACTCAGTGTCCTTTACTGCCTAAGAAAGGCTATACACAGTATCTACTAGAACATGACAATGACATGTACACATTTGAACTGTAACAGAAACCACAAGTGACAATTACAAGGTACTGGATAAATATGACATTAAGAATTACAGCATATTAATTCTTTTAATGTTTTTTTTGCCATACAGCACTTTGTCTGCTTCTGACCACCTCCTTTATATCCTTCAATTTGTATGTTGTGTAAACACAGATATAATATGCCTCCTTACCATCTTCCTTAAAATGATTGTGTAATTCAAATGATATCATTTCATGATAAAGATAGTATGTTGCTTTTGTATTTTGTGTCTGACACCTCTTTATCAATAGACTGATAGACACTTGTATTTTAGTTACTTTAGTTACTTTGTCTGCCACTGAGATCCTGAACCTTATGCCTGGGACTCAAATCCTGATCCAGTATGGAGTCTTTATGTCCTCCATGTATCTACATGAGTTTTTCTTCCAGGTATGCTATTGTTTTCTCCCATATCCCAAAGGTTCTAGGTTGGCCTCACATGTGGTTTGGTCTATACTTGGGCTCTTGCAATAGACAGCTCTCTGTCCAGGGATGGCTCCTGCCTTGTCCACAGTGTTGTCAGAATGGTCCACAGTGACACAGACTTGGACAAAGACTGCTCAAATAATGGATATATGAATGGATGGATGGATATATAGTAATGACTTAATACAGTGTACCATTTTAGATTTTCAAACTTGAAAAAGCTCTTCCCATCAACTTCCCACAAAATGTTCCTTGGCAATATGTTGTTCCTTAACCATAGTGTTTTCTGACAGTTTTTTTTTTACATAGAAATAATTCCTTAAACGTATGGCTAATATGTCATTTATTCTGAAAGATAACAAAATCCATTTATACATTTATATCACTAGCTTTTGCATCCTCCGACAGTCTTCTGTTGCTTCAGATAAGTAAAGTAAATAATCATGTCAGCAAAGTTCATGAAGCAATTATGATTTCATAAATTTTGACACATATAAATAAAAGCCAAAATGCATAATTTGTGATAAAAAACAGTACAGTACAAATGTGCATGTGATTACATCAGAACAGCATGCTGGTGTTTATGTGTCAAGGAATTTCACTGTAGCCAATGCAAATTAAGCAAGAATTTCTAATCTGAAATTAGTTTAGAAGATGGTAGAAGGTTGAAGAAAGGCAGCCAAACTGCACATTAATTGGCATCTTATATCGTTGGTTCTTATTTGTTATACCTTGGCCTGGTTGTCTTAGGATTAGAAAGTCACATGTAGAGTAGAAGGCTAACACTAGGGGTAAAGCACAAGTTATCCACATTTTGAACATCTTGCAAACATTTAAAGTAAACAAATTCTACTACATTCAAAAATTTGGGTTACTATGATGACAGCAATCATGCTAACAATACATCAGCATGTAAAGTAATTGTATAGGTTGTGAGCACATCTTTAAATTATACTGGATTCAGAGCACATGTCTGCATTTAGTCCTAATATTTGTGATCTCTGAAAAATTATTTAAATATAAAATAGATATAAATATAAGTCATCAACTGCACTGACAGATTTTTAAAGACTGTTAAAAACACAGTCACTTTGTGCTAAACAGGGCTGTTGACTTTATGACATTTTTTAAATACTATGTTTTCCTTTTACTGATATAATACAGTGTCACAAACTCCACAAAGAGCCATAGCAAGGTTTGAGGAAGCCACCTGTATATTGGGTTTCCTGGCTGCAAATTGCAAGTAAATGATAGCACTGATGTGCACAAACTAGAGTCCAAAACAGAACTGAAGGAATAAGGAAAAGGTGAAGGCTTTTAACACTAGAATTACCAGAGCCTACAAAAAAACTCGTAGATCCGTCCCACCTTAAAACGCTTCGCACCTCTCTGTCAGCGTCTTTTGTCATTTAAATGTGTTGATAAGCAGCAAACAGCAAGCAGCCTGTTATCACATCCCCCCACCCCGCACTGTTTTCTCAGCTCAAGTCTGTTTACCTGCGTGTCAGTTGCTTGGAGTTGTATAGAGTAACTGCAGAAAAAGAACCCGCGTTAGGGTGCGACATTAACATGTATTTGCTACGACAGCTTCGGTGGCGCAATGGTATCAAGGGTTGACTGGTAATCAAAGCTTCATGGGTTTGATCCCGGACGAGTCCGTTTTGAGATGTGAGCTGCTCGTATTCTTACTATTTTAGAATAAAAACATACATTTGATTCCAGTCTATAACAGCCGGTGTAATTTATGATACTAGTAAAGGTTAGCTTTGTTTTCTTTTTTATTCAGTTTTATTCTCTCAGCTGCGTTAACAATCCCAACTCCCCCCTCCCCCCCCACACATTTGATACTGCTGTTTTCACATAGACACGCTATAACAGAGGTAAACTCAAATCATGCCATCGCTGTATTTTGTATATGTACATGGGAAGCTCTGCACTGTACTTGTGACTGTAGGAAGTAAGTAAATAAAAAAAAGGTAAATGGGTAAATAACATTTGATCTGGCTTTTATGTAAGTAACATACAAATGTTAATGTTTTGGGCACATGCACCATCCTTTGTATGTAAGAGCATGATTTTAGTTTATGAATTTTAGTTTAGTTAATGAAGCTTTGATTACCAGTCAACAGTTGATACAGTTGTGCCACTGAAGCTGTCATAGCAAATGCGTGTCAATGTCGCACTCTAACGTGGGTTCTTTTTCTACAGTTATATTTTTGAATGGAAGCGCATTTGTTCTGTTATATTTGTACCTTTTGTGAAAGTGTTTCTTTGATATTTGGAATTCAGGCTTCACACATTATACACCTCATGTCTACATTTTGTCAATTATTACTAAAACATGGAAAACGTTTCTGTTTTAACAATGTGTTTACATAGATCGTTGTAGACACAGAACACACATGAAATGCAAGTGTTCCAAATAACGATATAGTATTTCTAAAAGGTGTCATTTTGCTTGACTTCAACAACAACAACAACAACAACATTTATTTATATAGCACATATTCATACAAACAGTAGCTCAAAGTGCTTTACATAATAAAGAATAGAAAAATAAACACAATATGAAAACAAAATAAATCAGCATTAATTAACATCGAATAAGAGTAAGGTCCAATGGCCAGGGGGGACAGAAAAAACAAAATAAAAACTCCAGACGGCTGGAGAAAAAAAAAATAAAATCTGTAGGGATTCCAGACCATGAGACCGCCCAGTCCCCACTGGGCATTCTACCTAACATAAATGAAACAGTCCTCTTTGGATTTAGGGTTCTCACGGAAAGGCTTGATGATGATGGTCACGTAGAATTCTGCCTTTTAGTCCATCCATCATTGTTGGAGCATCATGAAGCTTTGAGTAGGTGGAGGTGGCGCAGGCCACCACCACAAAGAAACCGGAAAAAGAAACAGAGAAGAGAGTAGGGGTCAGTACGGGCTGTAGAGCTACCCTGAATAGTTATTATGAGGAAATTGAACATATAGAGTATCAGGATTAAGTTAAATTAAGTTAAATTGAAGTTATAGAAAGGCCATGTTAAAGTAATATGTTTTCAGCAGTGTTTTAAAGTGCTCCACCGTATCAGCCTGACGAATTCCTATTGGCAGGCTATTCCAGATTTTAGGTGCATAGCAGCAGAAGGCCGCCTCACCACTTCTTTTAAGTTTTGTTCTTGGAATTCTAAGGAGACACTCATTTGAGGATCTGAGGTTACGATTTGGAATATAAGGTGTCAGACACTCCGATATATAAGAAGGGGCGAGATTATTTAAGGCTTTATAAACCATAAGCAGAATTTTAAAGTCAATCCTGAATGACACAGGTAACCAGTGTAGTGACATCAGAACTGGAGAAATGTGTTCGGATTTTCTTTTCCTAGTTAGGATTCTAGCAGCTGCATTCTGCACTAGTTGCAAACGATTTATGTCTTTCTTGGGTAGTCCTGAGAGGAGTGCGTTACAGTAATCTAGTCGACTGAAAACAAACGCGTGAACTAATTTCTCAGCATCTTTCAGTGATATAAGAGGTCTAACTTTACTTATGTTTCTTAAGTGAAAAAATGATGTCCTAGTGATCTGATTAATATGCGATTTAAAATTCAGATTACAGTCAACAATTACCCCTAAGCTTTTTACCTCCGTCTTGACTTTTAATCCTAATGTATCCAGTTTATTTCTAATAGCCTCATTGTATCCATTATTGCCAATCACTAAGATTTCAGTTTTCTCTTTATTTAACTTGAGAAAGTTACTATTCATCCATTCTGAGATACAAGTCAGACATTGTGTTAGTGAGTCAATAGAATCGGGGTCATCAGGTGCTACTGATAAATACAGCTGTGTGTCATCAGCATAGCTGTGGTAGCTCACGTTGTGCCCTGAGATAATCTGACCTAATGGAAGCATGTAGATTGAGAATAACAGCGGACCCAGGATAGAGCCTTGTGGAACACCAAATCGGATATCATGTGTCTTTGAGTTGTAATTACCACAACTAACAAAAAATTTTCTCCCTGTCAGGTAGGATTCAAACCAATTTAAGACACTGCCAGAGAGGCCCACCCATTGACTAAGGCGATTTCTAAGAATATTATGATCAATAGTGTCAAATGCAGCACTCAGATCTAAGAGGATGAGAACCGATATATGGCCTCTGTCTGCATTCACCCGCAAGTCATTTACTACTTTTCACTCTATACAACTCTAAGCAACTGACATGCAGGTAAACAGACTTGAGCTGAGAAAACTGTGTGGGGTGGGGAGATGTGATAGCAGGCTGCTTACTGTTTGCTGCTTATCAACACATTTAAAGGACAAAAGACGCTGACGGAGAGGTGCGAAGCGTTTTAAGGTGGGACGGATCTACGAGTTTTTTCGTAGGGTCTGGTAATTGTAGTGTTAAAGGTCAGGGCAGGAAATGACGTCAAAGGGGCCAGAATCGGAAATCTCTTCAGCCATAGCCTCGAGCTTGGACGTGACATCAAGAGGCCGGAGTCGGCAATGGCCTTCCTCTATAGGTCCGGACCTGGAAGTGACGTCAACAGGGCCAGATGGAACTTCCCGTGAATGATCTGCAGGAAAGTGAGAAAAAGAGTCAGTGCACTCTGCCACATCCTGGTCAGATTCGGAATTGCCCTTATTCAAGCCCTTTAGCTGCCTCCCATGCGCCATGTGTGACAACAGCTTTAAATATATATTTGCCTTAAGTAATATAAGTATTTTTAGTTTATTTATTTATTTACTTTTTGTAAAACATAAAGGGTTTGATGAGGAAACCCAGCTCATCAGCTAGTAGTTACTGTCAACTGTTTCATGAAACAATGAAGCCAACAACTGAACAATTTTTAGCTACAGTACTGTTCTGCCAAAGCAGACTGACTTTTTATTTCAGAACTGGAAGATGACAAAGTAAGTAAATAAAAAAATTGTGAATTTCCCCTTGGGATTAATAAAGTATCTATCTATCTATCTATCTATCTATCTAAAATGTAGTATGTACCAGCTTCAAAACGAAAGAGACAAACTGATATTTTGTTGGGCTGGAAAGGTGAGGCAAGAAGCAGAACTGTAAGCCAGAAACCCACTTAAAGTCTTGTTAGAATGATCCAAACACAGATATCAAAATGGTGCATAATATGACCTTATATACAGTTGTTATGATGATGTCACGGGAGCGCACTGTGTGTGAAACTTGTGTGTAAAACTCACCATAATGATGCCATCCATCAGTATTCAAAATGGAACCACAATAAGACTGAAATATTAACTTTGTTAGCAATTAAAATACAACAAAATAAATATTTGTATCAAATTCCTCAACCTCAGAAAATCAAGAAAAGCATTCAAGAAGTCCTAGGAACTCCTAAGGAAAGCAAATATAAATTAATAAAGAGCACCAATCGTAAAACACACTTTTTCCTGCATCAAGATATAATTTTCCATCTCAAGAAATACTTTCTAAAATTTATTTAAAAAAAATAAATAAAATTTGCCATCTACTTTTGCATGTTCTTAAAAATAGCATTTCAAAGTTAGATGACTCTATGAATTGTTTTTATAATTTTATTATTTTTTAAAAGGAATACTCCATTCAATCATAATATTTTTTATGTGCTACTCTGCTAACCTTTATGCCAATAATCATAAAATGCACATATTTAAAATACTTTCTATTCATCCATTGTGAAACCTGGATTGGGTATGGGTGACTGAAGACTGTAATGGCAGCATGGGTGCAAGGTAGGAAGTAACAAAACCCCAGATGGTGCATTAGTTCTTTTTAAGGCACTTTCACTCATATTGGACCAATCAACCTAGCACACACATTTGGGATGCAAGAGAAAACACTGGAGTGCATAAAGAAAAATCCCAGAAGACATGAGAGAACAAAAAAAAAAACATAGTGCATGGGCTGAGAACTCTGATCTTAAAGATGGTTATTATGAGAAGTCAAACAAAACTGACACCTTTTATTGGCTAACTGAACAGATTACAATATACAAGCTTTTGAGGCAGCTTGCCTGAGGAAGGGGCCAATAAAGGGGACGGGGGTTCAATTAGCCAATAAAAGGTGTTATTTTGCTTGACTTCTCATTGCATCCACACTAGCTAACATAGTACAACACCCTACTACTAAAGGTGATTATTGAAATTATTTCTGCAAGATAGAATAAAAAGTAAGTAAAGCCTATATAATGTTCTGCTGGGCCTTGCCTCCTTTTTGACTTTTCCTAAGCTGTTAAACAATCTCTGATTACTGTTCTCCCTGAAATACTGGGTGCCATATTCTGGTTTTAGTTGCTATAAATCATGGTGGTAGTTTTCCAATGGTTACTTTAGATGTGTGAGCTGTATTTTATAATACTGTATATGAAGTTGCCAGAAGGAACTTCAAAATGAGAGTAATGATAACATTTAGGACAGGTTAGGGCTGATATCAGGAGAGTACCTCTCTTGTTTTTTCAGATAAAAAAAAAAAACATTATGAAGATAGCAACAGATTAAAGGTCACAAATAAAATATTGTCAGATGATCACATCTGCAGTAAAGAAAAAGTATAACCTTTTAGGAGGTCATACTGTAGGTGATTTTGTAAAAGATGATCACTTTTTCTGGAAGAAACTGAGGAGTGGAGAGAAGGAGCCAGAATATTTTGGAGGCTTACAACAACAAAAAAATATTTCCTAAATGGAATAACATGAGTTGCAATACAGTATAAGATGATGGCGGTTCTCAGTGAAAGTATATCAGTAGCTAAATACAAATGTGGTACATGCTTTTTAACAAAATTATACTGTGCATTGTTTAACTTAAATTATGAACTCATCATAAACCCTTATAAAATTAACATAAAAAAATCAGTAGTCTTAATTGTTTTCCAAAGTATTCTGTCACATTTAACCACAAGTTTTGAGCACTTGGAATCAGGTGATGCTATGCATCCTTTTTCACACTTTTGATGTAACTGCCAATGTGGCGCAGATATATCTGGCTTAACAGCTGTGTTTCTACAGAAAGGTGGCTGACAGCTTCTGACTTGGAAATAGATCTTTATTAATTTATTTGCTGTAAACAGAAACCTGCTATTTGAGTTCCAGAAGCTTACATCACTTTCTCTAATTTCAAAACAGCTGCTTATACTGTGCCAAAAGCAAAGTTAAAAAAAAAAAAAAAATTAGAGTACAGTCTACAAAACTATATGAGCATACTGAATTTATATTATAAAATATATATACTGTAATGAATTGGCAACAAAAAAATATGAAACAAATTTAATATTTAAAAAAACCTGGGCCTCCAAGTGCAATATTAGAAACTCCACTCCAATTAGAATATGCTCTGGACACTGCTGAGATGCAATCTAGATAGATAGATCCATGCCAACCTCTATATATACTACTATATTATATTATATATATATATATATATATATATATATATATAATATAATATAGTAGACTGGCACAAAATAGATTGACAATTTGGGGAGACATTCAATTACATTCAAGTCCATCTGTAAGACTCTTTGACTGTATGGAGTCAAAATAATTCTTGCAAATCTAAAATAATTCAGGTTTTTCTCTTTTTGTGTGTGAGTAAAGTATAAGCCAGGCAACAGTAACATGAAGCAGTGCCATTCAGTATGAAGGGATATATTAATGATTGTATCCTAATTGAATGGTGAAGATGTAAATGGGAAAGGTGCATAGCTGTCTCTGCTTTAACAAGTCTTCAATCCATTCCTTAAAACTACTTCATAAAATGAACAAATTAACAAATTACAATCAATTTAATTGTAAAACATTTTTATGCTTTTCCTGGTCCCAAAAATGGCCTCCACTTTTGTTCAAATAACTCCAAACTACATCACGTTGATGAAATTCGCTTAAAAATATTGTTCATGAAGACAAATTTTTAAGAGACTGCCCTTTATTATATCATGTTCAATAAGGTGTTTAACCTAGCCCGTATCATGTTAGTTTCACATTCAAAGGGATGGTCTTTTAGTTTTTCATGGGCTTTTCCAACTGTGCCATAGACCTGTGGTGCTCAGGATAGAGAAAGAAGTCATAAGCAACACATATGACAAATTAAGTGAACCACAGCATGTAAACATACATCTCAACCTGCAGCTTGCGGGTCAAGCCCAACTCTGTAGGTTGCTGTGAGAAAAGCATTTCTGTGCCATGGTATCATCTGAGAAAACAATAGAGACTGGAGGTTGCACTTTAGTAATTGGCAAATCACAAAAGATGTATTCATTTTGAGTGACTCTTTTCAGTGAGTTGTAGTAATTCTTGCCAGAATGAACAAATCAATTCAGCAGAGCTCAACAGAGCTGTAGTGCAACCATGATGTTACCAATGTCTTTTGTTTTGTAGGCAGATGTTTAAAGTGCATGTGCAAGTACCACCCATCTTGTTCATGGTTCTTGTCCACTTCACTTATGATTTTTCTGTGTTCAAGTTAAATCATTACTAGCAAATGAGAACTCTGTCACTGATGATTCTCTCATCCATCATACTTCATGTACAACACAGTAACAATACATTTACTGTATATTAGAATATGTAATTTGTTTTTGTACAATTTCTTTTTTTTTTTTTTTATATTAATTTTAATACAATCCATACAAAGCAATCAAGTTTTTACAAAGAGAAAAATTAAGAACAGATCGATCCCCACCCCTGAGAGAGAGAGCAAGCCAAACGGCGTTAAATTTAAG